>JAJSLS010000016.1:600000-1120620 GCA_037042865.1 Epicoccum sp. F181
AGCGTTCCGTCGTATCGGCAGACCAAGCCTACCAAATCATCCAAGCCGCCGTCAAAAATGCCACAGCTGCAGGAATACCGCAAAACATTGCCGTCGTCAACCCCTCCGGCCTTCTGGTCGCTTTCCTGCACATGGATAACGCCTACTACGGATCAATCGACATTAGTCAGAAGAAGGCGAGAACGTCTGTTTTGTTCAATGGAATAGCCAGCGGGGATCTCTACGCCAATAGTCAGCCTGGCGGGCCACTTTACGGTATTGAGGAGACGAACGGTGGACTCGTGGTGTTTGGAGGAGGGTAAGTAGCATGAAGAAAGTCTTGCTTGGATAATAAGAGCTGATAATTTCTACAGATTTCCGATTTACCATGAAGGAAGGCTGATTGGCGGAGTGGGTGTCAGCGGAGGCACGGTTGCACAAGACATCGAAGTTGCTCTTGCTGGACTGGCGGGCATTGGCGCGAGCAGTACTGCGCCGATGTATAGATGATCTCTATGCGTAGCATATGTGACAGCGACGAACAAGGCAGTGATGAAAGATAACTCTCTCAGTTCTTACGATGGGGCTCAACCTGTAGGGATGGTAATGATCTTGAGTAGCCAATCAACGCTTCGCATTTGCTTCTTCCGCATTGCGCTCCCATGATCGCACGATAGCAGTCTTGTGCGTTGAGCTATGGCCACGCTTGGACGACGATGAAGAGCTACATACCTGTACATCGTTTTCCGATGCTAATCATGTAACGCTTAGCTGCGACGACAGGTCTGTCAGACCATAAGGCTGATGGTAGCATTCTCGTGTCACTCGACGCTCGTGCCTCCAAGTTGTGCTTTGCAAAAATGCATGAGAACACTTCGCATCTTCGTGCTAGAAGGTATGCTCCTGGATGATGAAGTATCGTTGACAGGATAGTCTTCATGGCAGGCGTTGTGCGTTTGCTGGCGCTTGTTCGAGGTGGCTGTTGCTGCAGATGAAGCAGATATTCATTGTTGTAGTCGGATCGTGTTCGGCATAGAGGATCTTTCACCCTGGCCTCTTCGCGCCAGCCTGCTTCGCAAACATGCCGGCTATGCCGCTCACACCCTTAGGTGCCAAGTTCATTCCCTCAAAACGCGACTCCGCCAGCCTCTTGCCAGCCTTTGCGCTTTGGACCACCCACTCTGCAGTCACAAAGTGGATCGCTTTGCCTCGTTGACGAGCAATCTCTTTTTGGATCTTGGTGCCTGCGAGACCGCCACCACAGCCTTGTCCTTGGCTACCTGGCTTGCCAATGATGACATGCGTGACTGACTTGCGCCCGAGTGCGATGCTGAGGTTGCCACCGTGTAGACTGAGAAGGTGCTTCAGCTTGTGATCGGAGATATGCGGTGCTGTTGATCCGTTGATGTAGAAGGTGAGACCGGCGAATACTTGAGGATATGTTTGAAGGTCGCTTGCTGTGGCGGTGTCTTCCTCGACTTGATCCTCAGCCTGGACTTGGTCTTCGTGAACAGCCTGTGACGACTCGATGGCATCCCAGGGCGAAAGTAAATGCGACGGGCTGGACTCATGGCTCGTCCAGCTGGTCTCCCGAATCGATCCATCCGGTTTCTTGAACGGTGTGAAAGCATTCACCACGCTCGTCGCATCTTTTACCTTGCCAGTCTTGACCTTCTTGGCCGTTCTGCCGACATCTTTCTCCAATTTCATGGATTCCCATAGACTCGTTTGCCCCCCTGTCCGTAAGCCCTTGGCGCCGTCGACCCACCCTCCACTCTCCGTGCGCCCATCTTGTCCGAAGTCCAAACTGCCTGCACCTACTGTGTCCGACACGCGTTTTCCACCACCGACTCCAGATACAAATTGTTCACGAAGTTTTAGTATTCGAGAATCGCGCCATGATGTGCTGCCGCCGAGCCTGTTCTCCGCGCGTTGGTGTCCGGTGGCGGAAGAGTTGAACGGGTCGAAGATCGCTCTCGTTGGCTTCGCAGCTTTCGGAGCAGGTGTGGAAGACTTTGCCGCCGTCATGCTTGTATTTCGATGGCCTCCTGGCCAGATAAATGCTGTTGTTGCATGTATGGACGGCGCAAACAATCAAATAAGCGTTGTTCCGCGTTCTTCGCGCGCCGTCACGTGCCAGCCGAAACAGCAATTTCCATCCCATCGCCAACGTCATCTATTCGACTTCACTTCCTCCAGTCTCGGCCTTTGTACAATCCTCCTTCGTGCTTGCATGCGATACCCGAGCAAGAACTGTTCCGTCACGATCTTCTCGTGACTACAATTCAACAGTGCGAGCGTAGTTGCAACCCAAGTGCATACACGCTGTTCCTAGATCAACGATATTTCACCTGTCTCGGCAAAGCAAAACGCCGAGTTCATTGGTAATCACGTCCCTGATCGCCCTAATGGTTTTCATGTGCGCTTGCTTGTAAAAGGGCGCCTCTGTCTGCAAGTTATACAAAACGAGGACTTCACGCCCTGTAATTTCTGCAAACGGCTGGAAAAGCGGAGAACCCTCTGACAGTACAGCTTTCGACCAGAAGGATTATGGTGTATAAATAGGCACTGCTAGAATACAACTCTCTATTGAGGCTGTCACAACATCATCCTCTGCTTCGCCAGGAGCTAGAAATATCAGAAGCTCACAAGCCCGAAACACACACTAATGATGTCTTTGACACACCTCGACCATCAAACACCCGGGGACAAACTAACAGTGATCCCGTCCTGCGTCCCCAACAACACATTCTGTCAGACACTCTATCATCATGCTCAACAGTCTCTCCATCCGGACATTTTGAATCACAGTCTGCGAGTCTACATCTACGCATCGGCGCTCAGCAACATCGACCTTACTTCCATTCCGCAAACCCGCCCAACGACCGGTTCCGAGATCTATGCACCCCAGGCGAGCAATTCAGTGACCGATCCATCGATCGTATTTGTGGCCAGCATGTTCCACGACGCGGGTACATGCGCCGCCCACGACCACGACCAACGATTCGAAGTCTGCGGCGCCGACGCAGCTGTTGATTACATGCAAAAGCACGGCATGTCTGATCAGTCAATTCAACGCAAAGTGTGGGAAGCAATTGCTCTACATACTACACCCGGTATTGCAGAGCGCATGGGGCCGTTAACAAGGACTATACGAATAGCGCTCAAGGCCGAGTTCGGAAATGAGCTGTACCGCAGTCTCTTAGACGAGGGAATCATTGAGTCCACGGAATCGTTGCTTCCAAGAGGCGAAATTGAAAAGGTGCTCGGTGACTGTGTGGCTGGACAGGTTGAGAGGCGTGAGGGTGCAGAGAGGGAAGCCAAAGGACCAGCTGTGAGTTGGCCTTGGAACTTGCTGAGATGCAGGTTGGAGGAGCCGGAGTGGAAGGGCGTCAACAAAGGGTTCTGAAGTAGTGAGTGGATTCATTGCAGATCACTGAAGCATCTTCTAAAATGAGTCTGATCTATGCATGAAGTAGGCGTCACACATGGCCTTGCGATCATGTCACACCTCAATGGAGCAAACATTGTTGCCAATAATTCCACAGCTTATGCGGTACTTCGATCAAGAACATGCCCTTCACTCGTCTGTGTTCCGAACACCGCATGCAGTACGGACTACAATCGTGGTATGTGGTTATCCAAGACCACAGCGCTGTTACCGTCCCTCCCAAGGTCAACATTAGTACTCACTGCCTTCGAAATACAACGATAGAGTGAGGTCTGGGACAATGCCTTGTACGACGTTTGCTAAACGCATCACATGTAACCTATCCACTCTACGTACCCTGCGGTGTAACCTAAATGTCCATTCACGTGCCAACAAACGTCAAAGCACCGCTCATCTACACTACCATTGGCCGTCTTCACATCAGACTTTTTCACTTCCGTTTGCACGCGTCTCTTGGCACATCGAGTCACAGTTAGGGGCTGTGCACGCACGATCTGCCACGTTCGATATAAGTACTACCGCCCATTCACCCTCGAAGACTTGAACTTTCTCATACAACACCAACTTCCTCTTCCCATTCACAACAATACTTCCACTTCTGACAAGCAAACACACCAACAACCCTTCCCAACAGCGGCAGCCACGATGCTGCTGTCTTCCTGCGGCTTGATGCTGCTCTCCATCCTCAGCGGCTTCTTGCCGCTCTCTTCCATTGGTCATGTCAACGCTGAGCCCAAGGTCATCAGCATGGAGACCAAGCTCAAGTCCCGCAACAGTCTGCACAAGAGAGGCGCTACTGAGTTCAACCTCCGCAACGACAAGGCCCTCTACGTCCTCAGCGTGTCTGTCGGCACACCCGAGCAGGTCATCGACTTGGAGATCGACTCGACCGGCAGTGACACTTGGCTTCCAGGCCCTGAGCTCGCCCGTGACCGCTTCATCGCGGCCGCAGGCATCTGTAAGTCAATCGAATAGAACAAAATCTCAATGGTGCCCTTTGACTGACGCGGTGCTCCACAGACAACCCTGAGAAGTCCGACACCAAGTCCAACTCCTCTGACGACGGCCTCGACAGAGAAGACGTCCAGGGTGGCTTCATCACTGACGACTTGGCCATCGGAGACTACAAGCTGCCACAGTTCCGCATGGGCCTGGCCAAGAAGGCATCTGCCGTCGCAGGCAAGATGGGCCTCGGCACGATGAAGAACGACAACGACTTTGACCAGAACTCGACCATCCTGGACGCGATGGTTGCCAACGGTCTCATTCAGAGGCGCACCTACAGCCTCTGGCTCAACACCAAGGAGTCTGACAAGGGCGGCATCATCTTCGGTGGCATCGACACGGCGAAGTACGAGGGCGATCTAAGGTGGATCGACATGTCAGCTCCGCCTTTCGTCGCCTTGGTTGGCATGTCACTCACCGCCGGTCAGTTCTCCATCGCCTCAACGGGTTTCAACAAGCGCCACACCGACGCCGGTGCGGAGGAAGATGCGTCCGCCACTGAGGGCTCCGATGACATGAGCGACGCTGAACTTACGGAGAAGCTCAACGAGGCGATGAATTTCGACCCCATGGGAGTCATATTCGCCAGCTCGTCCGTAGTTTCGTTCATGGATCGGGCCCGCTTCGAGGCATGGGCAGGCGCGTTCGGAGCCTCCGAGACCGACGACCCCACCTCCTACATCGTTCCTTGCTCATTCAACGAGGAGGGATCCATTGGTTTCAAGTTCGGCAACCTCGACGACGGTCCCATCATCAAGGTGCCCTTCTCCGAATTCGTCATCCCCATCCCCGACTGGGCGCAGCCCGAGAGCGGACCGCTCACCTTCGACGACGACGACAAGACACCCGCGTGTTGGTTCGGCCTGTCTCCCCTCGACCGCAACGACACGATGATCCTCGGCCAGTCTTTCCTGCGCTCAGCATACGTGGCTTTCGACCTCGAGGCCAAAGCCCTCGGGCTCGCCAGCTCTCGCTGGAACGCCACGGACAGCAACATCCAAGAGACCTCAGGCGATGGCTCAGCTATCACCGTATCCGCTGCGAGCGTCAGTGCGACTCCCTCCGTGGCGCAGGAGAAGATTGAGCCTGGCAGGATCAATGCCACCAACGTGGGCAAGCCGTCCCGTCCTGCTTCCATAGTCAACGCCTCGTCCACCGACTCGGCGCCGTCGAAGACTTCTTCTGCTTCTGCTGCCGCTGGCCTTGTAGTCGCCGAGCAGTCGACTGCCCACCTTGCACTTCTTGTGCTTTGCGGCTCAGCCTTCTTGGTCGCCGCCATGTTCCTCTGAGCTGTCTGATCAACCAGACAGAACATCCTCACTTGTCTCCATGCGGCTCGAAGGTGCCGATCGCCAAGACATTTGTTTGAGTTGGATAACAGGCCAATGAGATCATGAGAGCGATGAGCTTTCTCTTTTGCTCCTCCTGCAGATGCGTCGGTGCGATCATTAATGAGCTGGGGAGATTTTAGCTTCTCCCGAAGCGTAACATCGAGGCGAAATGGATGCATGGTTGGATCGTAAACAGAGACTCTTCAATGAATCATACACTCTTCCAACTTCATATTTTGTCTTTCGCCCGTGGATCTTACATGTTTTCCTTCCTGCCAGTGTGGAGTGTTCCTGCCTGCTTGTCCCTGCAAGCTAATATCTTCCCAACGCCATCGTTTTGCCACCCATTCAAGAATCATCTTCAGCCACATCTCCCATCCTTCCACCCCGTCCGCCACCTCTCCTCCCACTTATCACAATCAAAGCTCTTCTTTCCCAACTTCACATTAACAGCATTATGCGCTTCACACATCCACCTCCCAAACTCATCCCTGTTACTCACCCTCGGCTCATTCCCGTCCTTCATCCACGACCTGAAATCGTCCGCGCACGACCAGCAAGGGTACATCTTGCCGAACAGGCTGATGAACTGCTTCGTCTCGCTCTGCTGCGTGAGGGAAGGTCGCTCGGGGTAGGCGGCTGTCATGGTGTGCAGGAGCGTCCAGGTGGAGCGGCCGAGCTGCTCGACGTCCGGCGGGCAGTCTGAGGGGAGCGCGGCGGCGAGAGAGGATGTGGCGGCGGCGGGAGGAGTGCTGGGCGAGACTTTGTCTTTGGAGCCGGGTGCTGAGCGGGCCATGGCCATCCAGGAGGAGACTGAGGTGCAGGAGCGGCATCTTAATGTCTGTATTAGCGCTTGCTTTGGTATATCTATACAAGAATAAGAGTATACACACGGTTTCCCATCCGGGCCTAACACCACGCCTTTCGGCAAGGTCTTCTTCTCATCCTCCTCCACTCGCTGGCGCTGCTCGGGCGGCGCATCCAAAGGCTGTGCGGGCAATCCGGTGGTCATCTCGACGGCACACAAGAAACGCGACAAGACGGGGTAGAAGAGTTCGGTAATGGGCATCGCGCCATTTCGAGACCGTGAAGCCGGCTTCTTCTTTCGACTGGCCTGCGACACTGCGTCGTCGGAGGGTATTACTAAGCTCTGGTTAGACCCGACGCTTTCGCAATCCTGCAGTCTGTGCTCGCCACGTTTTCCCCAGGTTTATTCGTGTTTGTGAATGATGCTCAGACTAGATTCAGCTAGGCGCTTGCGGCTCTGCGGATCTACGCCTGCGGGCATGCGAGATTATCTGGCAGGGGACTGGAGCTTTGGTTTGAGTTGTCCTCGAGACAGATATCACCACTATTGCGTATTGCACGAAGCAACATAGGAAGACCCGGTGTGGAAGAATATATACAGAATTTCTGGCCATGCCGACGACAATACTTCTGCGGCGAAATGCGGCCTCTGGCGTGAAACGGATCACTTCCCAGGAGCCTTTACTGCCATTCTTGTACAACACTCGCACTATCCGCAACCAGCACACAGACGCTCTAAGCGATCTCGAGAACTCTTCCAATGCGCAAGAACGCAAGCCACGATCCCGAAATGAAGATAGCGGAAGCAGTCCCTCTTTCCGGCTCCGAAATGATAGAGCAGAATACGCGGAACGACTGCGCAAATTCGAGAGCGCGAGGACGAGACGACAACACCCAGAAGAAGAGGAAGAAAGGTCCTTTGAACGTCCACGGACTCAAGTTCGCAGATCCGAGCGCGAAGAGCACATTCCCTTCGAGCATGCCGCGCAGGAGACCGCATCCATTCGCGACAAGATCTCCACGTCTACCATGACGCCGTTGGAGAGGAAGGCTTTCGAGAACCTCTTGAGCTTGGCTCCGCAGAAGGTGCCGAAGGACAAGGGTAGGCACAGAGATAGGATCGAGGATGTGCTCAAGGATGCTGCGAAGAAGCGGGAAAAGCAAGCCCTTCAGGACGAGACGCCCATGCCAGAGGCGCTTAAGGAGATGCAGGATAAGATGAAGGACGACCAAAGCGCAGCCCAGAAGGTCCGACTGAAGCAGGCAGTCGAGCTGGACCTTCAGCAGGTCAAGACGGCTTTCAAGACTGCCCAGAGCGATGTCGAGCTTTGGCAAATACTTCACAAGAAAGTCCTCTCACGGGTCATGCAACTCCGCCTGGAGGAGCCTGTTGCTCCCAAACCACCGGTCAAGCAGAAAAATCGCAAGGGCAGGTTGGAGAGGGAAGCCACGCAGGAATCACCTTGGACGGGCAACGTCTCCGACGAGCTAGTCATCAAACGCACCCTCCACCAACACGTGGTCGAATGTCAACGACAACTTTTCACGTCCTTCCCCTCCTCACAACTGCACCTTTCTCTCCTCCCTTACCTCAAATCCCTCGGCCCAACAACCTACGCTCTCGCAACATCAACAAAGCTGTACAACCAGCACATGCGCTCCCTCTTCAAATCGCAGAGCAATATCCCGCAGATCGTGCACACGCTAGAGGAGATGGACAAGGAAGTGTACGACTTTGACGACAAGACGAAAGATCTCATGGATTCGATCAGGAAGCGAAGCCATCACGCCAGAAGCGGCTACCATGGTGCGGGCTTGAGCGCGCTTTGGAGCGGTGAGAGGTTCGGGAAGTCGATGAGGTCCGCTACGTTTTGGGCGCATAACATTGAGAGGAGGATGCAGGACCAGGCGTTGAGGGAGGCGAAGTTGAAGGGGGAGGATGATGTGCTGTAGGTGGTTGTGTAATGGTGGTACGGTATAGCACCGTCATATATGTACGAATATCAAAGGACGATCTGGAAAATCTCTCATGCATATCCTACAATCAAGTGAATTGTATCTTCGCTCACCACTATCACTGTTCCGGACGTATCATCAGTTCCGTTCCCGATTATAATTTAGTAATGATCGCATGCCCGAACCAATTTGAATTTACGAAAATCACGTGCCACCGCACCGCCCTCGCGTTCCACTTTACCTCTCCAACGCGTCTCCCATCCCATCCCACCCACACTCACACACCACAACCACCACCACAAACCCAACAATGTCCTCAACAACAGCCTCAATCCACCGCACCCTCAACCTCCTAATCCCCACCTCCACAACCCTCCCACCACCCCTCATCGACCTCGCAACAACCCTCCTTGCGCAATCCCGCGCCAAAGTCCCCTCCTTAAAACCCGATGAAGAAATCGCCCGCCCGTTCGCCTGCTGTCACATCGCGTGCGAGCGGCTCAAAAATTGGTTAGCGCTTGAGATTGGGAAGGTGGGACCGCCGTGTGGGCCGAGGGTGTATAAGCGATTGTACGCGTTTTTGGAGGCGAGTTTGGCTGCGGAGCCGAGCACGCCGAGGGCGAAGAGGGTTCTTGATGTTGGGGCTACGACGGGAAGTGGGATGGGGAATGTTGGGGCGACGCCGAGGAGTGGGAGGGTGGGTGCTGCGGCGGTGAGGGCTACGCCTGGGTCACTTGGGAAGAGGAATAGGGCGGTTGCTGAGGTGGATAGTGGAGCTTCGGATTTGCCTGGTTTCACGATGCCGCTGATCAGGCATGTTTGTGAGGCTTGCAAGTTGCCGAGGGCGGCTACGCATGTTTATGCTGGTGTGGAGTCGGTTTATAGGGCGTTGCAGAGCACGGCGCAGAGGGCTGAGAGGGAGGGTGGGACGCCGAGTAAGAGGAGACGGTCGAATGGTGGTGATGCGGAAGCGATCACGTCTGATGCTATGGCTGTGCCTACGGACGAGCAGATTCCGGCTTTGGTTGCTGCGGTATATTTGAAGACGGCGCAAGTTATGCGTGGGCAAAGTGGTGCTGCAGCCAGCAAGTTACAACAACGAAAGACACAGACTGCAGTAGCAGCATTCTTTACGACACAGGACGATTCTGCCGTGACAATACAGCCAGACCAACTCCAAGCGGACACAGACACATACACACAAGCCGCAACATCACAAGGCTGGACGGGCATGGACTGGTACAAAACCCTGATCGCACCCAACACAATCAACACAGACCATGCTACTAGTCACGAGGAAGATAACGGCCCAGCTACACCCCGAAGACATCCAGCAAAGACCCCTCTCCGCCGCAAGGAAAAGCATAGCCAACGAAAGATTGGCGATGAAGAAGAGAATCCTGCCGGCTTGCTGCCTGGCTTGGGCACGATGTTCCAGCCTGCTGTTGACTGGCTGAGCGCGGAGCGGCGTGCTGAGTTTGATGCGTGGAAGGAAGATTTGCTGGAGTCTGTTGCTCTTGTTGAACAGAATGCATGAGAAGCCTAGCTTGATGTTGTGCGGTAGAGCATCTGAGCTTTAATGGCTCGGCAGGTGCTCCAGACCCAAATATTCTGTGATGATCATAGCCTGCAATTCACATATTGCTCTTCACGGTCTTTGGAACTACGACAATCGTGTGGTGTCTTTCCCTGCCGGATGACATGTGGACTACATGCACGCCGAGCACATCTCCCATTGAATCGATAGTGACTCACGGATCGTTTTCAATACTGTGAATTTGCTCGGGACCACGAGGATACATTTGCATTCTAGCGCTGAGTATCGCAGCTCATGCAGGGCACCGGCTACCTATGCAAGCCAGCCGCACCTGGTCACATTTATCCGTCCCTACCGGGATACGCAACCAGCACTCGTAGCTCTTTACTGCGGGGCTTGGTCGCTCGATCATACAGAGCATCAACATCAACATGCCTGCGGAAGGCTCGACGTCGATTGAGGGTGTATTCGCACAGCAAAGCGCACGAGTGCATGCTGGGCACGTGTACAACAAAGTCACCAACAGTAGGTACCTAGCACAGTACAATTCAGCACACGACTTGACGTACAGTAACGTTGACGCGCTCCACCTAGATTACCAGACCCAACCTGCGATCAGCCCCAATACTCCATCATCGACCTCCACACGATCTCCAAGAATAGAGTTGGCGCCCTGGAGAGATCCGGCACACAAAGGTTTTGTTCGAGCTGGAAGAAAAGGCTCAAGCACGACCAGGCTGGAATACCTGTTGTCACGAGGCGCCAACATAGACGCAAAAGACGATCATGCTCTAACGGCACTCTTCTATGCTGCATTCCGAGGAGACGACGAGAACGTACAATATCTGGTCGAACGTGGGGCAAACGTGAACACAGAACATTATGCTTTTGCGACTCCTGTTGCAATCGCGGCGTTAAGGGGGCATTCCGGAGTGGTCAAGATATTGTTGCAGCACAGAGCTGATCTTTCGAATACTTCCAAATCTTCCAGCGACTTGGGATCGGCATTACATTGCGCTTGCTTTGGTGGCAACACCGATATCTTCACAACCATGGTGCCCAGTGACGCGCACAATGATTACCTCGCATGCTACCGAGCAGTCAGGATCGAAGCGCTCTCCATGCTCTCGGCCGCGAATCTCGCGCCTTCTGAAGTTGGCCACCTAAGAACGAATCCTCAGTTTTATCAAGGCACCGCAATCAATTGCACTCCTATCTTCTTGGCGGCTGAACGCTGTCATTTCAACATCCTACGACTATCTTGGTCCATTTGTCGTCATGCCTACTTTTCGCTAAGCCTCTGGAATTTCTTAGACGAGGAGAACCACGCTGGACCCAAATGGATCTCACCAAGCCACCGAAACAATGCATCCTATAATTCAGTGGAGTCCCGGTCTGGGCCTTCGTTCACATCCAAAGCTTCGACATCCAGTGCGTGGTCGTCCCTTGGATTCCCTCTAGCAGCTCGGGAGGACACTCGGTGTACACTTTTGATGTGGGCAGCTGCATCATTGAATCTAGAATTGATCGAACATCTACTGGAAGCCGGTGCGTCTGCTCTTGTCCAAGACGAGGCAGGGCGGACTGCTCTGCACTACGCGTCTACGCCTTTCGCAGATGCTGCATTCGGACACGTCAGAGAGTGTGTCAAGCTCCTCCTGACCGATCAAGCGTTGTTCTCAATAGCTCTCATCTCGCCACTGAACCTCGCGGTCAGAGACGACAATGCAGCGCTGGATCCACGGGCATGCTATAGATGGGGTCGTGACGTGCACCAAACATTCGTATCGTCTTTTCTGGACCCGTTGCCCACAGAACACGAGAGGGCCGAGCTTGCAAGGGGAGCGCTGCCAGACGCCACTTCACATGACTTGTGCCCAGTAGCCAGTATTGCGGTATTGTGCAAGCATGCTGTGGGATATTGCCCTGATCCTGACGCTTTATCGGTTTCGCAGTGCATGGACAAGTCGTTGCACAACACCCTTCGATTGTCTGGGAGAGAGCCCGTCATATCGTTACTGCTAGATTACGGCGCTGACCCCAATTCGGTGTTGGTTGCACCGCCGTTGATCACAGCGATTGAGCGGAGGGCATCTGTGGCTGTCGTGACAAAGCTGCTGGAATATGGGGCTAACCCGTACATCGCTGGTCGAATTCACCCGCCAATGACACCTTACGTGTATGCGACAAGAACCTACCAAAAAGAGCTGATTACGTTGTTCGAGCAAGAGTTTTGCAAAGTGGGTCCGCCGAAACTGACGCCTACCCATTCCGCTCACCTCACGGCCGAGGAGCCCCCACGAATTGTTCCGTTGGAATTCGAGTCCCAAGGTCTGCCGATCGCTACAAAGGTTCTGAGCAAGGTGGTCGAGATTGACGAGTCTATCGAGTTTGAAGAGCTTGAGCTAAACGACTTAAATGAAGATCCTGAGGATGAGCTGAAAGTGCATGAGCATCCCACGCATACGGCTCAGGACTCTGAAGGTGCCAGTCGTCGATGGTTCTCTAACGTTACAGCACGGTTTCAAAGAAATAGCAAACCAATGTAGAGACCCAGCTGTTCCCATCTTCGCATCTCCCTATGCGCATCTTCTATTGTGCCATCAGTAAGAAGTGCAAAGTCTATATCATGGCACGACAGGAATCTATTGTCGCCTTCTCAGCTATCCATAGCCCCATCGATTATCAACATATTGGGCAGAGATGTAGCAATCAGCGTCGAATGCGACAAGAAGAGAACGATGAGTGCATTCGATTCACACACCTTCTCTAATAGCCATGTACATCCTTTTTCCGGATCGAATTCACCAAATCTCACGTATACTTCGCGTCTGCTCCGAACTTCGCTTCCCACAGACCTTTCTGCTCTCTGACTTGGAGTTGTTTTGACTTGAGCAGCCCATAGATCGTCTCGAGCTTTGGCATCGGGACGCCCAGACGCCTGCCTTCACGCACCGGCTCGCCAACAATTGCTTCGATTTCCATGAGATTGCCCTGCGAGGATTTTCGGTCAGTTAGACGCCGCAATATTCTGGGACATGAGCACACATTACCTTGGCAGCATCCTGTCCCATGCTGGGCACAAACGCAGTGTCCGTGGGATCAACCCGAATAATCTTCTGCTCAATACCCTCAGGCAAATCAATCCCAGCAGCCTTAGCAACCGCTTTAATCTCCAACATTATCGGCAAGATCAAGTCGTCAATCACAAATTCCGACATACGCATACGAGCGGTGTCCATACCTGTCACTGCAGCGACGGAGTTGAAAGAAGAGTTGTAGACGAGCTTGCGCCATCGCGTGAACGGGACATCTCCATCGTACTCCCAGTTGACTTTGCCGCATGCGTTGTACGCATCTACGAGACGGCGTGCGCTGGTCTCAGCTACTGCCGGCTGGACTTTAGATCCTGACTCGGAGAATGGGCCAACTTTGCAGTCATCTGTGTAGTCGTGGCGGATGACGCCGTGCTGGGTTTCTGTGGTGCTGATGAGAGATACGCCGGACAGTACCGCATTGTCGGGGAACCGAGCGATTATGGGTTTCTCAATGTTAAGTCCGTTCTGTAGAAGCAGGATTGAAGTCTTGCCGGGTGTGACTGCTTCTTCGACAATGTCGACGACAGTCGGCTTGACGTCTGGGATGTTCTTTGTCGCGACGATGATATAGTCGAAAGGCGTGTCAGCGACGTCTTGAGCACTGGGAACTTTCTCGATGAGATGGGAAGGTCGCCATCCGGTGATGTCGTGGCCGTGTTGTATCGAGTCGATTGTGAAGCCGTTTTGCTTGACTGCGTTGAAATTTGATCGTAGCACCATTGTGACTTCGGCCTCGCCAGCGCTCTCAAGAGCATAAGCGGCCATGGTGCCGACGCCGCCACCTCCAATAATCAATACTTTGATCTTTGACATCGCGTACTAGTCCAGACTTGATTGCGAATAACAAATGTGATGAGAGAGCTTCTCAACTTCAGCTCAGGTACTTTTGGAGCTCGCTTTTGCAGTATTGTTGCTTTTGCAGTATTGTTTCTCAGGCAATGAAAGCAGAGATTCGAGAGAGTATGCCTCTGACAAGAAGGTACGAACGATTGTCTTGTATATGTATCCCAGTGTTGTTATCGTGCAGAAGTTCCAATGTTCACCCCAAAGCTGGCCTGACTCCAATTGCAAGCGGAGTAGCCTTTGAGCTAATGCGTGACTCCACTCTGGTCGCACTTAATAGGCAGCTCTTTGCGACGAAAGCGAATCTAAGGCAAGTGATAGCGAGCCTTTATCAGGGAGCTTATTGTGTTGCTTGCATGTCTGTCTATCGTTCTCTGAGAGCAAAGATAGCTGCAAGCCACCTAAGTCTGGGTGATCCTGTCCGTGATCAAGCGCAGCGGCAGCTGATGTGAGCACTATTATCGCAATACGACAAAGTCATCTTTAAAATTGCCATTGAGACGTTGTTTTGCATTGATTTAATTCGCGATTCTTATATTTCCACAAATTTACTCGTCCAGTGAGCCAACTGCTGCATTTTCTTTTAACCAAGCTATCGACTCAGCTCCGAAAGTATGTTTGTCATGAGAGTATTGCGTAGATCCAACAGAATATCTGTGCCACTTGGTCCCACGACTATTGCATGATGGTCAAGATACCTCAACTGGACCATCAGCATTCACAGAGTTCGACGTCCGGATATGACGAAGCATCTGAGGATGGTCAAGCGTGCTGTCGGAGTAAGATTCTTCTCGCATCGCTCCCGTACCAGCGCGTTAGAAGCTCTAGGTTTTAACATCATACATTCTTGACCAGGAAATGGCGTCTTCGCTTCCAGGTGGGGACCCCACGAGGGTGGATTGAATGGTTCTCAGTTGGCATGTCATTAATTCGTCGCCGTCTATCGTACATCTGTGGCTATATCCTGCACTGTCCAGCCCTGGGGAATGGCGAGTCCGTCCTAGTAGTCCCGCCTCGTTTCACATCTTGGCGCGTTAAGGTCGTCCGCATTGCTGCTGTCCGCCGAACATTTGATGATTTATCCCCGCAGCCCGGACGTGCTCTCTTTCGTTGCATTGTTCATAGTGTTGATTGCAGTCAAGCTGCATAGAGATGGCCCTTGCCACACATGTCTGCTGCTTTTCGTGGCCGCTGAAAAACCTAGCATCCAAATGACTTCTTGTCTCCCTGTGCGTTGATGATATCCTGTACACTGGCGTATGTACCACTGCCAAGAACCAGAAGACCGATGAGGAAGATAGCAGCGTTCAGGACAGACAGCATGATGTTCTTCCAGCTAGAAGTCCACTTGCCCTCCTTGAGCAGCATGAACCAGAAGAGCGGCGGGAAGTATAGAGTGAAGCCGGAGATGAACAAGCTTGAAATTAGACCAAGCAGTGCGTTGAACACAGGGATGGCCTCGGCAATAACCCATGCCACAATTGTTATGGCGAGGACGAGGAGAATCCAGATCGTCCATCCCTTGCGTGTGTTGGTGTAGCGGATCTCTGAGTTCGGGAACGCACGCTGAATAATGTATCTGCCGACGACTGTGGTGTTGATGGAGCCGGAGATGAAGATGACAGGGATAGCGACACCAAACGCGATGCGAGAGACGAGGTGGCTAGCTGACAGAAGAGCAGGGCTCTCAACACCGCTTCCAACGAACACGTAAACGAGAGATCCCGTAAGAGTATAGATGAAGATCTCAATCAGGCCCAGAGCCCAGATAGACTTGATGTAGTCTTTGGGGGTGTGCATCTCATCCATAAAGCTGAATTGGCACATAGCGAACGAGTAGGCGAAGAGGATGTTGGTGATAGAGAGGAATGCCTGATAGAACGAGGTCTCCGCCGCAGGCCAGAGTTCCCAGCTGACAGCGGCCAGTCCACCCGGAGCATCAGCAGCCGAGATACCAGTGGCGATGATTGTGATGCCGATCGCGATTAGGATAGATGCGAAATCGATGTAACCCAGAATGGCGAACTCGGCGAATGATGGCGGCAGGGCAAGGAAGAACAGCACGATCGCAGAGACGACACTCCAGACGACGGCGCAAGTGCCAGTGTCGGCGATCGTGCTCAACGCGATGGAACCGGTCAGAGCGTGAGAGCCAGTCGACAGAATCAAGAGCGCGGCGAACATGAAGCCAGCGAGTTCCTTTCCGAAGCGGCCCCAAATGAGACCAACGGCATCGGCATAGTGAGCGACTTCAGGGAACTTCAGCTTGACCTGGCCGATCAGGTAACTGGTGTAGATGGCGATGAAGCCGACTCCGACAGTGATGATAACTCCGGGAACGAGACCGAGAGTTGCAAAGGCAGAAGGAATACTGAGAGATCCGAGAGCAATGGCCTCAACAATCATGCAGATAGTGAGACGCTTCCAGCCGAGTCGGTTGTACTTCTGCTCACCCCTCTCGATGGTGGTAGTAATGGCAAGGTCGCTGCCATCGTGAAGGCCGTACTTGGGACCATTGTCTCCCTTCTTGCCTTTGCCAGACTCCAAAGACTCTTCCCGAGAGGCAGCGTCCATGTTGCGGAGGTGATATGGGGTAGGCTGTGGAGTAGATGATTTTCTGTGTCAAGACGGTAACGAGGAAGGAGACTAGAAAGCAAGGAGGAAAGACGCAGGCACGCGATCTTAGAGGTTTCCTCGTGGGTGGAAGCAGCTAGAGAGAAGTCACGACAAACCTTGACAGCAAAAGTGGATTCCATGTGTCTGTGAACTGGAGTTTCTGCGGCGCGAACACGGACTCTGGTTGAAACTAGTCGCCGTGAGCGTACCTGAGAGTGCTGGTTGTACGTGCGTACGTTTGCCACATTGCTGAATACCGTGCAGCATCGTGCTTGGAAAATGTAGTCGTGTTCTGGAGAAGTTCTACTTACGGTCAGAATGATCATAGTGCAATGTGCAGCAAACGAACAAACACGATATAGCAATTTGGGTGAGCAGACCACGAGTGATGTTGTGGTTCAAGCGTTGCGCAGATAATTTGAGACCCGGTTTATCCGACTAAAAGCACTGGCAGCTAACCTTATTAGGACTAGCCCGCAAAGCCTGTCAATGCTTGGTCAAACTATGACAACAGGAAAATACCATTCTGTCTTCTGTCAGCCTTACAAGAATTAGTCAACAAAAATACTTTGCCTAGGCTAGGGTCTTCAACCTCGTGCGTGCGAGTTCGGCGGGAACGACATGGTTGGGAACCTGGAGGCCGCTTTTCCTCCGTTTCGGCTTTGCTTATACCGTCAGTTTGCGCATGTCTTTCTCTTTGCCTTGTCTCTTAAACCGAAGAGTCGGCTTATCAGGATGCAGACGCCTTGTGAACGATGTACCATGCTGCATTGGACGACTGTGAGGTAGGTCTCGACTTTTATCAGCGACTAAACTGCAAACTTGAATCATGGATCAAGAACGATCAAAATCCGAACTGAACCAATAACTCGTCTTCCGGCTGCATGTCAAGTTTGTGAGATTGACACGGATGTACACGAATGAGCTCTCTACCACACTACTGTAGTGTAATTCTTGCCTAATGGGCAAATCCATGCGGTTTGCTATATCACTTTGGCCAATGTTGGCTTCAAGATAGTCCAACACTCATTATACGCGTTCAAATGAATCATATCTGTTCTGGAGACAAGCACAGAGGGCACCCAGTGGAACTCTACTGGTATCGTGCAAAGTTGAGATCTCGAACAGCCTGTGTCATCACCTCACACCAGGCCATCCCAATCGACCCTCCATAGCACTGTCGACCAAAGTTAAGCTAGATCTTGCCGTGGTGGACAGCACGGAGACAATCATGTCGAGCGTGAGGCCAGAAACGTACTATAGATTGTCCGAGCCGTCGTACATTCAAACTTACAAGCGCAGCAGCCCCCAAGCAACAACGCCGAAGCCCAAAGCATCATCTTATACTGTCACGAGTCGTTTGACGTCTGCGACATATCGCAATGACTATTGTAAGTATCGCTCGACGTGCGAAAGCCGTCCCAAATTGGCGAGATGGGCTTTCTATTCGCCACCCTATTGTACATGGTTCATTACATATTGGCTCTGGATCCCTGAGGCTTTCGACTTTCCAGTGGTTGGGGTCAGCCTTGAATGCTATTCAACCGACTCAGTTGATCGAACGACGATCGATAGTACATGTAGGTGAAGCATGAGTACCACAGGGGGTTGGCTGAGAGATAGGTCGATGGCAAGGTTTGCAAAGCTTCACGATATCTGACATTTAGCCTGCACCTACGCTCATCGATCTTGTTTAAACAATGCACCTTGTCTAGCAATATTTGCGTGGCGAATTCTAAGGCTACACACGCATTGCACGTCTCCAGCTCCGCACCATAGCTTAGGAGGCTTGGTGACCATCTTACCTCAGATGAGACTGCCCGTTCCAGAAAAAGATCAACACAGTAGACCAAAACAAAAGATCGGACACCCACAGGTGCTCCATGATGGAGAAACTGGGAATCGAACCCAGAACCTTCTCCACTTAACAAGAGGGGTTGATTCCTCGATGCTAAGAAGATGTCATACCACTAGACCATATCCCCAGACCAATCAATTACTAGATCGATGGAGCTGTTGTTCTATGTGCAAATATGAAGCAGCAAAATTAGCAAGCGCCTTTTGCGGAAGTGGAGATGCAATCCTTCGCTCTCACCTCGTTTCCGGATCGAGACACCGTCGTTCTTGCTCGTTCCACAGCATCAGATCGATCATACTTAAACTACTCTTCCAAGCCCAGAGACTGATCAATTCCCAACACCAAACTCGACGAACGAATCATGTCCTCACAGCCCAAACTCGACACTTACCCTCTCGCTCGTGGCGTGATCGACTCTGTCCGCCTGAACCTCTGCCATTTCATCTGGAAGAAGTCCTTCCCATGGGTCGTCCATCCTTCTGTATCCCTCGGGGATCGACCGAATCTACGTATCGCAGACGTCGGCTGCGGCACAGGGTTTGTCTTCCATTGCTCCGTTTCTCACTATATATTGGCCGAAGCGTTTGCTAACACAATCCAAATCCCAGCATCTGGCTTCTCGAGGCCGCTGAAGATTACCCAAACGCCGAAGCTCTGGAAGGTCTAGATATCGCATTACACCAGGCTCCTCCAGAGCACCTGCTACCAGACAACGTCCGCTTCAAGTACTTAGATCTCCAAGGAGAACTCCCTTCGGAATTCATCGGCCGCTACGACCTAGTCCATGCACGCTTTCTGCTCGGCCTAGTCAAGAACAACGACCCTGTGCCAATCCTTCAGAACCTCCTCAAACTGCTGAGTACGTGAAACAACATGGTTGATCATTCTTGTAGTCAAATCACTTACTAAAACCTCACGCCAGAGCCCGACGGCTACCTCCAATGGAACGAAGTCGACTGGGCCGCAAACATCTACCTAGGCCTCGCCGACACCAACACTCCCCTCGAGTCTAGCGGCCTCCACCGCATGCGCGCCCTCGGTCTCTCCTTCCTTGGCCCCATCACCTGGCCGCAGCGTATACGCGAGATCGTCGAAGAACAAGGCCTGCAAAACGTGGTTCTCGAGAAGAAAACTGCCGAGGACTACCCACGCCAGTACGCAAGGTTCTGGACGGATGCACTTGTTGCTGCGGGGATTGACTCGGTGAGCAAGATGCCGGAAGGGGAGTTCAAGGAGAAGATGGCCGGGTTGGTGGATGAGGCTGCGGAGGATGCTAAAAAGGGAGTAGCGTGGTGTGGTGGGCATTTTGTTGTTGTTGGGAAGAAGGCGGGCTGATGCGGTGTGGCTTATGTTAGTATCGCTGGGGTGGTGCTTGCTCGTGATTGCGTTGACGATGATGGCACTTTCGACGTGTTGTGCCGGAAAGAGATTCAGTCTTCAATAAGCAGCCTCGATTATTTTGTGCATTTGTTCGTCGACGACATCGAAAAGGCATACTTCAGAATCGACTGTGCGTTCGTGCTTGCGTAGGACACTTAAAAGCAGACACTTCAATAGGTCAATGATCGCAAGAACAATGTCTCCAATATACCAACATGATTAAGATTGGGGTTGTTAGGGTTAACGACAAATAAGAAATGTTCACGCAGAGATGTTTGACTAGCGACTGCATGTTTTAACGCAACACCGTTATCAAGCATGAGGATACACTGGTGCTGAATTGATCGTTCGTGTGCACAATCAACTGTTCCGAGATAGTCGACACTCATTGAAGTCGTCTTTGTGTCCTCATCTGGATCTAATGTGATCGCACCCTCAGACACACCAGCAGATGCTTGAGAGTGTGTCAGCGCGTATGGAAGAACGCGTCTGTTGTATCGTTAATGTGTATTAGTCATCTATAGAAAGAGACTTGAGACAATCGAATGGTTTCTGAGGCCTACTAATGTCAACTTCGACCTACGTATCTGTAGTGTGCTTCAGAATCCACTCGTCTGCTGCTAACTCCCGGGCACTACTGCGCTTTTCTGGTTCCCACTGAAGCATTTTTTGCATGAAACGTAGAAAACACTCCCTGTCGTCCTTGTTTTCTTTTCCTTGGAGAGATGTCTCCCGGTCATCGATCGTTCCTGTGCAAGGTATGGGAATCCCGGCAGAGAAGACGCCTTTAAAAGGCACATCATCAGCCTCTGCAATCGGAGCCGCTAGTTGAGGTCAAGTCTCGACTCACCTTCTTCAGAGAAAAACTTGCCCCTCAGATTCGCCCGAGCAAGTAAACTTGGAGGAGGAGGCCCGAGTAATGCAATCATCTCGGAGAGATGGGCCCTTCTACGATATGTGTCGTGCTCTGGATCACGGCCAGTGAACAAGTGCTCGCCCTCAAAGGCGTCCCAAACCTGTGATTCTCGTCAGAGCTGACCCAAACCGGTGCTTTCGCGTTGGGCAATACTCACCATCCACCCGACATTCCAGATGTCTACACTGTATGTCCAAGAAATATCGAGAATTACTTCTGGAGATCGATAGACATCGGGCTGGATGTCCTCACGATGCTCCAGCCCATCGTCCAGTGGTACAGCCGATCCAAAGTCGCACAATACAGGCGCGCCGAAAGATTTCGGCGTGCCCATTTCGCGTGAAAGATAAAACGATACCGCCATCGACCTCCTTCTTGGGGCTAGGCTCTTCCAATTCCTGGTTCTCGAATTGTGTCAACACGGACGAATCTGCTGGGAGCAAAATATTGGCTTCCTTGATATCAGTATAAGCTATGTGCAGGAGGTCTAATGCAAGGAACAAGCGCTTGAGCAGGAAGGCCATCACTGGTTGCGGCAATCTCCGCATATCATTTCGGTTTTTGATGTTGAGGGCACTCTCCCAAAGGGGAACATGCACTAGGCATCGATGTCTCCCTCGAGGCGTGTCGAGTTCAAACGAGTCGAGTATGGAGCGGACGGCGCTGCGGCCCGGATGTTGATCGGGTGAGTTTTCGATACGTCTGTAAACATCAAGTTCGGTCTCCAGCTCGCTTCCCATGGATTCTGATTGTATGTAAAGTTTGAGAGCAACATGGCGACATTCGCTATTACAGACGGGTCAGTCTCAAGCCGGCATCAAGCGCGAGGGGACAGCTTACTCGAGATCCCGTGCTAACCACACGGTCGAGGTGATTCCGAATCCTAGTTTGCCAACAACTTGGTAGCGATTCTAGAGGATCTGTCCAATCCTGACAGGATAGTACCGCGTTGCAACGTATCCTGGAATGGCTTCCTCTTCTAATTTGTCGCTGGTAGGTATGGACACAGTCCACTCCTTTGGGAATGCTAAAGGCTTCCAAGCGAGGCGGTGAAGAGGCTTCCATGCGCGGGAGAGGAGCGAAGAAGCCATGATGCGTGGAGTCGTGACATGTCGCCTAGTATTACATGACCTTCTTTGAGCGGAATGGAGAAGGCAAGATAAATGCAGTAGAAGTCCACAGATAAGTGCATGTAGTCTCCATGATCTGTGCGCTGCACTAGGCTGTTTACAGACAGGATCGTGTGCACCACAGCTGTCACAGCCGTGGAACAAGGAGTCGGCAGCGGACACAGTATGTCCATCAACACCGCCGACGACGATTACCACCCGGTTGTAATGCACCAAATCCGAGAAGATTGTCAGAATGCTAGGACCTTGGCTGAAGTAGACAATGAGAATGCTGCATACAGTAAATCTTAGTACACGCGCAAATATAAAACCAAACCAAAACGCATGGAGCTGTTTTACGAATGTGGTGCCTACAAGACGTTATGATTGCTGCCTTTCGTGGATGCCTTTCGCCGAAACATTCTGAACGGAGGTCATGCCACTGCCACAGTGTAGATCCTCACGCTGATGTCGCTGACATGGTTCACCCAAGCAGGAAACCTGGCCCACGCATGTATAGCAAACTGATCGCCTTCCTTCAAGCTCGAGACCCACTCTGCCTCAGCGGCGTCTTCCGAGTCTGCGCGCCACACAATCTCGTGATCGAACCAGTGACTGTTGGCGATAGGGTTTCTGAAGATCTCTCTGTGCTCGTCGGCCACGAGTGTCGCAGTGGAGACATTCGGCTCAGACTGACACTCCTCGCCTGTGGAAGATAATTTATGTGCGGTGAACCAGGTCCAGCTACCTCCATCACGGTCGCTCGCAAAGCCTTGGTCGTGAGAATTGATCCTGAAAACGATTTTCCGGACTGGCCGGGACACTCGGGCGACGGGCTTTGGAATCCTACAGACCAGGAGCTGCCTGGGAGCCTGGTGTTCGGAGATCCGTTGAATTGGGTAGAATCTATTCTCGCTGGTTGTGCAGTCGTAGAGCTCGGCGTATTCGATTATCGCCGGAATGACATCGCGCACCAGATTTTGCTGCAGGAGAAATACGGTGTGGTAGATGTCATGAATGCTGTTCGTACGAGGATCCATTACTGCTTTGCTGTTTGTGGTTCCATGCGTTGTTCCAAGCAGTCTGCGTGCAAAGGTGCGGATGGTGTGGTGGAAAACTACAAGCGCAACGAGCGAGCAGGTGATGAGCCATTTGAGCGCAGCCCAGGCAGCCACTGAGAGATCTGCCATCACTCCTCACTTTTTGCGACATTGCTGACATTGAAGTCAGTCGTGATGTTGTGTAACTTGCACAAGGCTGTGTTTGCTGAACAAGTGCCACACCGCAAGCTGCGCCCCGGGCCGAGACTGCCAACAGACCTCAATCGTGGAGGGGAATGGCAACCCGACCCCTTGGACGACACTTACGATACACACAACGCACTGCCACATTATCTCGAGTTTCATCTGATGCTACAGCGGCAAGTTGTGATACCAAAATGCTCCCTATATACGGACTCAATCTCTCATCAACACCGGCTCTCTCTCAAGTGTGATGTGAAACCGCGATTTCACAGCCTTCTCAACCATGGTGCTATACTCTAGCATGTTGTTACACGAAGACTGCCTTGTGGCGAATATCACAAGAGGCTGTCCAGGCCAGGTACCGTACCCGAGCCTCAAATCAACGTGATTCTTGAGGCCGCAGTGCTCTATCAGCCATGCAGCTGGAACTTTGTACTTGCCCGACTCGAGTTCGTACAATGGCGCTTGAGCGCTACGCAGAATCGCTAGAATGGCATCGCTCGAGACCACGGGATTTGTGAAGAAAGATCCGCAGTTGGGGACCACAGCGGGATCTGGTAGCTTTCCCTTGCGGATGGTGATTACAGCTGACCGTACCTCAACAGATGTCGGAGTAACAGCGTTATTCAACACAGCGAGTAATGCTGGGTAAGAAACATCGGTTGTAGAACCTCGCTGCAGCTTCACCGTGAGATTGAGGATCACATAGCGCCCTGGTTCATCACTTTTGAACCTGCTAGTGCGATAACCCAACCCGCAGACGTCTCTCATCAGTGTGACAGCTTGATGTGTATGCGTATCATACACCTCCACATGCTGCAGAACTTGAGAGATCTCCATGCCATATGCGCCTGAGTTTTGAATGACTGCTCCACCGCAAGTTCCAGGTATCAGGCTGAGGCACTCCAGTCCTGTCAAGCCTAGTTGGATGCTTCTCTGAACCACATCATCGAGGATCTCGCCGGCGCCGATACGTAGCTCGATGCTATCCCCGTCTTGTGAAATAACTTGAAAGCCTCGAATCTTGTTGTGTAGGACCAGTCCAGAGTATCCTCCATCGGCCCAAAAGATGTTGCTGCCACTTCCTATCAAGCAGATTGATGTGCTGGTAGAAGCTGCCCATCGGTAAGCCCAGTCAACCTCAGCGACATTACGAACTGTTGCGAACAGTTTCGCTGATCCGCCCACGCGCATCGTCGAATGATCTCTGAGGTCGACATTTGAGTGTAGCTGCAAGAGGTGATCTTCGCACGCCTTTTTTTGGTCATGATGTTGAGACCCCATGGTCAGTATATACAGGTCTCTCGTAGTTGTTGGCAGGAGTAGTGAATGAAGTCGGTCTACTTCGGACTTTTCGATAATGGGCTATGCATCATCGGTGATATCGTGATCACATCAAGCCAAGTGTGTGGCGTGCCTGCTTCCCGAAGTGTATAACGCGCACGGCTTATAGAAGCACATATCATCCCAATTGGGGCAATGCAACACCCAATCAATGGCAAGGCCACGAATAATGCGCCGCAGAGATACGTCAACAAACGGTGCTGCATGCAGTCGGTCCCACAATATGCACTAACGGAAAGCAAGGCCAACTTGACCGAAGTCATAACTTACGAAGAGGCGGGAAGTGTACTCTTGTGCTTTCTTGTGTCTACTGTCAATGATATCACTTGAGTCGTGGCACGATGCAACAATCATCACCGCAATCATCACCGCAATGGAAGATTCACGGGGGGCATCAGCTTTCCGGGGCAGTGACTACGAACGGCAGCAAGAACAGCGCTCTGGCTATTATCAGTGCATCGCTGCTAACTTTCGAACCGGTTCTGTTGACCAATGTTCCTCGAATCAGCGATGTTGATGACATGGTCAGCATTTTGCGATCTATGGGCTTTCAGGCACAGTGGAACGACAACAACACTTTGAGCCTACAGCGACCTCTGATCTTAGACGTTGATTCACTGGACATTCAAGCTGCACAGAGAACTAGAGCTGTTGTTCTTCTGATTGCTGGGCTTGCAATTGATCATGCAGATTTCACAATCCCACTACCTGGAGGCTGCAATCTGGGCGATCGTTCACTGGAGCCGCACATTGATGCTCTCGAACAGCTAGGTCTGGAAGTCAGCCACCGATCCAATGGCTTACGCGTGCGTCGAACTGACGAAGGCGAGTCTGAAACCACGATCACACTACTAGAAAGCGGCGACACCGTCACAGAAAACGCAATTCTCACCGCTGTTGCTCTGAACCGCGGCGTTGTTCGCATTGTCAATGCAAGCTGTAATTACATGGTGCAGGATCTATGTTCATTCCTCCAGCAGATGTCCGGTGTCAGTATAGAAGGCTTGGGATCTCCTGAGCTCACCATCCGTCGGCGTGAGTCCGAATCACTAGGTCCTATCACATACTCGATATTGGAGGACCCGATTGAGGCGTTCTTCTTCGTCGCTGCAGCGGTTGTGACAAAGAGCTGTATTCGCATCGAGCGTGTCCCTATCACATTCATCGCACTGGAGCTTCGCCTGTTACAGAACATGGGTCTGAAGATCCGGAAGGGACCGCAGTACGCATCCGCGAGCGGAGTGGCAATGCTTTGCGACTTAGAGATTCTGGCCGACCACAAGCCCCTCAATGCAATGGAGCTAAAGATCCACCCAAACATCTATCCTTTCGGAGTGAACGTCGACAACCTTCCAGCATTCGGACCGATCGCTGCAGTTTCGGAAGGCCAGACTCTGTTGCACGATTGGATGTACGAGCAGAGGGCGCCCTACTTCGCTTTGCTGAGAGATTTTGGCGTACATGTTGATCTTCCGGACAAGCATCGAGCTTACATACGCGGGCCGGCGAAAATCCAAGCTTCAGATTGTCGACTACCGCCTGCGTTGAGACCTGCTTCGATGATATTGCTAGCTGCTCTAGCTGCTCCAGATGTGTCGTGTTTGAGCAATGTGGATGTGATCAGTCGTGGTTATGAGGATCTCATTGGAAGGTTGCGATCAATCGGGGCACGGGTGGACGTATTGGACGTCAAAGCAGATCAGCAGATGCCAGAGGGAGTCATTATGAGCGTTTTGTGAGTGGTCGCCTGAAGCGAAGAGTCGTCGGAACGTACATGGCGCGTTCTGTAATGCACCCGCCTCATGACTGCTTCGGAACATTGTGGGCCGGCTAGAACCACTTCCAGGCATCGTATGGGAGATTCTTGTGATCTATCATATTCCAGCAATGATTATTTGACGTCCAGAAGGCGACTCCATTCCACTTCGCCAATTTTCTTGTATTCCACACCTTCACCAAAGTACCCGGCTTCGTTCCATGCTTTCATCGTTGGTCCGTCATATGGCCCATGGGCCTCTCCGCCATCTCTTTTGTCACTCCATCTATACTCCCACATCTCACCCTGCCCTGTGTGCTCTGCGGATGCTGTGTTGACCGGTGACGGGGCCTTCCAGTCCTCACCGGTCTCGCGCTTGTATTGTCGGAGAAGCAGCTCACGTTCGGTCTCGTAGATTTCATGTTGTTCGCGAGAGTAGATGGCGTCTGCCGCGCCAGTAATGGCCTCGACGGCCTGTTTACGCGCAACCTCCACTGGATCAGGGTCAGCAGTATTGCTGTCCGGCTCATCAACGTCCATTTTGTTTTTCATCCGCTTTTGCTTCCACTTCGGTACTTTGGTCTCCTTGGGTTTGCTTCGGCCTAGTCTTTGCAGTGCTTCCAGAGGTGTCTCGCCTGTCTCCAGATGGGAAAGTAATGTACTCAGTGAATCGCTGGTCAGAACAGCATCGCTTTCCATGGCTTTCCTCCTACGCTCTTCTGCGCGCTTTTCTTCAGCCTCCTTTGCCTTCTTCAAATCTTTCTTACTCAGGCCATCAAGCCATGTATCGTTGGCAGCGTCTGGATCGACGGCTTTGCGGACAAAGTTACCAGACTCGTCGAAGCGACCTTCCTCCTCCTCGTCTTTCAAGTTGAAAGCATCGAGTCGTGGCGCATGCTTCTTCTTTCCACCGGCTCCAATCTCAGCAGCTAGCTCTTCATCCATCTCCTCTGGTAATAAATCTCGCTCTTCCTCATCGCCGGAACTTGATTCTGAGCCAACACTGCCTGCTCTCTCACGCTGCTTGCCGTTTTGAAGAAGATCTGCCGAGACATGTCCACCTGATTTGCTGTTCGCGACCTGTCCTTCGATCTCGTCGGCGTCTAGAAATCGCACGTCCTTCTTGCTTGGCTTGCCCTCGCGTCCGAGTTCTTCATCGTCGTCGCCATCAGCCGTTCCTTGCATGTCTTCATCAAGGTCGGCGAACATGTCGTCGTCCTCTTCATCTTTGCTGCCCTGACCTTTCTTAGGCCCTTCGTTTCTTTGCGCCCGCTCGGCTGCTCTCTCGTTGAAGTTGTCGTTGTCTGAATCACTTTCGTAGCCATCGATATTGACCGCATTGCGCTTAGTCTGCGCTCCTGATTTTCCAATCACGTCGGCATCCAGAATAACATCCTCCTCAGGCGCGTCTGCTGCTAGAGTGCTGGGATTGCGGTAGTCGAAACGAGGTTTCTTCGTGGTGTCGTCGTGGGTGCGTGCAAAGTCCTCACCGGCACGCTTAGGACGAGCTGCGGATGATGGGTGTGCTCGGCCTGCCATTGTATGTGATGTATCGTAATGTGATGTGAATGTGTATGAAACACGAGCTGTCTGCCACTTACCTCAAGCTCGAATGAACCTTGAGCCATGACATCAAGTGCATTAGGTTTCGGGAGCAGGCTCTAGCCGCAAACCTACGCCCACGCTGTGAGACCATCCGTGCAGCTCTCTCCCAGCGCGCAGGTGTTACTGTAGGTGTTCAGAAGCCGCCCGATCGTCGCGGCCGGGCCAGCAAACAATCCGCATCCGATTCTCATTCCGCTACACACCAAACTATCTATTCACATCACCTCCTCTCAAGATCACGTGCCCATACCACTCTGTCGCCCACGTCAACCCTACCGCGCACTGTCTCGACGCCCCGGGCAATCCTCCGCGGAGGCCTCACTACCGCTGTTACCCCGGGCCCAGTCTGGTCCTCGAGCTCGTGCTTCGTCACAGCTGCAGTTGTTCCGCCGTCGAGTGATGAGGAACTGCTAGGAATACGCTTGCCTTTACTCTTTGTGAAGCTGCGCCGCGATCTGGTATGGCATACCAGCAACAGGGCGGCCTGGCGAATGGGCCTGGCGGCTCAGGGGAGCACCATGGACCGCAGGGGACAGAGTACACACTGCAAGGTAAGCTCTCGACATTGGGCTGGGATGAGACAGGCCTCAGGACGGCGCGTCTGCAATGAGAGGACAAGATACTGACCTACTCGTTTACATAGGCGTCATGCGCTTCCTACAAATCGAATGGCACAACCACGAGCGCGCCCGAAACGCCTGGGATATCGAACGCGCAGAGATGAAAGCCAAGATCGCCAAACAGGAGGGCGAGGGAAGGCAGGCTAAGCGCTTGAATGAACAGCTGGACAGACAAGTGCGAATGCTTGAAATGGCACTGCGGAATGAGCGTGCAAAGTCAAAGGGCGGTAAAGTCGAGGACAAGAAGGGCGCCGACTCTGAAAAGGAGAAGAAGAAGAACGGCGACGAGAAGGGTACGAAGGCATCAAAACGTACGCGGAAACTCGGTGTACGCCCTTTCGTGGAGGATTATAAAGCTGACGTATTTCGTGCAGCCTCCAACAAGCATCACAATTCATTCCTACAGACTAACGAGGACATCGAGAGCGAGAAAGAACGCGAGCAGTACCTCGACAGCACGACAAAGTACCTCAAGAACTGCATGAAAGAGATCCAGTACCTTCTGACGCCACCACAACACCCACCACCTCCTCAGATTCTCCCAAACGGCAACTATACGGGACTTCCTGAGGCGCCTTTGTCGGTGGAGGAATACTACGCGCGCCAACAGCAGCAACAGTTGCACAACAACGTACACGCCTACTTGCAACCGACCGCTGCGCCAAACCACCTACCTCCGCCAGTCCCAAACAGTCTTCCGCAATCTTACAATCACCAGGAACCTTTGCAAACACGAGGCCAACAACACCAGGATTACCCCGAGTCCCAGCAGCCGCTTCCTGAGCCACAGCAACAGGTGCATCAGCCAGACGCGGGGTTTGAGGTTCCAGTGGTGAACGTAACTCATACTTTCGACAACAACGGACAGCCCATTGCGGATCTAGCAGCTCAAAGGACTGGCGTGCCTCAGACTAAGCAGCAAGATCCTGATGGTTGGACATTCGAGGAAGAGCCGCAGTTGCAGACAGAACACTCGCAAGCCAATGTATCGCCACGCAGGCCTGATACCGACCTCTTTCCCAGCGCAGCTAGTAGCGCTCAATTGCCGGCTAAATCTCCCCCAAGGACCGGACCAGCGTCTCATAGAAGGAAAAGCTCTGGCTCGACATCCATGTCAAGAAGGCGCAGCTCGCAAGGAAAGAACGATGTGCATGACGGATTAGGTCAAGGCCAAAATGCTGACCCTACCCAGTTCAAAGTCAAATTCGCTTTGCGTGGGCATCTCGACGTTGTCAGAAGTGTGATCTTCAGCGGTGGCGGCAGCCCAGGCGAGCCTGAAGTGTGCACTGCAGGCGACGATGGCACAATCAAGCGATGGATCATTCCTGCCTCTTACCAGAACTTCAACGCCACAACCAGCAGCCCTGATTTGGACGTCCAGGCTATCTTCACACACAGAGGTCACGAAGGCATTGTGACTTCGCTCGCATCTTGCTCCGCTAGCGGCTTCAACACTGGTGGACGAGCAAGCGGCGATGGATGGATATTCTCTGGAGGCCAAGACGCCACGATTCGCGTTTGGGAGCGCGGTCGTGTTGACCCGAAGGAGACTCTCCAAGGCCACACAGATGCGGTTTGGTCAGTTTGCATACTTCCCACCACGGTTGGTGATGTTTTCGGATCTCAGAGCAACAACTTTGGCGGACCCGAGAGGCTACTACTGGTTTCTGGATCCGCAGACGGTACTGTCAAGGTCTGGGCAGTAAGTGCGCCACCACAGAGCTCCTCGCCCTCAACTGGAAGCCGCCGTGGTGTTGGTGGCAGCCGAAGACACAGTGTGACTAGTGGAAGCAACTTCCCGTCAAGCCCGCAGCCGAGCGTGGCTAGCACAACACCATTCACATACACCCTTGTCCACTCCATTGAAAGACCGGCTACCGGTGAATCAAAGCCGAGCCCGACATCCATCGCGCCGCTGTCCGCGACTGGCGAGAACTTCGTTGTCAGCTACACTGACTCTTCGGTACTTATATTCGACACTAAGACTGGCGAGGAGATCATCGGTATGGCCAGTAACGAAACATATGACGGAACGATGGGCACGAGCATCAACACTGTTGTAGCCACAAGCATGGGTCTTGAAGGCGCAGGACCGGGTCTGCTTGAGTCCTCGAGGGGTCTTGAGCCTGAAGAAGTGGCCGCGGGAGCCACGGGTAGCAGAGAAGGTGTAGAAGGTGTGGTGATCACTGGCCACGAAGATCGCTTCGTGAGATTCTTCGATGCGAACTCCGGTAAGATTCTACTTCTTACACACTTTGTTGCTGAACGCATTACTAATAATTTTGAAGGCCAATGTACCTACACCATGCTCGCCCACCCCTCCGCTATCTCAGCGCTCTGCCTCTCGAAGGATGGCCGTGAAGCCGTCTCCGCCGGCCACGACGCCAGCATCCGTTTCTGGTCCCTCGAGAAGCGTATCTGCACCCAAGACATCGTGTCGCACCGAGCTATGAGGGGCGAAGGTGTCTGCGACGTTTGTTGGAGCAGCGATGGAAGGCTCGTGGTCAGTGCGGGCGGCGACGGTGTCGTCAAGGTGTTTGCACGATAATGCTCAGCGCTTGACTGAAATTCATGGAGGAGTTTGACAGCCATTTTGTTGACGACAATGTTGTATTGTAAGAAGTACTATGCGGAGCGGGGTCCGTTTTGTTCTTGTTATGTCGAAATTCTCCGGATACAAATGGAAGCATAGCGTTCTCGCTCGTTTAAATCAGTTTCTCTGACTATGGGAGTTGACATGACCTCGCCCGTCATTGGGATGGTTTTCACGTCACCGGAGCTAGTATGTCGGTTCCATCGGCTATGATAGTTGATGTAGCATTCCTTGTCATTGACATTCTTGTCGCATCTCAGGTGCTTGTATACTGATATCCGTTAACTATGAGAGTGAAATGCCGATCCATCACTCATCCATCGCTTAAATACCAGCAGCTCTCACGTCTGGATAGCAGCAGACGATTCTGCAGTCACGTCTCCATAACATGGCGGTGCCTGCCAATCCCTACGAGACATTGCCAGTATCGACTCATTTGGTCGCGGATTCATCCACTCGTCACCGAACTTCACGCCTTCGGCTAGCAGATCGCTGAGCATGACTCCGACCAAGGCGATCTACTTTAGGTTAGTAAGACCAAGAACAATGGTTACCGATGAGAGACCTACCAGAGTCAAGGCCACATTCGGAGCAACCGTCGCCTCCAAAACTCGAAACCAGTCCTCTCTGATTGATCGCTCGTCCAGCTGAAACCGTCTAAACGACGCGATGTGTTGGCCCTCGTAGATTACGCGCGTTATGATTCGTGATGTGTGTTTTTGTCCTCGGACTTGTAGCACTACCGGGCGATCGGATGAGTCGCTTTCACTTTTGGCGGCGCTCTGAACGCGTACACTATTCAATCTGACATCGATAGCATCGCTCATATATCCCAGTGGACCCGCTTCCAAAATGTGACGTCCACGTCTCGCACTAGGACCAGGCTGTTCGCCTGGAAGCTGGCAATACCAGACTTTCGATTTCGACGTTATACTTCGGCGAAGATCCACAATAGGTAGTCCTGAGCCATCTTGAACCTCACGCCTTGAGGAACTACTCCAGGATTTCAGAGTGATGGTGAACAGTGGTTCGTCGACTCCGTGTCTAGTGACTCGGATGTTACGCTTGGTCCAGTCCTGCAAGTGATCATTGGCGAAGTATAGCGTCGTTGTCTGATCGCTAATGTACTCTTCGCAAATGGCAATGCAATCGCGCGGTGATTCCAGTTCTTTTGCTTCGGTGAAGTGATCATCGGAGCGTGCACGTCTCTCAAGGGCACGAAGGATGAGTCGCATGTGTGACATTTTGTTGCGGATGATTATGTGAGCAGAAAGTTACTGTAGGGTCTTAAGCTGTATGACCAGGTTGCTTGCAAGTTCGGACTGTGCGAGAGCCCGTTTTAACACTTCGGCCCCCATTGCCCTTAGGTCTTGGTACCTAGTCAGACATCAGTTGCTCCTGCTCCGCTCACGCTTGTGATCCTCTGATCGCCTTATCGATCGTCTCGCACCAAAAACTGACATGCCGCAAACGAACGAAGTCGAAGTCATGGGTCGTTTCGGAGCAGGTGGACCCAAGTCGGCGAGCCAACCGGAATCATATCCTCTATGGAAATGTGGACCATGATGGATTGAGGTTGCGGATAGCCCACAATTAGCCTCAGGGGCCATAAGGGCAGTGGAGCTTGTTGTATTTGATCCCAAATCCTTCGAACGAGCTTCACGTCGAGGGAATGTCGATCGAGGCTTGAAGGGATGTATCGATTCGCCGCCAGGGTAGTTGCTGTACAGTACATGTCGAGCGCTGGAGCACTTTGGGTTCGCGGCGGCTTACATACAGTATCAGCTTGTCGGTAATCTCATAGCGCACGTTCTGAGAACCTATTGTCTGTCCCACGAAATAAATGTAGTACATGAACATCGATGGACTTTTGTCTTCGCGATTGAATTTGGACGCGTGCATTGACTCTGCCATTATTTGACCTGGAGTTTTCCACCCCAACCAACAAGCTTAGCTGAAAACACCTGTACTTGAACCTCAGAGAGGCTGCTTTGACAAAACGATAGAAACCTAATCTGGCAAAGATTAAAAAATATACAACAGGCGGGATTCCCAGATGGTCACCCACTCTAGTACTAGTCGCCCGGTTCAATGCTTATGTATGGCAGAGCGGACGGGATGCCCAGTTTTCACTGACCTATGGTCGTATGTGTTACTTTCAAAGATTGATTAATTATCAAACTCATCACTATCAAATGTTCGACCGAGGAGCCGGAAACTCCATCCGTGCTTCGTATGTGGGATAGAATTACGTACTGTCACTACTAGTTCCAGGTTCCCAGAACGTCAGTACATAGTTGTCACCAACTCGTGCCTAGGAAGGACGCGATACTGCTTCCATAGTACCACATATAGCAGGGGGTTCTGGATGTCGAGTCGCAGCACCTGATTCTGCTTCTTGGAAATGCTATCTCTAGGCTGAAATCCTAGAGTCTCCACAAGCGCCGTTATTAGCAATTTGATCCCACAGGATCAAAGCGTTCCTCACTCACCGACGCCGACTCGTTAATAGAGATTTATCCTCGTCTGAACATTGTGAGGCGTATATCGTTAGCTTGATCTGCTTGAAGGCTACTATCAGAGACAGCTAGAAGTCAAAGGACAAACAGTCCTTTTTCATACGATCTACTATTATTCCAGTCCCTTGATCACGGGGGCGCCATAACGACGAGACTCTACGTATTGTTATTTATTCCGCTATCTACTTGCTATTAATAAGATGGAACTCCGCTAAGCTGGCCATCTGTTAATGACCACGATTGCTTAGGTAAAGAAATGGCCTCTAACTGGTGATAAAGACTGCCACGAGAGCTACGAAGGCCAGATATCCTTTCAACTCATCGCAGTGACAGTCACGCAATGTGAGGAATCGCAACCGCTTACACCCTTAAAGTAAGATCTTCAAATAAAGAGACGGCACCTGGATCATTTAGATTGCTGGATCGTAGTCTACTACCATATCTCAACGACAACGTTAATGGAGAACGATATCCAAGCAGAGATCCGCCGAAAGCGAGACCAGCTTCACGATGTCGTGTTTCTCGTGGACATGAACTTCCTTTATACGATGAACACATGAGTATCGCCGCCACTCAAGAAAAGCTGAAGTCCTGCTCCAATGTCGTGCCTGTTGCTTTCAGCGATAGCCATTCCAACCCGTCGATAAGTGTTTCTCAAATCGTGCACGGGCTGCAACACCAGACCGAAGTATCTGGGGCAGCTATTGTCCTGAATCGAAGTAATAGACTCGAAACCCACTTGATGTCGGATATTGGACCCGTCGTGGTATGCCAAAAGGAGACAGGCGAACTCGCTATCATGGGGCCAAGACTCGGGATCGCCATCAGGATGGAAGACAGCGAGCCCATCGAGCTCACCATGCAATGGAACCAGATCACGCATCGGGCCAAATTTCAAGGACATCAAAGTGCTATCCCCTAGTTTGCATTGTATCATCCTGCCAGTGACGGAGATTGTACCTGCGATAACCTCACCAAACTTATCTTCTCCGGCCAAGATCAGCTCTTTAGGGAAGACATCCACACAGAATGCAATGACCCCGTGCTTGACGGCACTGATATTGCCCTTCCAGGCAGCCCATGGCATGTGATTTTCGTGCTCAGGAACATCTGTGAGAGGATACCTGTATGATCTCTCTGTTGATATCCACGACCATGATGGCCCAGGATATCTTGCTGGGTTGAGTGCACGCTTTGTGACATGGTCTGTAGCAAGCCAGGTAAGCCCAAATACCAGATCTTTTTGCCAAAGCCCCAGAGATGGGCACAATCAGTGCACTGCACTGATTGAATAATTGAACTCAAATTCTTACCCCGGAACTAGACTACTATAGGAAGTCTAAGTAGGTACGCGAAAATGGTACGGTATGGTGTTACTACGTGACTTTATAGAGGTACTAGTTTATGAATTTTACAAAATTGAGCTTTCACTATTCCAATATTTGGTAACTTAGAATTAAAACTTTTAATATAATAGTAACACGGGTAAACACGTAGCCGCGTATGTTTCGCGTAAAGTACTTAGACTTCCTATACTAGTTTAGCGCGAGTAATCATATTAAGCTCAGTGCAGTTTGCACTGATTGTGCCCATCTCTGCAAAGCCCTGCTAGGTATTCATCTCCACCGCCACTCATGAAAGTGCGTGCTAGTCCAGAGACGGATGGTAGGTTATCTTTGCCTTCAGTCAAACTGCAAAGCCCAATGGTATTCATGGTCGAATACCAAGCTGTAAGGCCTCCTGGCAAGAACATAGATTTGTCTGCTCGCCAGTCTGGTTCATCGCGCGCGTAAATTCTCGTACACTTGACTGGATACCTTAGCGTTTCGAAGTTCGTGGCTGTGTTGCACTCAAAGTATACTTGCTTTTCGCCAAAGTACAAAACTCGTCGAGATAGCAAGCGTTCTTGCACTATCCATGCCCGCTTGTCGATGAAGCATGGATCAGGTCGAGAGAGCGGGAAAGGATACATCTTTACTCCAAAGCCAACTTTGAACTCTCCTGAGCCATTGCAAGGTCTGAACGAAAGTACATTATCGTCTCCAAGCGGGTAAGAACATTGATGGTGAAGAAAGCCCGCGTACGCGTCTTTTGCTGCCGGTCCAGTTATAGTAAGAGCCGACTGAGAGTAATATTTGCCCATGCGCATACTCTCAGTTTGCCAGTCACGTTCATCTCCTTGTACGATGCAGAGGCTATCAATCCAGAGATAGCGAAACCCCAGTTTCCGAACAACGGTGATGGCGTCTTGAAAAGTTTGTGGCAGCTCAGAGATCGAGATGCGTATCATCCGGCTACTTAGATTGGTTGCGGTCGTCAATGGGGGCTTCTTAGCTCCCCAACAGTGACTCAGGGTGACGTACTGGCCTTTTAGCCCTTGGGACTGAACTAATCGTGGGCTGAGCTCGGCAGTGCCACAATATATAAGGCGTGTTGGAAGCTCAGTATCTTGGATCACGCCACAGTCTTTGTGAGACGAGGAGCATGACTGGATCCATTCCTTCGCAAGATCAATCGAAGAAGGTCGAGGAATTGGTCGCTCGGCTATAGATTCAGCTGGACCACTTATTGGGAATACACGTATGTCAGCACCAGATCCCACGCCTACAGACTCTGGACCTCCAGGCATCTCGATTAGATCTCCAAGTGTGCTGCTGAAGGCAGCAGGAGTCTTGAAGCGTTGATATCTCAGAACCTCAGTAGCCCTCTGAACCGGGGATTGTTCTTGATGAAGATCCGCTCCGAATGCGAGAAGATAGAATGGTAGATCGCCGACTTCGTCCATGAGCTGGTGTCTTGCAACGAACTCAGCCCCAATGTGGCTATCCGTTCCCACTCGCTTTTGAAGAGCTCCCAAAAATATTCTGCACATGTTGCAGCCCTGTTTTACGGCAAGCACAAGTGCCGCGTAAGACGTATGGTGTTTAAGTGAGCATACAGCCTGCCTAGAATTCCAGGATCCAGGATTTGCAAGAATGCCCGGGAAGTTTGTGACCTTGCAAGTGGCGCACAACATCTTTTGAACCCTTGAATCTTTCAAAGTCCAGGAGGGGCGGAATGCGTAATGTCAGGCTGTGGTAGGACTTGGAGCCATGCAAGAACTGGGGGAGAGCGCATCATTTCTTTTAAGTGCATTTGATGGTGCAGCGAAACTCACCGCCTCCTACGCATGATAAGAAAAACCCGACTGCGGACCTTGGCACAAGTGTGCTGCGGCATGTGGTGACCGGTGAAGGTGCCAGGCTCCTTCTATATCTACATCTTGTCGGGGCAGTGCAAAGATCCACGCACGATTTGGCGCCAATTAGCTTATGTAGTTTGCTTGCTTGCTCACTCAGAATAACGTCGGGAGAGTGAGGCAGTACCTCATTTGAGTAACGGGTCTTCAAGGTCGTGGCGTTGACGCAAAGGTCAATCAGAGAGTACAACGTTACGAAAGCCATCTGTACAATGATATATTCCCAGATCGCGGAACGTCGTAGTTTCCTTAGCGCCAAAATCTTCAATTGATGAGTGTTTAAGAGAGTGGCTGAACGCCAGCGCATACGCCTTGGCCACTATTTAGCGCTGCGCCTCAATAGGTCTGCCCACCCGTTGGCAGCAAGGTGATTCGGTCGTTCGATTCCAGGGATGTAGCTTCCAACCCTTCCGCAACAGCAGCGAAATGCAGTCTCAGCTTCTAGAACAGGTCCAGGATCCAGGAACGGTTCGAGCAAGCGAGTGGAAGACAGCAGCTGTTCAGCTGCTAGTGATTGGATTCCATGGTGAAACTATCATATTCTCATATATTAAGGTCCAGAGAACATGGCTCAGCATCCCTGGGATAGAGCCTAAAGGGAATACCATTGTAGAACTAGAATTCCCCATCCAAATCCTGGGTGTTAGGAGTCGAGAGCCAGGAGGCAGGAACGAGGAAACGAAACAGAGTTGATAAAATGACTTCGAAACCAGCTATGCATGGAAGTCAAATGGGACTGCCGTATTCCTCGAATACATGAGTCGCTGATAGATGTTTTACTCCTACAGTTTCGGCGCCTTCCTAATCCTAGCTCTGTCCAGGTCATGGAACCATGTTCAACCTTCTATTGCCCACGAATTCCAGCCTGAGCTCAACCAGATGTTTCCGGTGTCAACCAAGGCGAGAATCTTTGGGAGCGAATAAACATGATGTCACGACACACCGGGTACCTATAACCAACAACGACATTGTCAAATGGGGAAGTTCGTATGTCGGCTTCCCGCAGTATAAAGACAATAACATACTGTGAGCCTGTGACCGCTGACGAAAGTGAGATTAGGGTATTTCGGATGGGATGCCCAGTTTTCACTGACCTATGGTCGTATGTGCTGTGGTATCAGCATACTAAGATATATAGCTTGTTTAACATTGATGTTGAAGCATAATCACAGGCCTGCCAAACATCTACTGTCAGCCTCCAGCCAATCATCTTCTGTCAGTCACTCGAGCCCTTCGAAGTCTTCGACTGAATAGGACTTGCGCTAGAGGATAGCTTGCTTTAGCAGAACACATTTCTTAAACGTACGAGTCCAGATGTAATCAATGCACTATGGTATCTCAACAATCTCGATGTTAACTATCGTCGAACGCTCTTACCTTGTTTGCTGGAGTTGTTGTTGCCCGACATTACGACCTCGTGATTGAGACTGCTGTCACTGTGTTTCTTGTCATTCTTTGACCTAGTGATGTTGTTTGTGTCAGAGATCGCGATAGTTGATCGCTGTCAAATGCTCAAGTATCACCGTGTTCGATCACAGTCCAAGTTTCACCCTTGTTGAAAAAGACATTGACTCGATGTAGGGCCGCAAACATACGTCCACGTGGAATATCGACCGATCATTGACTCCAAAGGGCTGTTTCCACAGGATAGGAGAAGTCAGCAGACACGATAACCACTCCCTGGAAGCAATTTAACGTCCTTATGGTCCTACAAACCTGTAGATTACCTGCGATGTCACAAACAACACCATTCAATGCAGTCGCAGGCGCTGGTTTATTAATGGGCGAGCTCCTTCCTTTCGGTGGTGCATTTCTATCACAGAAGTACCTTCAGACTACGCCTCAGCCTATCGATCACTATCCAAGACAAACGATAGATCTACAACATACAGTTCAACCTTACCATCATGCTCATCGAAGGCATCATGGCCCTAGCGGCCTTGGCCATCACCACTCTTGCAACCCCAGTCAACATCACCTCTTTCCCTCAGTCTCAGACTCTGAGCAAGCGTGCCACTCCGCGCTTCGAAAAAGGAGATTACACCAATCAACAGATCGCACAGATCAAGCAGGGCCACGCAGACGCCATCAAGATGGCCTCTACTGCCGTCACTTGGTCGAAAACTCCGGACGATTTTGACCCGATTTTCAAAAAGTACTTCAACATCAAGGATCGCACCGCTGTCGTTGGTAAGTGACCCTGGTCCCTTGGTCGTGACTTTTCGATTGCGATTCCACAATGCACTCGCCTTTACCGGTGCTGTTCCTCCTTCATCATCATCTCTGTCTGTTTATGGAAATCGACATACTAACAGAGCGCAGATGTCTTGAAGCAAATCGTCGGCCCGAAAGACGATGGCCATGGACACGGCCTTCTGGGAGACATCCTGGTCGTGAAAGACTTCAAGGACGAGGAAGACGGTGAGATGTCATGCATTGGGGACACCCAAGTCGAGCTCCGTGACTACGAGAGCGAAACGCCCAAGCTTGTCGTCTGTCCGCACAGCCTCACGCTGGGAGCCATTGGCAAGGACCTGGCAGGCATTGCGGCAGTCACTTGCGAAACCTGGTGGCCGCGCATCTCGAGCGTGATGGACACGGTCGGCACCGTGCTGCTCCATGAGTACACGCACTGGAACACTCTCATGACGCCAGTGATGCTACCCGCATTCAAAGAGAAGGCGGCGCTTGACGAAGCTCGAGGCCCGTGGGCAGTGCGCCAACTCAGCAGGCGTCCGGCAACGTGGAACGCTGATAGTTACGCGTGGCTGGCTCAGGAGATCTGGTGGACGCAGACTTGTCGTGGCAACCACAACGGCCCAATCGAGGAGCCGGAGGAGAAAGACAATTAGCTTTTGTTGTCTTGCAAACGAATCTTTAGGGATGTGATTCTGGAGTAGCATAGCATGGTCTGAGGGCAGGGTTGCCAACATATATGGAGTTTCTTTTTCTCGGCGGCGTCCAGATCTTTTTTGTTATTGAGGATCCATTGTAGTCGCGGCCATGTTTCGCATTTGGGGTGAGAGAGAGTGTGTATCATCCAGTTATTGTTCGGCACAAGTTCGCAAATGCCTTGTGTTTGCGCGATCTGCTTCTCCGGAAACACAATAGGACACAACGTGTCGATCATTGTGTCTCTTCTGCGAACCTCCAAGTAGACTCAACGGCAAGGACCTCGATTGATCGCTCAGCACGGTATAGATATGCATCTTGCGGTCTCACTCACCCTGGCTGATACTGGAGTAAGGCTCTCGAGTGAAGCTTCATTCTATACACAATTGTAAGATTCGCGGTTTTTATAGCTTCGTTTTGCGCCGCTCTCTCGCCCCTACCCTCGAAGCACCCACAGCTTGCACATCAAGCCTTATCACACTCGCACCGAAACACGCCATCAGCTTCCAGCCCCAGCCTGTGACCCCGCAAGCAAAGCCAATACGGCCGCTGAATCCAGTACTCATGCTGCAGGTGCCTCGTGTACATGTCAGGCGGGCGTTGAACGTCCGGTCGACTGCCACGGGTGCCTAAGGTCCAGTGGTGGTCTGGCGGGTAGCTGGGCGACAGCTTCTCGCCGGCGTAAAACATGCGCAGATCCTGCATGAGCCACATCAGGAAAGTGGGAGTCAGGTCGTCTCGAGATATCTTGTCGAGCATCGGGACTAGGAGTTGCTGCAGCAGTACGTTGTCACACTCAAGCGACTGTCGGTCTGATTCGTCTTTGTCGCTCCAGTCGTCGTCGCTTGTGGTGGTCCAGCGATTGTGCTGTCGATCGTGGCGAATGGTGACGGAGAGGACATCTCTGCTGTCGTAGCCGGCGGTTTTGTCACGGCGCCGCACTTCGAAAGTGAGCTGGTGCAAGCTTGACAGATGAGAGCGCATAGCGAGCAGCCATTTGCCCGCATCTCCCTCTGAGATCTTCTGCCCGATGGAATTCTTCGGTGGGGCGAAGGTGAAGTTGTTTGCTCGGAAGAACAGCGGCAGCGCTTCTCTGCGTACAAGACGACTGACGGCTGCAAGGGCTGGGATTCTGATGTCGACGAGATCTTGAGCGTGGCGGGCACAGCAGCCACGCCGAACCCGAGCCTTGCCCTTGTGCGAGGGCAATGTAAGCACATACTCGAAGATCCGGGTGCGAATTTCGGGCGGGATGATGGAGAAGAGTGGGCTCTGCACCTGCGACAGAGCGGGCGGTGCTGGGGGCTCTGGAGGCGCAGGAATAGGTGCCAGAGCACCAGGGCGACTGAGTAGAACGTGTGCTCTGGCTACGGCCGTCGGAAGAGGTGCATCTGAATCGTCCTGCCAGTTTGCGTAATTCCACACACTCGGAGTCCGGAGACCATGCGGCGGAGGCATGAAGCACCAGAAGCGGTAGAGATGTCGTTTGATCTGTGGGTCGAAAGAGTGATGGTGGTTTTGGATTTGGAACCGGCAGAGTTGATGGATGAAGCGCAGCTCTTTTGGCGTGAGCGAAGTTGTGTGCGTAGGCTGGGGTTCTGTATCTTTCTCTCTTTCTGTTTGTAGATTGTCGCCATTTTGTTGTGCATTGCGTGCAGCCTGACGAGTGGTGACCATGTTGTGACTGCCTTAGTCTGGTGCGAAGCCCGGGATTTACTACGCATGCGGTAAGCAACTATCGAGATGCAGCTTGGAGTTTTTGCTTATTCGCCCAGGAAGGTATCCTCGGTGTTGTCAACGCAATGTTCCTTTATGCTTTCGAAGGATCTGGCCCATGAATCGTTTCCAGCTCGTGTATGGGGATGTGAGACACGCGCCCAGCCACTATATGTAGGCTGCCTTCCACGCACGGTCATTTTGATGTTGTTGCCTGTTAACATTCTCTCTGACATCCGTTTTCTCGTCAAACTCAGAGCACGTCTGTCCCGCCTGATGGATGTTGTAGAGTTGAACCGAGACTCGAACGCCAAGGGGCATGCAGAGTTAACGTCGGACGCGTTTGACGCCTAGTGGCCGGATGCACAGCCTGTTCGCCAACATCGTTGTCTGATGAGCAGTGATCTGCAATTTGCTATATATTTTTTGATACATCAAGTAATCCTGCGGCATTCGACGGAGTTTCTCCCGTCGCATATATCAGCTGTGTCAGAGAGTCAAAAGAATGAATCCTTCCTGAGCCCTATGCCAATCTTCAGCTGAGGCTGACCGTTTTCCTAGGTAGTCTAGTCTTTTCACGAGTAGAGTATAAAACACAAACCCAAGAATGGCAGCGTTCGCACCTCTTCTCGTCACTCTTCCACATCCGCAATGCCCGCTATAATTGTCATCACCTGCCCCAGTGGCAAGCAATCCTCCCATCTAATCCAAAGGCTCTACGCCGTAGAACAAAGCTTTCCTACAAGCTTCACCCTCCGTCTAGCCGCACATTCCGATGCCTCAGCAGCGAAACTCGCCTCGATTTATCCTCGAGCAGAGGTCAAGCAGACCGACCTCTCCGATCTATCAGCGTGCATCGCCCTGCTCAAAGATGCCACATCAGTCTACCACGTCGGCCCATCCTTCCACTCCCGCGAGAAAGAAATGGGCCTGAACATGGTCGACGCAGCAGTTTTCGAGAGTTCAAGACCCGGGAACAATTTCCAGCACTTCGTCTTCTCCTCCGTGTTGAGCACGCAGCATCGCAGCTTGATGCAACACGATCTGAAAAGCTATGTTGAAGAGAGACTCATGCTCAGTCCGATCAATTGGACGATTCTGCAGCCTACCAATTTCATGGATGCATATCCTGTCGCCCTATTCGCCCAGCAGGAGAGGCCTGTAATGGAGCGACTGTGGGATCCGAAGACGGCGAACAGCCTGGTCGCTCTAAAGGATCTTGCTGAGGCTGCGGAGAAGGTGCTAAGGGAAGGCAGTGAGCATTACTTTGCGCAGTATCCGCTTTGCAGCACCATTCCGATCTCAGATCAGAGTGTTGCTGAGGCGATTGCAAAGAAATTAGGCAAGACTATCGAGGTCAGGACGCCGACTTTCGAGAATGCTGTGGCGCATACGCTTGCTTATCTCTTTGGCGCCGATGATAAAGTCAAAGCAAGTGAGCTGTATGCAGGACATGGTCAGAAGGCCGGCAACGCGGCGAGCGGTGGAGAGATGAGACGTGATATCACGAGAGATGAAGCAGCGAGGTTGTGCCTGTTCTACAACCATAGAGGACTTGTTGGCAACCCGTCTGTTCTGCGCTGGCTGCTCGGTCGAGATCCCACGAGTTTGGAGGAGTGGGTGGATGGTCAGTTGGATGGTATGACCACAGCCTGAGGTCTGGCAGCCTGCAAGAATGACCATTGAGTTGTCGGTAGAAATATCAGCTCTTCTTGAAAGAACATCTCCTCTTGCCAAAAGATAGACAGCAACTCCTCACGTCTTGTGACTATCACGAGAGTTTGTGAAGGGGGCAATCTGCATTGTGACGCCAGACTATGCCTCGAGGTTGCTTCAAGCTGCTCGAGACCTGCCGATAGTTGGCAGTATTTGTACACTCATGCAGTGGTGTTAGTGAGGGTACACTTACAAAACAGCCCTTCAGTCATGTTGGAGGGGTATGCTGGAGCCATGACGTACACAGGCGATCCTTCCTTCGCGCCTTCAGCCATCGATGTGAGTTCGTGTTCATCACAATACCACTCAGTCGGTTTGCCAGGCTATCATGGGAAAGGCGTATGTCATGCAGTTGCGGGCTTGCCCTATTCACCACCACCTGCAAGGGTGAAGTCTGATCCTGACGGCAGCCAGGCAAGGCAGTTTGGTTCAGTGAGACCTGAACCATCAAACGCCGATGGCAACAAAACACCCCGCAGTCATCAAACTTGTCAGGCTTCATGAAATTAACAAGGCACGCGACTGACCATCTGTGACTCTGACCCGCCCATACCGAAGAGGGAACAGCAAATTCGGCAATGCAGACGCTCGAGGGCCAGGTGCGCTCCCTCCGCCAGCAAATCGAGAACACCGAAACACAGCTGCGCAACCTCAAGCAGCAGCTGCAGCAAGCCGAGCAGCAATACACAACCTCGCGCCAACTCGCGCAAGCATATGCTGGTGGACTACCGCAGGACTGGCAATTGGAGACGCTGGCAGCGCTGTCACCTGCAGCCCAACAATCTTCCGCACGAGCGACAACCACCCACGGACGCTGGCCGCTCGAGAGCGAAGAGTACAAGAGATATGGCCGGCAGATGATCTTGCCGGAGGTGGGCTTGCATGGACAATTACGATTGAAGAATGCCAAAGTGCTGCTCGTTGGTGTGGGAGGGCTAGGGTGTCCTGCTGCTGCGTATCTTGCTGGAGCTGGCGTGGGCACCATTGGGCTCATGGACGGCGACACAGTCGAGATCTCGAACTTGCACCGCCAGGTCGCCCACGGCACCGGACGGGTGGGCATGAGCAAGGTGGACAGCGCGGTGGAATACCTATCTTCGTATGTACCTATAGCCTTTTCATACCACGCGTTTCTAAATCTTCTAAGAATACCGTTTTGTCTGACGAGAAATCACACAGTCTCAACCCTAATCCATTCTACAGCCGCCACCCATACCACCTCACACCACAGACGGCAATCGAAATCTTCACCCAATACGACCTCATCCTGGACTGTACCGACCACCCGACTTCACGCTATCTAATCTCAGACGCCTGCGTCTTGACCTGCAGACCACTCGTCTCCGCCTCCGCCCTCAAAACAGAAGGCCAGCTCATCGTCCTCAACAACCCTCCTCTCCCTCCCGGCAGCCCTCTCGGGGGCGGTCCCTGCTACCGCTGCGTCTTCCCCAAACCACCACCAACAGACAGCGTGCTGAGCTGCGGCGAAGGCGGCATCCTCGGCCCTGTCGTGGGCCTCATGGGTGTACTGCAAGCCCTCGAAGCGATCAAAGTCCTCACAGCAAAACCAGTGGAAGACTACAGCAGTCCAACCTTCGAGCCACCCAAGCCAACCATGCTCATGTTCTCGGCTTACAGCTCGCCGCCTTTCCGTTCTGTACGCTTGCGCTCCAGAAGAGCCGATTGCGCTGTTTGCTCGTCGCAAGGAACGATCACTCAACACAGCCTCACGAGCGGAAGTTTAGACTACGTCGCTTTCTGCGGTAGGACTATGCCCGTAAACGTACTACCACCTGCTGCACGCGTCTCGGCCAAACAGTTCGCGGGCCTGCCAAGGGATGGCTCCAACACGCTTATTGATGTACGCGATGAGACGCAGTTCGCAATGTGTGCTCTGCGCGGCTCAGTCAATGTGCCTTGGACGGGCAGCGCAGAGGCGTGGATTGAGGCTGCGCTGCAGCGGCCGGAGGTGAGAAGTGGCCAGCAGGCATTTTACGTTGTGTGCAGGCTCGGAAACGATTCACAGTTAGCGGCGAAAGCGCTCATAGAGAACCAGATGGCGCCCAAAGGCGTACAGCATATTGATGGAGGATTCAAGGCGTGGAGAGAAGCCGTCGATCCCGGCTGGCCTGAATATTGATCAAGGATAGATTCGTTTACATTGTGTCTATTTACGATTTGCCTTCGTGTACAGTTTCGTAAGCTTTTCCCTATCCTTACCCTGTCGGATTGAGGTGAGAATGTATATTCGCCAAATGTTTCTTTCCCACTAAGCAGAAGCTTCAGCCTCCGACTGCCTCCCAGCAATACTGCCACCCTTCCACGCAAGCTTCGGATCTTTCTTCGCAGACTGCTTCGACAGACTCTCTTTGCCAACAGGACCCCATCCGCCACCGCCAGGAGTGTTGATGATGATGCGGTCGCCCGCTTGCATGCTGGCGGTATTCTTGCCGCCGAGGTTGATGTATCTTGTCTCCTTGTCTTTGTCTGATGAGGAAGATGATGATTTGTCGCCATTAACGTCAGCATCACTACCCTCCAACTTCGGCACGCCGCGAACCCAGATATTCTGTCCGCACTGCGCGTCTTCGCCGCCTTCGAGGCCGTACGGGTGGTACACGCGCCTCTCGCTGAGAATGCTAACTTGCACCGGAATTCTAAACTCAATATCGCGAACCACGCCGTCGCCGCCGCGATGCTGGCCTTGACCGCCGCTACCTTCACGTAAGCTGAACTCACGTAGTAGAACAGGGTACCGCCGCTCGAAGACTTCCGAGTCAGTGATACGCGTATTTGTCATGTGCGTGTGCACACCACTAGTGCCGTCCCAGTGTGAGCCCGCGCCAGAGCCACCGGCGATGGTCTCATAATAGCCGAAGCCTTTGACTTCTTCTTCGCCGGTGACGTTGCCGCCGAAGCCGAAGGTGAGGTTGTTGCAGTCGCCCTGACTGGCGGCGCACGCTTGGAAAGCTTTGAAGATGACGTCTGTGACACGCTGGGATGTAAGCACGTTACCGCCGACGACGGCGGCGGAGCCGGAGGGCGAGAGGAAGGATTTGGGCGGGATGATGACTGTGACGGGCGCTAGGCAGCCTTGGTTCAAAGGGATATCTTCGCTGATCAGACAGCGGAGACAGTAGATGATGGCGCTATAGGTGACTGCTTGCGGGGCGTTGATGTTGCCGTAGACTTCGGGACCGGTGCCGGTGAAATCGAATACAGCTTCGCCTTTGTCTGCGTCGATGGTGATCTTGAGTTTGATCGGGCTGCCGTCGTCCATGTAGTCGATGGCGGAGAGGTCCTGGCCTTCGAAGCGTTTGCTGACGTCGCGGAGGAGGTTGCGAACGCTGAGCTCGGCGTTGTCTTGGATGTTGTGCATGTAGAATTGCACGACGTCCTCGCCGTAGTCACCAATGAGAGAAGAGATGAGGTTGATACCCTTTTGGTTGGCGGCGACTTGAGCTTTCAGGTCGTTGATGTTGTCTGCGAGGCAGCGTGTGCCGGAGCAGCCAGGGTGTTGCGCTGGTTCTGTGAGCAAGAGCTCTGTGATACGCTTCTCGTCAAAGTGGCCCTGGGAGACGAGTTTCTCGCTCTTGATGGCGGCACCTTCTTGAAAGAGCTCGCGTGAGTGAGGAGGCATCGAACCAGGCAGAATACCTCCAATGTCTGCGTGGTGCGCACGAGACGCCACGTAGAAGACGATCTTGTCGCCACTGAAGGCAGGCGTGATGACAGTGATATCTGGCAAGTGGGTGCCACCGAACATAGGGTGGTTAGAAACCAAGACGTCTCCCTTCTTCAGCTTACCACGCCAGAGCTCAGACTGCTTCTTCACACATGTTGACATGCTGCCCAGGTGGACTGGCAAGTGTGGAGCATTGGCAACGAGGCCACCATCGGCATCAAAGAGCGCGCAAGAGTAGTCAAGGCGCTCCTTGACGTTAGTGCTCACACTGGTCTTCTGCAAAGCACGACCCATCTGTTCCGCAATAGCCATGAAGCGATGAGCGAAAATACTGAGCATGATGGGATCGACTTCCTTGGTGGTAAGCTGTTTCTCGGCGCCCTCGTTTTCGCCCACATTGATCACAACGTGGGTGTCGATCAGCAAAGCAGTAGCGTTAGGGGTTACGACGATGGTTTGGGTTCCGTCGGCAATGATGGCAGGGCCCTTGATTCGGTCGCCCACGGTCAGATCCTCGAGCTTGTAGATGGAAGTCTCTTGTCTGCCACCTTCGAAGTATACGGACTTTGAGCCATACACTTTGTCGCCCTTGGCTACGTCCTTCGGTTGGATGTCTGCAAGCTGTTGGTCGACTGTGCGCTCGAGGCCTTCGAACGTCTTGCCGATACCACGAACGCGAACATCGTCAATAATGATGTCGCGGTCGGGCAAAGTGAAACCAAATTCTTGCTCGTGCTGTTTGATGAAAGCCTTGCCAAAGGCCCAGTCCTCACCATTGAATTCAGCCTTTGACTCCTCGCTGCTAGGCTTCAGGATCATGAGCGCCGATTCTGTGCCGCGGTAACGCATGTTGAGGTACTCCTCGAAATGCAATCGTCCCTCTTCGAAGCCCTGATCTCTCAAAGTTGCGGCGGACTTCTTCTTGAGCTCATCCATCTTGCCCTGCAAGTAAGCCTTCGCTTCTCCCTCTCCCTCGGACCAAACCTTGGACTCAGGCTCTTGCCTCTCGTCGACCACGTCTGCCAGAGCCATGCCGTATGCAGATAGCACGGAAGAGTACCTGTGCACAAGGATCTGAGTGATGCCAAGTGCTTCGGCGATAGCGACCGCGTGCTGGCCACCAGCGCCACCGAAAGTAGCCAGTCTATGCTTCGAAGTATCGTGTCCTCGCGCCTCAGTCAAGCTGCGGATGGGCCGTGTCATGGTCTCGTTGGCAATCTTGATGAACCCGTACGCCACTTCGTCCAAACTCATGGCCTTGTCTGTGCTTCCAGCAATGTCTTCGTTGATTTGCTTTGTCAGCTCTTCGAAGAGAGCCTTACTTGCCTGCTCGTCGAGTCCTTCGTCTTCGTTCTTGCCAAAGATCTTGGGGAAGAAGTCGGGCAGCAGCCTGCCCAAGAACAGATTGGCGTCGGTAATGGTTAGAGGACCGCCTTTGCGGTAACACGCTGGGCCCGGGTGTGCACTGGCGCTCTCTGGACCGACGACGAAAAGACCGTTGCGCCAGAACAATCTGCTTCCACCACCTGCTGCGACTGTGTTGATGTCCAGTTGCGGACTTTGTATCGTAACGCCTGCAGTCGTAGTTTCGAAGACGTGATCGTACTTGCCACTGCCATAGCGGCTCACATCTGTGCTCGTGCCGCCCATGTCAAAGCCAATGACGGGTGTCTTTGTGGCAGGGTCGTAACTCGTCAACGCATAGCCGACAACACCACCAGCAGGCCCTGACAAAATGGCTCGTAGTCCAGAGAAGCCGTCCACATCGACAAGACCACCATCTGACTGCATAAACTCACACCTCGCACCTCTCGCACCCTCCTCCTTCTTTACTGACTCCGTGCCCAGACCGCCAGCAAAACCTTTCTGGAAACCATCGATGTACTTTCGGATCGCGGGTGTGAGGTATGCGTCTGCACATGCTGAGGTGGCTCGTGGCACAAGCTTGATCATGGGCATGAGCTCGTGAGAAAGCGAGACATGCTCGAAGCCAATCTCTCGCGCGATCTTACCCACCGCAGCCTCGTGTTCAGGAAACGTGTAGCCGTGCATCAAACACACTGCTATACTGCGTAGCCCCGAATCGAAGACCTCTTGTAGTTGCTTCTTAATCTGCTCGTGATCCGGCCTTTGTAGAATCCTAACAGTCTCTCCAGAAAGTCCTCGAACCAATTCCGCATCACCTCCCGAGCTCTTCGCATCTTGTGTAACCTCCGTCTGATGTCTCGTAGGATCCTCAGCATAGTCCTCCAAAGTAACCCTCTCATCAATCTCCACCACCCTCTTATACAGCACCTCCGGCTTCCGAATCGCCAGATCGAAAATATTCGGTCGACTCTGATTCCCAATCTCCAAACAGTCCTTAAACCCCTTCGTAACAACCATAGCGATATCCTCGCCCTTCCTCTCCAGCAGCGCGTTCGTCGCTACCGTCGTGCCCATGCGGATGCTATCTATGCTGCTGGTGTCCAGAGGCTCTCCTCGAGGGATCTCTTTCCCTTGGAAGCGCGATAGGAGTCTTCGGATGCCTTCTAGAGGCGCGTCTTCGTAGTTTGAGGGGTCGACGGAGAGGAGCTTGATGAGCACGTCGTCTTCCATCTTGCCTGTGCCTGGGTTGCCGACGCAGTCGGTGAAGGTTCCGCCGCGGTCGATGGCGATGCGGATGCCGCGGGGGCTTTGTTGTGGTGGTGCCATGGTGGGCTATGTGTGCTGTGTATAGAGGTGTATTGGAGGGCGATATGCCACGGCGTGGGAGTGGAAGGAAGGCTAGAATGGGATGTAGAGGATGGAGGTAAGAAACAGGAAGAGGAGAGAGGGAAGGGACGACTTAGTAGGAGGATGACCTGTAGATCTCTATCACGTAACTCGGCATCAGAGCGAGTTGCCGCGTGGGTGTTATCTTCATTCGCGTGGGCATGGAATCACTTTCCCCAATGCGGTCATAGTCGGATGTATTGACGATTGCCCCGCTAGATCGACTCCGGCAAGCTGAATTATGCCGGCCGAGGACCGGCAACGTGTATCTTGCCGGGTGATAGAGATTGAGTGCTTGTAAGTTCCTGAAGACTGTTGCTCGTTGGCTATAAGCGGTTCAGACGATCTTCTCAGGCTCTCGATCAAGAATTCTTTGGAATCGCAGTTGGAAGCTTCGACAGCGCTTCGCACAATTTGGCCAGGATCGTCCCAGCTGCAATATTGAGACGATCGCTCTTATCATGGTACAAGACAAGGGGCTCGGAACAGTCAACGCAGAACATTGCACCGTCTATTGTCAAAGCGAACTCCATCCTGATGCGCCTTGCGGAACGGGAATCGTAAAGATCGATGCAGGCTCTACTGTGTCTCGTCAAATCGAATATGCAGGGCACTGGTCCATCCGCAACCAGTCGAATTCTTGAATTTCAGACCTTATATGCATGTATTCGGTTCTTTGGATCAAGTGATCCGCTATTCGATCGATCATCAATCATATACAGCTTACTATCATCAATGGACAACGAGGCAATGATAGATCGCGTCTGAACCCCGCTTCGATACTCATAGTGTCGAAATGACCAACTCTGTTTGATTGCTTCGACTCTTATCTAGATATCTACACCTCTCGCCAAGCAGATCCTGCCTACAAGGCTATGGGGAAATCGTACAATTGCTTTTTGGTTGAACGCGCTCGCTGAAGGGGCGACGTTTAGAAAGGCGGCAGCCAGAAGGGGTAGCCACCGTTCTTGATCCTGAAGACACTCAGGAGGAAGGAGTACATGCCGAAAAGGACGGCACCCCAGACCAAGACTGCGATCTGCTGCTTGCGAGCATCTGCCATCCTGGGGACCTTGAGAGCCAGGCTGATGGTGGCGAAGGAGAGGATACCGTCTGTGAACGTTAGTCAGTTGGTCATGCCGTGAGAACTCAACCAGCTTAAACTTACACATAGCAGCAACGATCTGCGTCTCGAGACCAAATTGGTTCTGGAAACCGCCGGCAAAGTAGGTGAGACCGCCCTTTCCATTGTTACCAGCGTAGGGAACCTTGCGGATGTGGTTAAACATGTGTCCGCTTGTGAAAAGCAGGACAAGAATCAAGCTGATGGCGGCCCACAGGTTACGGTTCTGGAGGATGGGAAGGATGTAGGGCGCCGCGACGGTGAAGAAGGTGAGGACACCAATGACAGCAGTCGAGACGGTGACAATCTTGACATAGTTGATCGGACGCTTGATTGGTGGGTGAGGCGAGTCGGGAAGGTGACGGCTCAGCCATGCGTGGACAGGCTCAGCCTTGTCGGAACTGATGCAAACAGGATGTTAGTTTTGAAAGATAGAATCGACATCGAAACGGATACTCACCCGGAGAGGAAGTCAAAGCGTGTAGGAGAGGGGTCGGTCTTCGCGTTGGGTCCAGTAGTGGGATGGAAGAGAAGCAGGACAGGCGCGGTTTGCAATTGCATCTGCAGTATGTCAGCCTCTATAACATTCTCTTCTATACTCCGAGATTACTCACCGACTGGAAAACAGCCTTGCCATCCAAAAAGTCCAATGTTCCAAACAACAGTCTTCCCTCTCCTGCCTTGTCGCCCTTGCTCCAGCTGCGCGCTAGCAAGTCGTACTCGGGCTGGAAATCATTGCAGAGTCCGCAGCCGAATCTTGCCTCGAGAGCAGTGAGAAGGACGGCAACCGAGTAGTCGCGAGGAGCCTTGGTGAGCTGTGCGTAGGACTTGTCGTCGAGCTTGAAGGAGCTGGATGCCGAGAGCTGCTTAGCGTTGTATTTGTCGAAGATGGTTCCAGTGGGCTTCTTTGCGGCCAGGGCGGTCAACGGCAGCAATGCTGCGGTGACGAGGGAGAGGAGCTTCATGGTTGGGAGTGTTGGTGTATGTCCAATGGCTTGGGCTGTTCAGACAGAGCGACGTCAAGCAAGCAAGCAAGCGTACGTACTCGCGGGCTGGCTGGCTTGAGCTCCAGCTGTCGTCTACGGTTCCTGGGGTCGCTCGGAGTCGGCACGGGATGAGCCGAAAAGCCGACTCGCCGATGTTTATCGCGCCTGCCAGGCCACAACAACCAAGTCAACACTCCAAACTATCCATCCCGACCTTCCTTGCTGCCAGCGCTTCGACCAGCAACACACCAATGCGCGCCACCACCTAACACCACATCCTCCATCCTCCTCACATACCAATCGCGCATGTCATAAGCGCATACACTACACAACATGGCTTCCCTGCCTCTCACAATGCATCCACAACAGTACCAGCAAGCCCTACACACGGCAGCCCTAGAGCTAAAATATGCAAACAACAGCCACATGGTCGACATTCTAGAGAAAGTAGAGGATCTCCGCCGCTCTCGCTTCACTGTCAACTGCTTGGAAGACAGCACCGATGATTTGCGCGAGCAACTGCAATACGAAGAGGACCGCGCCGACACATTCGAAAGACTCGTCAACGAAACCCTCGTACGCGCCGAAGCTGCCGAGGCCGGTCTTGCCGAGTGCGAAGCTGATCTACGAGCACGCGAGAATGAAATTGCGGCACTGGACGCTGAGGCGCAAGCGCTGAGAGATGCGCGTGAGGACAACACTGCTGTCTTGACTGAGAAGCTGGCTCTGGCGCGTGAGCTGAGCGCATTGAAGCCGGAGCTCGAGCACTTGAAGCTACAGGCAGCCACCGTGGAACAACTGACTGCAGAGAAACTCGACCTGCAGCACCAACTTACAAACGCACAATGTGAGGTCGAGAAGGCCAAGCGCGAAGCTCAACGCGCCCTTGCAAAGCGGAGAAATACTATCTTTGAAATCGCACAAGAGGAGCAAGTAGACGACCTCAAGCGACAGCTACAGAAAGAGAAGAGGGCGAGGGAGCGCGCCGAGGAGGCACTGCAGAACGCACAGGGTGAAATGGACAGCGAAGATATTCTCAAGCAGCTTGCAAAGGAGAAGAAATTGCGCGAAAAGGCAGAGGAAGAGCTTGAGGCTGCACGCGAGAATACACAAATCGAAGATGTGCGCAAGGATCTGCTGAAAGAGAAGAAGGCAAAACAACGTCTGGAAGATGTTGTTGAGAACTTGCAGGCCGAGATCGAGAAGGCGGAGAAGGCTGCTGCTCGCGCTCTCAAGCGTGCAGACGGTAATGCTAGCGCAGACGACCAGGCCGAAGAGCTTCGCCAGGAGCTTGCAAAAGAAAAGAAGGATCGCCAGCGTGCTGAGAAGAATGGCGAGCATGCAGCGGAAGAGGCCGAGACCCAAAGGGCGGCGCTCGAGGACCGTCTGGGTCGCTTCAGAGAGAAACTCAGGTCCACCAAGGACAAGCTGAAAGAGATGGAAGTCGAACTTGCTGCTGCGAAGGAGGCTGCCGAAGTTGCCAATGCCGCCGCAGCATCAGCAGCATCAGAAGCAGCAGCAGCCGCTGCAGTGCCCACAAAAGCTACGAAGGCCGCCGCACCCAAAGCTGCAAAGACATCGAAGAAGCGAGCCGCTGCTGCCATGGAACCTGAAGAGAGTGCACTTGGTACACCAGGTGATGGTCCCGGGGCTAAGAAACGGGGCCGCAAGGGCACAAATGCTGGTGTTGGCGACAAGAGCACCTTCTCCATCACGCCATTCCTTAACAAGACTATGAACGCAGACATGGAGGACCAATCAGAAGGCGAAGAAGAAGAAGAAGCATCACCTGTTGCGCAGAAGTCTTCCAAGCTGCCTCTCGCGCCTGCCGAATCAAGCAAAGCCAACGCCCAAACCAAGAAACCTACAGCTCAACGCAAGCAAAAGGCTCCCATGCTCGAGATGGTCACTGAAGAGAGCGAAGACGTCCACTCGCAAGGCCAAGAAAACGCGCCGAAAACAAAAGCCGCCAGCATGAAGCTGAAGACCAAGACAAACGACGGCCCGGATGAGACTCGCGAGCCCAGCAAGAAGAAGAAACCACGCAAGTCACTCGTCGAGTTCGACACTTTCCGCGCCTCTGAGGAGAAGTCTACCACCATGCAGAAGAAGAAGCGAAAGCTGGGAGGCATTGGCAAAACTCTCATGGACGAAGAGGACGACTCCCAAGCTCCTGCCAAGGGAGGCTTCGGCGCCCGTGGTCTGTTTGGAACCAAGGGCTACAGCGTTCTCGCAGGACAGAAGAAGGGCTCAAGCATGTTCGGCAAGAGCTCTGGTCTTGGTAAGAGTGTTCTTATGAGTGCAGCGGATGGAAGCGATTTCCAGTTCTCGCCGTTGAAGAGGAACAGGAAGAATCTCGACGACACTCTGAGGGGTTGAGGAATTGACTCTTCGTTCTGGCGACGTCTTTTTCGTAATGTTCTTGTATGATGGTATCCTGGGACTTGGGGTGTTGTATGCATAAATATGGCGTTTTTGGGTATCATGGCTTGCTGCTGGCTGCAGCTTCTTTCGGACTTACCTTGCTTTTTATTCCAAGAGATTCCGCATTGGAAACACCAATATACTAGGTACATTTCCAAGTTATTTGCGTAAATCTCGTGCCTCGTGCATGTTTCATTACTATGAGCAAAAACTCCTATGCTTCTACCATGTCCCAGGGGTATATCGCTACTGTCAATCCGCACTCCCTCCACATGCAATGCCATAACCAACGTCTGCCTTTCGCTCCTCTTCAAGTGCTCACTGTCTACCCTTCGTAAAGGATGAGCCCCACCCGCAGACACTCACTTGATCTTCATGACCTGCATGAACTCCTCCTTCCTTGCTTCGCCAATCTCCGCCACCAAATCGCCCATGCTCTCAACTTCTTTCACACCCTCCCCATGCGCAAACTCCCACGCCTCGCTCGAATCCATCCGCACCTGGAACGCCGCCCAATTCTGCCCCTTAAGCTCATTCACATGCTCGCGCACAGCATTCTCAGGCCCAGAATACACCAGCACTCCAGGGTACCCAGGCTTCGTGACGCCCGAGACAGACGCAGCAGGAGAGAGCGCCATCTTGCGCTTGTTCGTATTTAGCAAATGGTGCAGCCACACAATCACCGTCGCGTCCCCATCCTCAGGAGAATCCGTAGCAGGCACCGGCTGGCCAGACCCATCGTCCGAAGCGTTGAGTTCGTGGTGCGCGACGAGCTCCTCGAAGATCATGATCGTGGCGTCGAGGACTTCTTCGCCCGGGCTGAATTCTTCGATTAAGCGTTTCTTCACTTCGCCGCTGATGTCGCGCTTGCCGACGGAGGCTGAGACGACAACGGGCCGGCCGGTGGTGAGGTAGTCGTCTTGCAGGCGGAGGGTGATGGTGGATTTGGGGCTTTTGAAGTTGATTTCGCGGCTATGGGGATCCCAGGTTACTTGGTCGGGATACATTGCGCGGACGAGGGCGACTTCGTCTTCGAGGCGTTCATCTTCGGGGGCCATGGTGGTCGTTGTGTTTGGTGATGGTGAGAGCTGGATTTTGGTATGTGGTGTTTGTTTGAAATTGCCGGATTTGTACAGTATCTCAACGCCACTTTTGCTGCTGTTTGAAGAACTTTGGCTTCTTTGCGAGCATTACCTCCACCCTCTTGCTTTTCTTGGAAGTGAGCAGCAGCAGGTACTTTAATCAGACTCTCTCGTCTCGCGGAGTCGGGCAATGGAGGTGATGGCAAAGTGACATGGAAATCCGCTGGGGGGGCATGCGCGGACACGGCGCCGCGAGCAATCACCTTAATTGTGCGATTGCATGTGAGTGAGGTCATGGTTACATATATTCTGACGGCCTGAAGATCGTCACAGGACTGGACTTCACTTGATGACCCTAACCCTACATGCACCCAACCTTTCGCTCTTTTCTCCGATGAGGCATCATGACATCACTGTATGAACGAACTTAACGCGTGCTAGACACGATCGATCCAATCGATCATTGACGACATTAATGGTCGATCGGACATCGCGTCTTCCCATCACTTCACACGCGACTCACTACGCGTCTCTTGTACACTGTTAACTTACTTCTATAATACCATCTCTTCACTCAACTCTTCCATTCAACTTCCATCAACTCGCCACCGTAGGTTGTCACATGTGAATTTACATGCCAACGATCTGTTCTTGTTTCTGACCATCCCACCAGCTTCGAGACAAACTCACAAATCACCTTTCCTTCCGAAACCAATCCACAAAACCAATCGACAATTATGGCCGGCACTCGCCAATCCACTCGCAACGCTGCCGAGGCCAATTCCAGCCCGCCAGCCGCCAATGCAACCAATGGCACTAAGCGCAAGGCCGACGATGCTTCGCCGACTAGCAACAAGAAGAAGCAGCAGAAGACTCTCGAGGAAGTCATTCCTGATGAGGCTAAGCGTGAGGAGGTAAAAGCGGCAATTGCGAACGAGGATGGAGATGAGAAGATGGAGGACAAGGTCGACGAAGAGACTGAGCAGGAAGATACCAATGGCGATGCCGGTACGTCACCCGTGAATCAATCAATGGTATGCTTGATCGATTGCTGACTTTGAGTTCAGCTGAGGCCACCAAGACCGAAGAGAATGGCGCCAACGGCCACGAGGAGAACGGCCAGGACGAGGAGAAGGCAAATGCCTTCGACAAGATTCATGCGGACGAAAACGATGAGGGAAAGACAAGCACTAAGGTTAGAATGCACGACCTCGATCTCTACCGTTACGAGTTGCTGACTCGTCAAGACACAGCCCGAGAACAATGAAGGCGACACATTGAAGGACGAGACCAAGGACGAGACCAATGACACCAACGGGAAAGCTGAAGCCAACGGCAAGGCACATGCTGTCGAAGAGGACAAAGCACGCAAAGAAGCACAGCCCTCAAACATCCTCGAGAAAGGCATCATCTACTTCTTCACCCGCGGCCGCGTAGGCACAGACGACCCCGAAAGCGTACAAGACCTGCAACGCAGCTTCATGGTTATGCGTCCTCTTCCCGCCGGCGCAAAACTCACCGACGGCGCTGTTCAAGAAATGAAGAACCTCCGCCTACTCGCGCTGCCCAAAAAAGTCTGGCCCAAGGGCGGCAACGACAAATTCATGTCATTTGTGGAAAAGGCAGGAACCACCATGGCCGAGCTGAAAGACAGCTTCTTCGCCGGCTCAGAGTACTCCACCAAGACCACCGGCACCAACCACACTCCCAACGTCACTCTCGTCGGCGAGGGTGTCTACGCTTTCACCAACACCGGAGGCGGACAAGGCACCGCGCACTTGGCGTACCTGCTCACCGTCCCTTCGGAATTAGGCGAAGTGCAGCAGGACATCGGCATCAAAGAGAAAGGTAGCTTCGTCATCAGCCTCAAGAACCCAGAGTCGCGCGGTCCGGCCAACGCTTCGTTGCCGCAAAAGCCAGACTGGCCGGCGGAGTTCATCGAGGAGTTCGGTGGACGCGGCTGGATGCCTGCGGAGCCGAAGCACTTGGACTACGCAAATGCGCAGATCTTGATGATTGGCGAGGACTTTGAGAAGTCGGATAATCTGGAGGCTAAGCCTAAGGATGAGAAGGATGATAAGAAGGAGGTTCCTGAGGAGGAGTTGAAGAAGCTTGAGAGTGAGGATGAGCAGAGGTTTGAGCACATGAATGGTGAGTTTTGGTGAAGGGTCTTGGTGTTATTTCATTTGATCTGCAAGCTAACTTGACGCAGGTGATGAGTCTGTCTTTGCCGATCTTGGTATCTCGAAGAAGGACTACGGTATTACCACTACGTGGTAGATGGTGAAGGTTTCTGGTGCCGTGGGGATATCTTGCTTGGGTTGGCGTTCAACGGGAGAAGATTATCGGATTAGGCTTGTCCGTGGCTCAAAAGAGTATGAAGGGTATCACTGGGTGAATGTAACATAACCAGTCGAAGCTGCCACTGGAGAGATGGCAAGCGAACCAACACAGGGGATAAGGGTGTATTTATAGTTTTATGACTTTGACTTGTTGGCTTCCCGATACTGGAAGATAGTGAGGTCCTTGACTCAAGCGTGTCTTTCGGCGGCGACAAATCACACCGTACTATCGATATTGTCGCGATACTCTTCTGGTTGCATCATTCTCGCAGTTTGGGCTGCAAGACATGCTTCACTCGTAAGAATGTCAAATGCTGAGAGATCTATGGGCAGCAGCTCCCATATGATATGCGTGTCCGCCCATCTGAGCAAAACCACAAGCGCCCACACGATCGAATCACCACTCCAAGACCCCTTTCCTACCAAACCATATCTATTTTAGCAACTCCACCAGAGCCAACAGCTTGCAGCTGTCAAAACAAACGGCTCGCCTCGCCCCGACGCCCGCAAGCGAACCACATCTTCAGCCCTCAGACCAGGAACAGGCAATCGCGAAACGCAAACCTAAAACTCCAACCAGTCTTAGCAGTGAAGCTGCATCTCAGGAACCCAAGTGGTTCGTTTCACCTGCAACGTGAAACTCGCAGCGGCCACACAAGATTTCAGGAGACGGGCTCGCCAGGCCAGCGCTTCGCTGTCCGGCGCCTAGGAGTTGCGTGGCCGGCGAATCACGGGCGGCGAGAACCCTCCCTGGGTCTGCAGGTTTTGGGCCACGCCGGCTTCTAGAGCTTGCTGAGCCCTCCGGCGGGCGGTAAAACAGGGCTGGGCCGTGAGTGTGGTGTGCCGAGTGGTTGCCCCACTAAACGGCGTGCAGGTTGGCGGCGGCGGTTCTGGGGCCCTTGGAGAAGGGAGAGAGGGAGGGAGGGGGCACCCGGCAGGTGTGTTGGTATAGGGTTAGCTTCTTTGATGTGCTGCTGCTGTATACTTGCACTTGCTTTTGATCTGTGTTCCGACCGATTACTACTGTTGTTCTCGGTTGTGTGTGTTCTTTGTTTCGACTCTGGCTTGAAGTCTTGCTGTCGATCCGAACATTACCCCTCTATACAGTACACCCAGCATCTTCGCTAGCGATTGCGTGTCTCTTCAGCACAGCAACGACAGACAGGTGAGTGAACAAACGGACGCAGTGCCTGGATCCGGGAGGCTGCAGTGATACGGGAGTGATTTCACGCGGCTTACGCCGGGTGCTGCTTGGTAGTATCTGAAAGGGGAGCTGAGAGCTGACTTGGTGGAATACAGTCTAGCTACAGCCTCAACAGATAGTTCCAGGACGATATCAGCAGAAGGAGGACAATCACAGATATCTATTTACAAGATTAGAGCAGAAAAAGAGTAGGTCATATCCCTCTGCACTTGGGCGGCGTTTGCAGGCATGAACAGCATGCGGCAGTGGTTGGTTAGCGAGGCACGTGGACTGCAGGTCGGATTGGGCATGCTGCATTCCGCACGTCGGACAGGCCTTGGACGCAACGGGAACGAACGCATTGCTGATCACTCGTGGCTGTGACAGGACACTCTGAGACCGAGACTCTCTTCGGGAAGACACCTCTTCTTCCACCACCACAAACGCCGACCGTACTTCACCCCTCCATCGCTCCTTCCGCTCCTGTCGCACCCGCGCCAAGTTGCTGAGCAACGGCACAACACAACCTGCACCTCTTCTTCTCCACCAACATCTCCCTTTCTCGACGCTTCGACTTCTACACCCTATATCTTGAACCCGTCGCAATACCAACGAGATGTCTCGCGCTCCTCCTCAGGGCGGTTCCCGCAAGATCTCCTTCAACGTCAGCGAGCAATATGACATCCAGGATGTCGTTGGCGAGGGTGCATACGGTGTCGTCTGTTCGGCGCTGCACAAGCCTTCTGGACAGAAGGTCGCTATCAAGAAAATCACACCATTTGATCAGCAAGTTTCGAATCTATCCCACAATGCATGAATATCTGCTAACTGGTTCTGCAGCTCCATGTTCTGCCTCCGTACACTCCGTGAGATGAAGCTGCTGCGCTACTTCAACCACGAAAATATCATTTCCATCCTCGACATCCAAAAGCCTCGCAACTACGAGAGCTTCACCGAGGTCTACCTCATCCAGGAGCTCATGGAGACTGACATGCACCGCGTCATCCGCACACAGGAACTCTCCGACGACCACTGCCAGTACTTCATCTACCAGACTCTCCGCGCCCTCAAGGCCATGCACTCCGCCAATGTCCTCCACCGTGATCTCAAGCCTTCAAACCTGCTTCTCAACGCAAACTGCGATCTGAAGGTCTGCGACTTCGGTCTCGCACGTTCTGCCGCCAGCACAGAGGACAACCAGGGTTTCATGACCGAATACGTTGCCACCCGCTGGTACCGTGCGCCCGAGATCATGCTTACTTTCAAGGAGTACACCAAGGCCATTGATGTGTGGTCTGTCGGCTGCATCTTGGCTGAGATGCTCAGCGGCAAGCCCCTCTTCCCTGGCAAGGACTACCACCACCAACTCACACTCATTCTCGACGTGCTCGGCACACCGACCATGGAAGACTACTACGGTATCAAGTCGCGCCGTGCGCGTGAGTACATCCGCAGCTTGCCCTTCAAGAAGAAGATCCCCTGGAAGGCCATGTTCCCCAAGACCTCAGATCTCGCACTTGACTTGCTTGAGAAGCTGCTCGCTTTCAACCCGGTTAAGCGTATCAGCGTGGAAGACGCGCTCAAGCACCCCTATCTTGAGCCATATCACGACCCTGAGGACGAGCCCGAGGCGGCGCCGATTCCTGAGGAGTTCTTCGACTTCGACAAGAACAAGGACAACCTGAGCAAAGAGCAGTTGAAGAGTGAGTGGATACCTGCGTATTCTGACTTTTTGAAAAATCGAATGCTAACTTCTATTTCCAGAGCTGATTTTCGAGGAGATCATGCGGTAACGTCCCTTTAGAGATACCCAAGAATACAAAAGCATCACCATTCTTACACAGCTCATTCACTATCGTCATCAATTGTCCTATCCATTCCTGCTTCGTCTCTATCGACATCAATATGGCTGCTTTCTCTTTCATTCCTACATTCTATTCGTCCTCAAATGCATGGCACATCACTAACAACGCTGACTTTAGCAATCGCACTATTGACTACCTAACAGCCGCCAAACCTGAGGCCTACCAGGCTCACTCCCGCCGCGTCAGCGCCTCTAAAGCGGCCATTCAAAAGCAACAGCAACATCAGCAGGAGAAACAGGCGCAAGGGTAGAAGAAGACGGAAGATCGCGTTCCGCAAAAGGAGTGCAATAACGCTTTGCCTTGTGGCTGTTGCCCTCCGTCCTACGAATCGTCGGCCTATAACCTGCGTCCCGCTCTCGAACCCGCCCTCCCGGTCGACCTCCGCGAGCACAAGCCTAAGCGCAGTTTTCAGCAACCCAACAGCGCCCCGGCCGTTCTTCCTTCGACCACCAAGAAGATGGCTATCGCGCAGGGTGAGATCCCGATTGGGATTGAGCCTTCGCTGAGCCCTTCGACCAACACCGAGACGAACTGCTAGGAAAGCGCGGACACAGCAGGCTACAGTGCCATTGGCGAGAATGTCACCTTCCAACAACCTTCGCCACGGTACGTTACGTGCTGGCGTTGGCTTACATGATATGGCTGCATCAGCTGCAGGACGCGTGGAGTGGAACTGGTTACTGTTTCTGTTGTGTCCACACTGCAGAATACTGAGCTTTAGGGAGGTGTGAATGTCACCGAGAGCCAAGATCGCTCAACGGAATGCCTGGGAAGAGGAGTCGAGGTTACGATGAAGTAGTGCATACGATGACCGACGCGAGACGGAAACACTCAAGGCCAATTGTTGGCTCTTTCTGCGCGGCAGTCTTTAGCATAGCGTTTGATTGTGTGGCTGATTACAACAAGCTCAATGCACCGGAAGTTTCCAATCGTCTTTTGGTTCCAGACTTTTCCAAAATAGCTCCTACGTTTGTCAATGTGACTTGCTCTAACCATTCGCCTGACCATTCATGTCTTCACCAAGTCGTTGGACAAAAGTCTCATACATTGCCAAGCTCGCCAAATGCCATTCGCAGTTCATCCATCCGGTGCATCTCCGATCCTGTGATCCTTCCCTCGATATCCCCGCACCGGTGCCGGCCCCGACCCAAAGCCTACCGGCATCTCTGCCTGCCTCCACATCCTCCAACTTCACAAATCGTCACCGTGATCATCCCTTGGCGACTGTTGCACCTGCATGGCTTTGCTGCTAACTAAAACGAATGGCATCATAGAGCCAGGCCTGCCGTGCCTGGCTAGGCTTGACCCGGTCAGGACGTGGGTGTTGACGTAGAGATGAATTCGCGCGGATAAAGGTTGGGTTCTTGGATCATGTCCTCCAGTCTTTTCGTTCTCATCTCAACTTGGACAGATTGGTACCGTTGACAAGATGCTTAGAACTCCTCTATTCGCGCTCGGCGGCGCGTTGTTCGCGCTAGCCAATGCCCAAGCTGGCGCTGGCTCTTCTTACCAGGGCGAGGATCAATTACTGAGAGATCCTGGCGTCTATGGACCTGAAATTGAAGTCGTACATCTGTACTGGGATCAATTCCCTACTGGCATTGCTGTATCAAGAGAAGGTCGGAGATTCTCCAACTACCCTGGAGCTCTCGATCCCAACAACACTTACCGCGGCGAAGTGCCCAAGTACACTATTGCTGAGCTGTTCCCCAACAACACTGAGCGGGCATGGCCCAGTGCTGAGATCAATCAGCCTCCAGGCGGCGCTATCAATTATACGACTTACCCTCCAACTGGCGCCAACTACGCCGATTACTTGATCGGTTCTCAATCTATCGTTATCGATTCCCTCGATAGAGCCTGGATCCTCGACACTGGCCGCGTAGCAACTCCCAACGGAACCCTGGTAGCCTCCACCTACGGCGGCCCCAAACTCATCGGCGTCCACCTCTCCAACAACACAATCTTCAAAACCATCATCTTCCCTCCCACCGTCGCCTACCCAGACTCCTACCTCAACGACGTCCGCTTCGACCTGCGCTCCAACCTCTCCGACACCGCCGGCCAAGGCATCGCCTACATCACAGACTCCTCCACCGAAGGCCGCAACGGCATCGTCATGGTCGATCTCGCCACCGGCGAGTCCTGGCGCCACCTCGACGGTAATCAAGCCGTGCACCCGGAGACGCAGCACGTCGACTACCTCTGGGGCGAAGTCATATACGCCGCCCAGCCAGGCCTGCCTTTCACCTACCTCAATTTCGGCTCCGATGGCATCGCTCTCTCCGCAGACGGCGAGCGCCTGTACTGGAAATCCGTCGCGAACAGATACCTATTCTCGATTCCGACGGAGCGTCTGCGAGACCGTAGCGCGACCAGCGAGGTTCTGGCGCAGGGTGCTATCAACAACCACGGCCAGTCGGGGATTTCAGACGGCATGGAAACGGATACGAATGGGTTTATCTACCATGGCAACATGGAGCAGAATGCCGTGTCGATCTTCAACCCGGCGAATGGAACGGTGAATACGTTTGTTAGGGATCCGAGGATTAATTGGGTCGATACCGTGAGTTCCGAGGTCTGACTTTGACTGCGTGGAAGATGTTTTTACTGACTTCGGATCTAGTTTTCTGTTGGAGAGGACGGATATCTTTATTTCACTGTCAACCAGCTTGTCTTTGGTGCTCTGACATATCCTGGCACTGATCGAAAGGTGAAGCCTTGGGCTTTGATGCGTGTTCCTTTGCCTAACAATGGGACGAAGGTTACACTGAGCTGAGGTGTATTCTTTTCCAGAAGCAACCCTGACCAGCGTTGCATGAAGAAGGCCACATAGCTTTCCGGCTCACGCAGTTGCGGGAATGTATGCACGTGTATCAGACGCCCAATGGTTCATATGGCCTCTCTTTGTGGTACTTAAGTGTTCCGCTATCACCAGACTATAGAACAATTACGCTCCCCCATTCGCGTTACGTGAGTGGAAAACCCAGTGGGACAAAAACCACCACGGAGCTCAACGAACGACACCAATAACCTCGCAGAATGACAAATCACCGAATGCAACTACATGCGGCTTCAGATCGTCAACCCTTCCAAAGCTTCTTCAAGCGAACCTAGTCCCGGTATATCTCTAAGACGCTGCTTTGGCTCTGTGAGCTCCTTCCAGCGTCTCAACATATCGCCGTCGATCGGGATAACCTCTTCGCCTTGGAGATAAGCAAACGCTTGCTCGAAGCAGAAACGAAGAACTTCGCGAGCCAACGAGACATCGAGTGGTGACCACCCTCTTTTGTAACCGTAATCTTTTCTCAAATATACGCTGGGGTGGAAACCACGAATCACCAGACACTTGTGGCCTGGGATATGGATCTTCTTCATTGTCCCAGCCGACCTGAGTGAACATTTAAACTGACAAAGTTCAGGAATAGCAGAGCGTCCCGCTCTTGTCGTTAGGAGCAGTAGTACCTTTGGAGGTTCAGCCTCAATCATGTTCCAAGTCGTTAACTGCGCAAGCCGGCGGTCACTATCCCGCTTGTACTCGGGTGACCTTGACTGGACACCCGGTGATAAAAGAGCGTTGAGATCAAGGACACGGATGTCCTGCAAGTCGTGATCTTCTTTTGACGCACATCCTGTGTGATAATCGATTTCCCGCAGGGTGGCTTAAGTATGTAATGGAGGTACGAAAGTGGAGGCATGAGTCGCAAGATGATGATCCCATCGTAAAGATACATATGATGATCCATATGCGGATGTTCTTCGGGGCCGTAGACCGCCTTCGCGAAGGGATAGCTTTGTCTTGGAGAGATTTACTCGCTTTGGGGTACGTAATGCAATCGACAGACCTTCGGGATCGCATTTATGCGCTGATGGGCCTTCTCGATATTCGGAAACCTCTGCGACTTGAACCGGACTACGATAAAGACGTCGCTTTCGTGCGCAGAGAAGCTGCATTCCGGAGCCTGCAATGCTCCGAGGGCTTAGAGCCTCTCACTATGACCTCGTTGCTTTCTCGCGAGCATCTACCGACATGGGTTCCTGACATGGTCAACGCAGAGCCTGGGATCTTTATGGCTACCGACACCGGTATATACAAAGCGGCTCAGGGAACTATTGTTCAGATGCGGTGCTCCGCTGATTACAAGGTCTTGCATGCAACCGGAATGGTGTGTGATACTATCATTGACGTTGTATGCGGCCGAGAAACGCAGACCAAGCGTGCCTTTCGCCGGGCTAGACAGCTCGCTTATACATCTGGCAAACGCTATGGTCTTGACACCTCTGTCACGAAAGATCGCTTCTGGCGAACTATGATAATGAATCAAGGCTGGCCCAAATTCGGATCAACTCCTGTTGATCTTGTTTACCCAGCGCCTCAGGAGCTTGGACACCGGTATATGGCATGGCAAAAGGAAGTCGAAGTCCCGGCCGAAGCGATTGGAGAAGGGGAAATTGCCGAGTGGGAGCTAGAATACATCAAGCCATATCTCGCGTCACACCATGCGGTCAGCGAGACGAATAGATGGAGTTTTTTTATGACCACATCTGCACGATTTGGTCTCGGTCAACAGGGGGCTATGGTGGGAGACCTCATTTGTCTTCTTTGTGGTGGAAGTGTGGCTTACATATTGAGGAAAGAGCAGGATCATCACATTTTCATTGGATGTGCTTATGTTCATGGCATCATGGACGGTGAAATTGCCGCTGAACTGAGCGATACAGAGCGGTTGCAGGATTTTGTCATCCATTAGACCTTGTGTGGATCGGGTAGGGTATGCAAGCGATCAGGTCACTAGAACGGAAATTATGTCAATTCCTATCACAACACCCATTGCCAGAACTGGTACAGCGAGGCGGAGTGTCGAAAAAAGCACCACTCATCGCCTTGTCGAAGTTTCTAGAGTCCGCATTCCGCACGCATGACGCTCTACATTTTCTCCTCGTCTCATTCCAGCAGCCCAAGAAGCCTTCACCCGAGCCTTGCGTTCGTCGTCCCAAGCCGGATGCCAGATGACTTCGTAGTCTTCTTGTGCTTCATGTGGCTCTTGCACTTCTTGCTGTCCTTACTGCATTCCCTGTGCTTTGAGCAATTGAACTTCTTGAGCGACTTCGAGGCCCTTCTGGCAGGACGCCAACATGCATTTTGCCGCCTCCATGTCGTTTTTCTCTCCCTTGTCCTTAGCTTCACGCTCTTGCTGGAAGGCGACCTCTGCAAAGTGCACAGCTTCTTCGGCATAGCGTAGGGAATCGAGCTCGGTGGTAGAGGTGACCAGTTGACAGAATACGTAGCAGCGATCGAAAAGAGGCAAGTCTACCAGCGTGATGAGGCTACGTGCGGCACTCACGGCGCGCTCGGATAGTTCGCGATCGGTGCCGGTTTTTTTGGAAAGCTCGTCCTTCTGAATGTTATTAGAAAATGGTGTGGCTAGAGTTGGCAAGAGATTGGAATTGCTCACGATGTCGTGGAAGGTGGAGCAGAGATTGAGGGTGTTCTCGCTGGGCTTCGGCTTCGTTGTAGGAGGGCTGACTTGCGTAGCCATGATGTCGATGGTTTGTGTAGTAGTAGGCGATGTGGTGGTCGAGTGGCGAGATTTTGTGTAGAGGGACCGCGATGTTGGAGTTCAATGCTCTAGAGACAAGAGCACGCTTGCGGTGCTACTTAATGTACGGCGCGTCTCAGTGACTAATCTTTCTCTCCAAGTAAAACCGCCATAATCCATCCAGTTCATTTGTGTTGTGGAAGTGAGGTGGTCACCTGAAAGGCAGCCGCATCAAGCCTGAGGCACAAGCTCAGAACCTCACCTCTTCACAAGCTGGTGAATCACCGCACCCAAATGAAGGGTAGTTGTTGTCTGCGTGCCCGTAGATAGTATCAGGTGAGTAGAATCATGGAGGTATTGTTTCAAGCTGCTTCCGCATGAGGCAAGGAACGTTCTGCAAACCGTTACTTACAGGATGAACGGCATGTTTTGGCATAAGTCAACTATCCATATTGCAGTGAAGCATACTACAGTGATTGATCCCAGCTGTCTTGAGGCCACAAAGGCACATGTGTTATCGGTTTGATTGGTCTACAAACCATCCAGGACATTCTGATCAGTAAAGTTGTTGCCAATGTTAGGGTTCTTGTCTCGAAACACCTGAGAACCGTATCAACATTCCAAGCTCTTTTGGTCTTTCAGACGATCGCAACATAGCATGCTTCCTCTTCAGCTGCAACCTAATGTCTTCACTTGGTCGCTTCACTGAGCTCACTTCGTAGCTCACTTCGTAGCTCACTTCGTCGACCGTTCCACGTGACATCGCCCGGTCAACAACAAACACTCACCGACCACTCACCGCACGCCGTTTGGTCACCGCAACACGCTAGCAGTGACGCAAAATGCCAAGAGAAGGCACGTGCGAGAGCTTCGAGTTGGTATAAGTATTTCCTCCCTCTTTCGATCTTCTTCATCAAGGCAGCTCTGTAAGAATCCCCCAAAACCCCCCTTCTGTTTCGGAAAATCGCTAACAATTTTTTCACAGCTTTGCCTTTTGGCTTAGATCAAGTGTAGTATCTGTTCTTTTCAGTTTAATCTCTGAAACGTTCCTACGGGAACTTTTAAGATTATCTACTTTTTGGATCCATCGAGGGCCGCTCAGCTTGCTGATGCCCTCGGTTAGTGTCGCCAGTATTGCACTACCTCTGGCTGACGCGAACCACACCCTTTTTCATCAGTCATCTTCGCTTGTCGAGGGTATTGGAGAAGAAGTTTTGAAGCATGTTGTTTGCGCTCTGGTCCACCCGCTGTGTCGTGTCGCGAGAGCCATACTGTCGCCACCGCTCCGGTCGTGAACTGCTGTCAGGCCATGCGCGTGTAGGAACTGTGACTGATGCTGCCTCATGAGGACGTCGCTATGCTGCTACAGATACTCAACGTGTACTGGCGGCGCGCGCACCACCCACAAGGATCTTGACCCGCCGGGCGCAAGGCGACCTGGGAATCTACAAGCCATTTGAGTCCACCGCTCGCTGCCAGGTAATGACGCCTCCGCGACAAGAGCCACGCTCTGAGAAGGACACTCTTGAGAACAACAACACTGCACTCGTCGCCCACGGGCAGGGACTACGGCACGGTGCGACAAGCAAACAAGCACGCCGAGTCTGACAGTGACACTCGCCTGGAGCAGGTACACGCACCGAGTGCGACTGTGGCAGACACTTCAACCGTCGCGTACAGCAGGTTGCGAGCTACGTGGTGGACACACGCGCAGCAAAACCACGGCAACATCACGAACGAGACACGCGCAGACAAGGACCATGCAGCGACAGCAGGATGTCCAGGCATCCAGGAAAGCGCCCGTGGGCACGAAGAGGAGGGCAATCAGCAGCATGCGGGCAATGCAAAACATCCATATACCAGAGTACACACATACAAGCTACTTCCCAGGCCTCACACAGCCAGTCACGAAACCAGTAGAAAGAGTACACAGTCATACATTGAAAAGGGTATCATAACATTTAAACGCGCCTCACCGCCCTACCAAAAGACCACACCTCCTACTCCAAATCCACCCTCCCAAGCCCTCTCTCTCGAACAGCACCCTGTACACTTTCCTTCACCCTCTCCAACGCCTCATTCCACGCCCCATCACCCGCCGTCGACCCTCCTCCTCCCTCACCATCCTCTTCCTCCAAAACCCACCCCATCCACCTCACAGCACTCACAGCCTTCTGCAAATCCCTCTCCTCAACAACCACATCCCTCAAATATTTCGCCAGCGCCGCAACATCCTCACCGTACGGCCCTTCAGCGTGAAACTCCTGGTGCCACGCTTTCATCGCGCTCCTCAAGTCGGGCAACGAAGACAGCTTCGCAGACGTGAAAGTCGGTTTCGGCGCGAGCGGAGGCAATACGATCGCCCGTGGCTCTTCAGCAATCTCGCCTTTCTTCTTGCGCAGTGCGGCTGCTTTCGCTCGTTGTTGCTGGTGTAGAGACAGGTCGATACCGCCGGTACGCTGGAGGCGGCTTTGACGTTGCTGGTCGAGGATTTCGCGGCGGATGTCTTCGGGCAGAGCTGCGAGGAATTCTGGATCGAGGGCTTCGGGCTCAGGCGTGGTGTCTGCTGAGGTTGCTACATTTTCATCGGGTCGAGCGCGTGCGACAAAATTCGATTGGGTCAATGTTGAGTTGTCGCCTGCTTGCGCTGCGCGGAATTTGCTGGCGAGGAGGCCTCCACCACGTTTTCGACGGGTGATTTGCTTCGGTGGAGGGATCACGCGGTTCTTGCGAGGCGATTGAGGAAGGACGGACTGGTCGTGCTTTTTACGTGGGGATTTGTAGAAGCCTAGGATCTCGGCGCGGACGTCCTCAGGAAGAGCTTCCATGATTGAGGGATCTAGCTGGGACATGTTGGGGAGAGCGACAGCGGGAGAATGACTGCGAGTGTTCGCTTTCGCGGGAGCTCGCACGAGGTCGTCGTCAACGACGGGCTCAATGGATGGGCGAACATGTCTTGTTAGCTTCGCGCGAATGTCTTCGGGCAGCTCTGCCAGCACCTTCGGGTCTACCTGTGTAGGCATAACAAATTGCGTGCCGAAGACGTTCAATGGCTTTTTCGTAGGCGTAGTCGCAGTAACCGGCTGAAGATTGACGCTGGGCTGATTGACATCTCTTACACGCATCTTTTGTGGTGTCCTCACATCGTCTTCGATCTCGTCTCTTACCGGAGGCTCTCTCACTTTTTCCACTGGCGTTTTCGAGGTTGAACCAACTCTGAACTGCAGCCGACGCTGGCTGCCTTCAGCCTGTCCCTCTGCAACAGACTTCATCGGTTCAAGCTTCTGCATTTGAACTCCAATCCCTCTCAGCTCTCCTGGCGAGAAATTGAATGATTTCATCATGGCGATGGCGTCTTTCGTGAGGGCGGCTGCATCATTCGTCGCCACACCGAGCTGAACGCTTTTATTGAACGTATCGCACTTGCCATGCCCGAGGTGCTTCGGCGGGTCAAGCGGTGCATCGGCCGCCCTTCGCATGACTTTCATGGTCAACTGCTTGCCTTTGACACGTTCCTTGAGCAGGCGTTTGTTGAGCTCTCCGCAAAGCCCTTGCATGAACTCATCGACCTGCTCTTGGTTCTCGAACCGTACGCCCCAATTCACCTCAGCAGAGACAGACTTTCTGACGACTCCCTCGCCAACCTCGACTTTGTCAATGCCGCGCGAGTAATCCCATACCTTCTCACCAGTTTTGGGTCCCAGAGTATTGATGAGCCTCTCCCGGGAGCATTCGCGAATATCCTTAACCAGCTTGATGCCAATCTCTTCCAGCTTCCCGCCTATGCTCCAGGCGATACCCGGAAGAGACTGTACTTCCAGCTGGCCCATAAAATCGAGCACATCTTCAGGCTTGAGGTGGTATTGTCCTGCAGGCTTAGCTTTGCGCAATGCAACCTTGGCCAGCAGGATATTGCCTCCAATGCCAACAGACACAGCACACCCTGTCTTCGCCAAAACCTCATCACGCAAAGCCTGCGCAAGCTCGTCGGCTTTGCTCTGTTCGCGATAGTTGCTGCCTTCGCTTCGTTTGACGCCGTCCGTTCCACCTTCTGCGATACAAATAGCGCTGATGTCTATGAGCGCCTCGTCAATGCTGACACTCTGCACAATTCCATCAGTGGACAAGATCGAGTCGTAGAACAATCTGCTCGCTGCTTCGTACCCGGGAAAGTCATAAGGGAGAATCTTCACTTCGGGACACAATTCTTGTGCGCGCTTCATCCACATGCCGTTCTTGATGCCATATTTGCGTGCCGGGTAATTGCAACTCGCAATCTCAGAACCGGAGCCGTTGCCGTGCGCTACCACTGCGGGCTTGTCGACGTACTGTGGGTGTTTCTTGAGTGAGACGGCGGCGAAGAAGCTATCAAAGTCGACGTGCATGATGTATCGTCTCTGGCCTGGTAGTTTTCGGGCCTTGACCTTTTGTGACGATGACTTCTCGGCCGCAAGTACTTGCAGCTGAGATTTAAGGTCGGCTTTCCATGTCGAGAGGTGGTGCAGACGTGATTCGCGATAGTATTGCTCGAGAAAATCTGGGTTGACGACTGTCGACTTCCGAATGCGAGGGTCGGACAGTAGCAGAGCGTTGTGCTCTTCGGCTGACATCTGCGCCAGCTTCTCTGGAGGGATGGCCTTCAGTGCCGCGGAGTCTCGCACAATGGCCATCGAATAGTCGGGCTCTTGGGAGCCGTCCCTTGGGCGAAGCTTCGTTGGGTCGGTTTCAGTAGCAAATTGCTTGGAGTCTGTGGCAATTTGTTTCTTGGGAGTCACTACGGGTGGTGCAGGCGGGCTTGACGGTGGCGGCGTTTGTAGGGTGGTTCTCAATTCAGTAATTGTTTCGTCGTCAGGCTCTACTTCTGCTTCAATTCGTGCTTGATCCGGCAGCGGTGTATGCTCACTTGGCAAAGCATTCTCGAGAGCTTGCTCCACAGAACTTGTAATGTCCAAGTCTGGATACTCATCGTCCTCGATCTCTTCACCTGGCGTGATGGTTTGCGCAAGAGTAGGCGGCTTGAAGGTTTTGCTAAAAGATTGTGTGGCACCGGTCTTGAACTGACTGGTGTACCAGCTGCGGTCGGTTTGCTCACGATAGCCATTACTTTTAGCAGTAGCCTGGCTGACCATCTGACCCTGATTGAAACCCAGCACTCTCTGCCCAGCGCCTTCTTCAATCACACGGTAGGCATCCCATGGGAGAAGCTGACCCGCTTCAACACTGTCGACGACCCAGGCAGGTTTTACAATGCGGTACCGCTTGAATTCTTCTTTCTTTTTGGGCGTCAAATTGCTGGCAATGATGTGCGTCACCATGGTCTTCCCGTCCAAGTACTGAATAAAGCCACCACCATGCTGGACAATCATCGTGTGTAGATCATTCAGCGAGGGCTGAGTATAGCCGTTGACATGACATACGACACCCTTGAAGATGGGCGGCTTGTCCGATTTGGCGCGCAGGTCGGCATCCAGATTCTGCAGCTTGATCTTCTTGCGCCGGAAGTACTCTGGAAAGCCGCCGAAGCTGGACGCGCCGTACTCGTCGCCATCCTCGTCTTGAAATTGATGGCCTTCAATGCGTTTGCGCACGAGTTTGGACTTTTCCTCTAGCCGTGAGCCCATGATTACTGTGTTAGGTGTCGTATATCATGGCTTAGGCAGAATTTGATGGGTGCTGCGGTAATGTCCCATCAATTTGCATCGCGTCGATATAAGATCGCGTCAATATTTACTGGCCGCGTGGGTAATAGTAATGTATCTTATGGTTCATGTTCCTTCACAGCAGAGACGTGACGCCACTCTACGCGTCCAGCCGTTGCCATGCTGAACAAAGCCAGGCGCAAAAAGGGCCGTGCGCGAAGCTTCGGTTCGTGAGACGAAAGTTCCATCGGCCAATTTTTCAGAAGCTCGTCCTACTAAAGATCTGCCCGTGTCGCAACCCTTCTTCCTCCTTCCTCTTACACTCTCTCCACCCACCACCCCTACACATCACATATACACATCATGCCTCTTCTTCCCATGGCTGTCTACGGACTTGAGGTCCCCTGCGGCGATGTCCCCATCCCCGCCGTCCCCGACTTCCCGGCCTCTTTCCAGATCACCATGGCTGCCATTGACCCCAGCGCCATGCCTGAGGGCGAGACTGGCCTCCCTCCCCGCGCCACCCTGAAGATCCTTCGCGCTCCCATGGGCGACGACGACTCCGAGGACGACTACGACGGCGACGAGATGGACCGCATGTTCGCTGGTGAGGACAGCGACGAGGACTCCGACGACGATGAGGCTGGCCCCAGCGACCCCTCCAAGAGCAAGAAGGCCCGCAAGGCTGCCGCCATGGAGGCCATCAAGAAGCTCCTCGAGCAGGACGAGATGGAGGTTGACTCCAAGCCCTCCAAGAAGGGCAAGGGCAAGGCTCCTGTTGAGGAGTCTGAGGACGAGGAGGATGACGAGGACCTGGACGACGATGAGGAGGATGAGGAGATTGAGGAGTTCGTTCTCTGCACACTTGACCCCGTCTCTGTAAGTTTCTTCATGTACTCCAACCACATTCATCACACAGCTAACACCTGCGCAGCACTTCCAGCAGCCCTTGAACATCACCATTGGTGAGAACGAGCGCGTCTACTTCCAGGTCTCTGGTACCCACAGCATCTTCCTTACTGGCAACTACGTCGAGCCTGCTCACGACCACGAGCACGGCGAGGAGGGTGAGTCCGACGAGGAGTACAGCGAGGACGAGTACGACTCTGAGGACGACCTCGACGACATGGAGGACCCCCGCATCACCGAGATCACCGAGGAGGACGAGGAGGCTCCCAAGCTTGTCGAGGCCAAGAAGGGCAAGAACAAGCGCGCCGCCGACGAGTCTCTCGACAACCTGATCACCGAGTCCAAGGCTGAGCCCACCGAGAAGCTCAGCAAGAAGCAGGCTAAGAAGGCCAAGACCGCCGCCGCTGCTGAGGAGGAGGCTCCTTCTTCCGCCAAGTCCGACAAGAAGGTCCAGTTCGCAAAGAACCTCGAGCAGGGCCCTACCCCCACCAAGGCCGCCCCCGTTGCTGAGAAGCCCAAGGCTGCCGCTGGTCCCCGTGTTGTCAACGGTGTCACCATCGACGACAAGAAGGCCGGCACTGGTCCCGCTGCTAAGAATGGCGACCGCGTTGGCATGCGCTACATCGGCAAGCTCCAGAAGAACAACAAGGTCTTCGACAGCAACAAGAAGGGCAAGCCTTTCACCTTCAAGCTTGGCTCCGGCGAGGTCATCAAGGGCTGGGACATCGGTGTTGCCGGCATGGCCGTTGGCGCTGAGCGCAGGATCACCATCCCCGCCCACCACGCCTACGGTGCCCGTGGTGCTCCCCCAGACATTCCCGGTGGCGCCACCCTTGTCTTCGACGTCAAGGTCGTCGAGATCAACAAGGGCAAATAAGCGTCTCGCCCCTCGCGACGTGTATTATTCCCCCATTGAGTCGCCACAAAAGGCGATTTGCTAGAGCTATGCGATGAACTCTACTTTCCAGAACCCCCAAGTGCTGGAGGGAAAGACGAGTTCAATTATTCTTGCCGGCTCTGGTATTCTTTGGGTTAGCTGTCTTATATACCAACAACAACGCTTTTCTTTTGTCATTACTAAAAAATTGAGCGTTTACGCTTTTTTACGATACCCGACTTGCGATACTGTGGCAGGAATGATGGGTGGACCTTGCTTGTATGGAGGAGGAGAATGGAAGAAAAAGTCTATTAAGTGGGCAGACGGGTTTGTCGTCTGTGTACTGGTATTGTTTCAGAGTAGCTACATCTGTATGTTTAATGCATATGTTCCTCAGCAGAATGTGTTCACCTCGTTGGTCGATCGTTCTTATATCGTCTGCTTATGCCTCGAAGACCATTACTAGAGGTCAAACATGATCGATGCGAGGATGTTGTCCCATAGTTCTTAGGGTGTCCCCAGTCTCTCAAAGGTCATGATCCCTTTATCGTAACGTAAGAATCGATATATTTCGCAAAGTGCTCTTTATACTGGCGTGAGGTAATCTACTGCAGAGCTTAATGGAACAGCGGCGGTGGACATTGGAATCGGAAGGCGAAGGTCGAACCGTTGAGACTGGAGTCGAATCTATAAAGGCCTTTATCGTTGGCTTGAGCTGCCTGGTATGCTAACATGTAATTATCTAGAATCACTTCGGAGTCCATTGAGATACTCCGACGCCCTCCCTACTCTGTGTGTCGTATCACCTGTTACCTCAGTCGAAGAAATCACCGTGAGAGCCATTGAGATGGACAAGTGCTCTCCGCTCCACACGTTGTATTGTCTGGACTTTTACCGAGAGAGCTCGTAACAGCGCGGTGAGGAAAACACTGTGAGAGCCATTGAAACAGATCAATGCTCTCCGCCATAAGCGTGGTAATACCTGAGATGTCAGTAAGAGGGACTATAGTGGGAGATAGTTGCAATGTACTCACGCTCTCCGTTCCTCGTGTCGTACTATCTGGACTTCTAGCGAAAGAGCTCATAACGAGTACTACTGAAGTATAGTCATGCTCACCAATTGGACGGACGCACTACTTACTACTGTCTAAGATTTTAGCCAAAGAAATCGCCGCGACGAGGCTTGAAACATGTTGGTATTCTCCATCTCGATTGGCGTGCTCTCCGAGACGTGAGCCGAAGATACCACCGTGAGACCCATCGAGATAGACCAGTACTCCTCAATCCCTTGTTCCGCAGTGTCTAATATACTAACCGAGGAAATCGCATTGATATACATTGAGACACATCATTGTTCTCTGCTCGATCTGCAGTGCTATTCAAGGTGTTAGCTAGAGCAACCACAGTGAGAACTGCTGAAACGCTTTCATACTCTCCTCTTCGTTTGCCCTACTATCCATGATATTAGTCACATGAACTGTAGTGACATCCAGTGAGATACACTTGTGATCTCCGGTCCAGACTGCGTAGTACCTAGTATGCTAGCCGAAGAAATGACGTTGGAACCTATTGAGACAAACTTGTTCTCTCTAATTTCATTGTTGTGTACTTGAAAAGCTGGCCGTAGTGGCAACAGCAGAAGGTAGCTATGTAGCGGCCGTAAGAGATCTAAAGAATAAGAATAAATGAGTGGGAAGCTCCCATGTATGTATATGCACGCCATGCTTCGGCTTTTGTCTCAAATGGGTATCCAGAGAAAGGAAGAGAAAATGCGAAAAATATTTTGATGAAACGCCTTCGCTCCCACGAAAACAATATGCAAGACGAATCGTCTACTGCTGCTTGCCCAGACTCTGCAGGTTCACCAGCTCGAAGTATCGTCCCCTCTGTGCGAGAAGCTCGTTGTGCGTTCCATTCTCGACGACTCTGCCTTGGTCGAAGACGAAGATCATGTCAGCTTTTTGAATGGTCGACAGACGATGCGCGACGGCGATTGTCGTGCGGCCCTTAGCGGCAAGGTCAAGAGCTGCTTGCACAACCTTCTCGGACTCGGAATCTAGGGCACTGGTAGCCTCGTCCAGAAGTAAGACCTTAGGGTTACGAAGCAGAGCACGTGCAATGGCGATACGCTGCTTTTGGCCGCCGGACAACATGCTTCCCTTGTTTCCGACGACAGTGTTGAAAGCGTCGGGGAGGGAAAGGATGAACTCGTAGATGTTGGCGTCCTTGCAAGCTTGCACAATGGCCTCCTCAGGAACGTCTTCGGGCTTGGTATCGGCGCCGAGCAGGATGTTATCGCGGATGGTACCTTGGTACAGAGTTGGTTCTTGTGAGACGAGAGCGAGGTGTGAGCGGTAGTTGTTGACGTTGAGGCTGCTGATCTCGTGGCCGTCGACGTAGACTCCGCCGACCAGAGGATCGTAGAAACGCTCGAGCATAGCAATCGTGGTCGACTTGCCGCATCCACTGGCACCAACCAATGCAACATACTGGCCAGGCTTGACGGTGAGGTTCAGGCCGCGGAGAACAGGCTGCTCAGGGCGGGTGGGGTAGCGGAAGTGAACATCGCGGAACTCGATAGAGCCCTCCATGGTTTCAAGGACCTTGCCTTCGTTGCTCCACGTGTCGATCTTGGGCTTGCGGTCCATAAGAATCTTGAGCTCGGCAGCGGCATGCTTGGCCTTGCCCATGTCGGGTGCAAAGGAGAAGATGGTTCCTGCGGACTGCGAACCAAAGATGACAGCCGTGAAGACGAGGAAGAATTGGAAACCGTTGTACTCTTGAGAGCTGATAAGCGTACCGCCGTACCAGAAGCCGAGAGCCATGCATAGGAAAGAAAGCGACTGCGAAGCGGCGTAGAGGGTGGAGGACCAGATGACGCTGTGGAGAGACTTGGCGCCTTGATCGACAAGCTGGTCATGGTAGTGCTGCCACACATCGTCCTCGCGAGTGAGGGAGGCAACGGTGCGGATGGCAGAGGTGGCTTCACAAGCGTAAGAGGCTGACTTCTCGTAAGCCTTCTTCGCGGTCGTCTGGAATCGAGCGAGCATCCAGAAGCGGAAGAAACCACAACCAAGGAGAATCGGGACGGTGGCAATACACACGAGAGCAAGCTTCCAACCGACGGCAAGTGCAATGACGCAGCAAGCAACCAGAGTGGTTGTGACCAGAAGAATCGTTCCCAAGGTAGTACCAGACATACCGGCCAAGTGATTGGTCTCTGTGCTCAAGAAGGACGTCAAGGCTCCGGCTGTGTTCTCTTCGCGGTCAAAGAACTCGATATCTTGTCTGAGCATGTAGCGGAAAGACTTGTCACGAGCACGGTGAACAAGACGCTCACTGCAGTAGGCAAATGCTGTTCCTTGGGCAAGGAAAGAGATGAGCTGGACCATAGCAAGCATGAAGTACATCCAGGACCAGAAGTTTGCTTGACTGCGTAGTTCGCCGTACAGCGGCGGAGGAAGTGAGAGTGCCATGATGGACTTGGCGAAGAAGACAGACCTAAACCAAATATTAGAGTTTGTTACAGATTTGTGTCAAGAAAGAATTGTCACTTACTGGACAGGGTTGCCGCCACCGCAAATTATAGCCCAGAACAGGCCAAAGACCATCCAATGCATCTCGGGTTTATTGAAAGAGGCAACGAGCCTGACCAATGTCCAAAGGGAGTACTTCTGAGTCTTCTCTTCGGTTTGCTCTTCGAGAACCCTGCTCGATTCAGACTTTCCAGTCTTGGTGCGGCCAAGAGTAAGGTCGTTCGGGTCAGTCTCGAAGTCGTCCTCGCTCTTTTCCAGACCGGGAGTGTTCAATTGGGCATCCTTCTCGTCAAGGATCGAGATCTCGTCTTCGTTCTTACGCTCGGTCTCCTGGGCGATACGTTGGGCTTCAACGAGGTTGTAGTACGCTGCTCTCTTCTCCAAAAGGACATCGTGGGTGCCCTGTTCGACGATGCGTCCCTGAGACATGACGACAATGTTGTCGGCGGTCTTGATGGTACTGAGACGGTGAGCAATCACGATAGTGGTGCGGCCCTGGGCGGCTACATCGAGAGCAGCTTGGACAACACCTTCACTCTTGGTGTCGAGAGCAGATGTGGCTTCATCAAGGAGCAGAATCTTAGGGTCACTGACAATGGCTCTGGCAATAGCAATACGTTGCTTCTGGCCACCACTGAGCAAGAAACCACGCTCGCCAACATTAGTCTCGTATCCCTCGGGAAGCTGTGTAATGAAGTCGTGGGCGTTTGACATGCGGGCGGCTTGCTCGATGAGATCCTGAAGCTCCTTGCCTGTTGCGTTCTCGTGGGCAGTTCCGATAAGTCCGTGACGGATGTTTCCGGCGATAGTGGTGGCGAAGAGCGTAGGCTCCTGAGATACGAGACTGATGTTCTGTCTAAGCCAGCGGAGGTTGAGGTCCTGCAGATCGTGGCCATCCAGATATACTGAGCCGCCAACGGGATCATAGAATCGCTCGACAAGACCCACGATTGTGCTCTTGCCGCTTCCAGAGGCGCCAACGAGAGCGGTGGTCTTTCCCGCTGGGACGATGAGACTGACGTCTTCCATAATGACGACCTCAGGACGCGAGGGGTAGATGTGACGAATGTTGCGGAGTTCGACGTTGCCCTCGACATTGTCGAGCTTCTTGCCAGTCTCCGACTTGGGGTCTAGAGGAGAGACACGGTCGATGGTGGAAAAGATCTTCACGCCAGCTGCAGTAGCTGTCGTGAACGCGCCGATGTTAGGAGCCACATTGCCTAGGGAGAATGCACCGATCATCACAGCCAACAGAATTGTGACCACCTGGTTGAGACCGATCTCACCCCACACCAGGTATCGCGAGCCCTGCCAGAAGCTGAGCGAGTAGTTGAGGTACACAAATGTCATGAGGAAACCGATCATGCTGCCCAGAATAGCCTTCATCTTGAAACCCGATTTTTCCGCGAGCGTTAAATGATGGTCGTATTGCAGAGCGAGCTTGTCCTGGGTGCCGAAAGCCACTGCATTACGGATGGAGCTGATAACTTCTTCAGCAACGGTACCACCCTCAGCGTATGCAGCGAGCGATTCCTTCTGCCACTTGACGATCAGCTTGCCAAGAGCTCCCATGGTGACGACGATGGCGACGATCGTGGATGTGAGGATCAATGTCAACTTCCAGTATTTGACAAATCCGATAATGTAGGCGGTGATGAATGTTGCAAGGGCCGTCAAGGTAAGGCCAACCTTCTCTGAAATGCCATCTTGCACCAAGTTGGTGTCCGCAGTGATGCGAGTGGTAATTTCGCCGGCACCTCGAGCGTCAAAGTATGCGATGTTCTGGCGAAGAATAGCGGCGAGGTAGTTCTCGCGGATTTTTGCTGCCATGTGTTCTCCAGCGTAGATGAATCCGACGGTTGCAATGTAGATCGTCACAAACTCTCCGATCGCCAGGTAGACAAAGTAGAGCGTCAAGTGGTTGACAGTGTCGCTGAAGCTTGAGAGATCCTCGCTGTTACCACTGCTGAAATTGCCAATGCTACCTGTCAACTGACCGAAAACAACGGTCATGAGTGGCAGCACCGCACCAGCAATAATAGCAGCAATCGAACTAACAGCGATGATAATCTTGTCGTTCGTGGTCGCATAACGATAGAGGCGGAAGTATGTGACTTTTACAGGCGGTGTCTCCAGTTGTCGCCTCAGGATATTTGCCTCATGCTCTGGGAGATGTGAGAAGACGTCCACCTCTTCTTGTTCTTCCTTCTCTTTCTCTTCGGTCGTCTTGGGCTTCTTCGAATCGAGCCGGACGAGAGGTGCAGGTTGCTCGCCGACCGGGTTTGGGAAAGGTACTTGGCCGAGCGCAGCAGTCTCTTGATCGGCGGTAATTACATCGCGATTGGAGTTGTTGCTGGAGGTGTCCGAGACTTGCTTCTCGCCATCACCAGCTCCAATGATCGCCATGGTGGTTCTGGGTGGCTCAGAGGCCTCGTTTTTGGTAAAGTTGTTTCAAGCGAGCGTAGACTTTCATTCAAGTCCTATAGATTGAAAGCGTATCGTCGCTGAAATCGCCGGGTCGTCGCCGATAGGAGAGGGTGGAGTCGTTTATATATTATGTTTTGACGGGCCGAGGTATGGTTCGTGTGTTTTTCAGTCGCCGAAATGTTTTGAAATTCACGAATGCTGTATACACAGATCTCAGGGGAATAAATTGGAAGAATGGGAATAATGAGTGGCGAAGAGGTATAGAGGAAGTGAAAAGAAAGGGTACAAGGGGAGTTGATGCAGTAGTATCACGGTCTCCGCGTAGAGCATTCGGTGTCTAGTTCGCCTGATGGCGGGCTGTTTAGCGAAAGGGCAAGCTAGCGTCGGGATGCACCACTTCCGGCATCTCTCTAGCGCAACCGTTGTCGGCACGGTAAGGCGACGGTTGCGCGTTCGCAGAGAATCTTCGTTTCGGACTCGGACTCGCTTTACGCACATGGCGATGACATAAACATCATTGTGCCATGAGGGCCTGAACCCATCACGCTGAAGCTGCCACAGCCATGTCATACCTTTGCTATGTAGCACCGGACATCGAGCTTATCGACATCTTCAGGGCTGAATTTCGCACGCATGGCTATCGCAAGCGAACAAAATCCCGAGCAAAGCGAGATACGATTTACGAGCTGGCCCTAGCCCTAATCTCCTTTCGGCACGTGTTCCTACCGAGGGGTAGTTGTGCACTGACTTTTGGTCTAAAGTGGTATGTATTCTTCTTCAATCGAACGGCGTAACGGTGTGAGTTTGTTCTTCTCACTCCGCTCCAGAGTGAATCCTACAGTGCAGGCTTGCAAGTCGTCTACGCGTAATGCTGATAATCGGTCATCGTCGGCAAAAATTGGTCCGGTCACTCATCGGCGTTCAACTCCGATTGTTTTCTTTCGCCGGCAAGCGTGGTCAAATCGGAGTTCGAGTCTAATGGTACAAGATCATTGAATAATAAGTGACCGACCAAGCTCTAGCTGTGTTTCTCTGGCAAGCATGGTCAATTCGAAGGTCGGGTTGGATGGTATCAACGTGCTAGATCATGAGATACACACTAACCTCTAGTAGTATCTCCATGGCAGGCATAGGCATTTCGCATGATCACTAGTTTGATAGTATCAACATACTGGATGTCAAGTTACGAACCAAGCCCTACCTTTATCTCGGCGGTAGTCTTTGCCATGTTCGAAGTCGAGACCTGTCGATGCTGCCTCAATAGCTACTGAGATCCGTCGACTTGTATGATAGTGCTGTGCATTTCCGATCAAGAGACGCACGCATACACTAACACGAATGTGGAAAAGTGCGTATAGCTCCGTGCAACATTCTTATCGGGCAGGTGGGTTCGTGCAAAATCTGGAGCGCCGCGAAGCATCCCTGTTAAGCTCTGCCAAGCTTTTCACCTGTGATAGCAGACAACCCTAACAACCCCAGCGGTCTGCCCTCTCAACACGACACATGTACTCAAGACCTTCTGATGTCTGTAAGGCCAGTGACCGGGCGAGTGGTTGATCGGATTATCTAATCTGTCTGGCGAGGAAACAGTCTTTAAGTTGTCAAATGGTCGCTGCGATGTCCTAGAACGAAAAGTGACGAATCACGGACTTCCAACTTTCCAACAGCACCTACATGTATCAGTGTTGTATAGCGATGACTGGTATCACTAGGCCACTTCCACGTCCCGATGTTCGAAAGAAGTCTGGCGCCTCAACCATGTCAGCCATTTGGTCGTACAAATCCGGTCATGTCCACCACGATCATTCTAAGACGCCGCAGTCTTAAGGTTCAAGCGATGGAACACAGCCCCACGGTCGATGGCATGAGTCCCTATGAGTGATCACACCTTTGTCCGTTAAAGGCGAAGCAGAAGATCGCAAAGCAACGACCAAATCACTCAGATCCACCTACAATCGTGTAAACTTCAATTTGCAGAATCAACATGATCATTCTCATCGCAGGCATAACCGGCAATATCGGCGCCCACGCCGCCGCATACGCCATCTCACAGGGCCATACTGTCCGCGGTCTAGGTCGCAACCCAACAAAGCTGCCCGAGAAGACAGCAGCAGCGCTCGAGAGCTTCGTTACGAGCAGCTCCTACTATGACATCGCTGCTCTCGACCGCGCCGTAGCTGGTGTCGACGCGGTGATTTGTGCCTACGCCGGCATGCCAGAACTACACCTGGACGCCCAGCTGCTTCTTGTCCGAGCCTGTGAGCGCGCAGGAGTCAAGAGGTACCTTGCAGCAGGCTGGAACTACGACTGGCGAGTGCTGAAGCTCGGCGAGGAGCCGGTGTACGACGCGGCTATGATGTTCCACCATCAGGTGGCGTTGACATCCACAATCAAGCCTTGTCACATCTTCTCGGGCATGCTGGCTGAAGTATTCTTCGGACTTGATGGTCAGGATGGATTTACTCCCCGTGATGGAGGAGTTTGGGATCCGATTGACAAGCGTATGGAGATTTGGGGGTCCGGCGACGAGGAATGGAACTTTACCACCGAGGAAGATGCTGGACGCTGGGGAGTTGAGGTCATCACTGGAGAAAGAGCTGAAGAGGGTGGCTTTGTGACTGTGTGTTCGTGGACTTGCACTATGAAGGAGATCAAAGCCAAGTACGAGGCTGTGAAAAGGAAGGAGGTGGAATGGGAAACGAAAGGAGACTTGGGACAGCTACGTGCGATCACTGAGCGGGAAAGCAAGTTGGGTCTGAGGCGGTTCTGGGAATGGCATCGCCATGTGTTCATGGAGAATTGCGTCAGTGGGAGGTGGAATCTGAAGAACATCGAGAATGAAAGATTCCCGGCCGTGAAAGCGACCTCGATGGAGGACTTCATAAGGCAGAGGCTGTGAAGTTGAGGGAGACACATGGTGGCGTTCTTGGGCAGAGGTATTCATTTATCTGATATCCCATGCATACTGCAGTGAAATACGCTCCATCGATGATTGTGGGCCTTGTGTGATCAGAGCCAGATGCATATCTGCTAATACTAAGTCACAGCCACCCATCACCAAGTCCCTCGGGCTTCGACGGATCCATGACTTTTTGTCGCACGACGTGAACATCAACTACGTCTCAATGCTCTCCGTACTCCTGTCTGGCTTCCCCGAATGCCACTCCACAAATACCGCCAAGAAGATGAACAAGACACAACAACAAGAGAAGGCCCAGCAAGCCACGTCCCCTAAAACCCCGTAGTCAGCACTACGTTCGCCATCAAGTAAAAGCGCTCACAGCAATCACATACTCCTAGATCGATTGCCCTTCCGTGTAATGCGCGTCCGTAGCCGAGAAGCCCGGGAAGCAGGAGCAGGAACAATGTGGTTTGGATAGGAGATCGGTGCTTGGACTTCGGTAGTGACAACGCGAGTGCTGTGATGTTGATGTATCGGCTCAGGAACGACGAAAGTCAGGGACTGGCGCGCATTGCGGCCTTCTTCTGCGTCTCGGACTCGATTGTTGTCATTGTCGGTGGAGTTGGGTCGAGTACTGTACCTCGGTGGCAGACGGTCTTCGGCTTCGCGATCGTAGTGCGACACAGACATCGTGTTGAAAGTTGGCGCAAGTTGTAAGTGAAAGCCAGCTTATGATCGTGTGACGGATTTTGTGCTGTCAGGGAGAAGAAGTGAGGATTCTCGCAGGTTTACGACTAGGATAATGTCGTGAATGGAGATTGATCGCAAAGGTTGGTGTGTAAATGCAATAAGTTTTGCAACGAGCCCGTGAAGTAGTATAGGTAATACTTTTGGTCACGCTGGCCAGGGCTGCGTATATACATCTGCGTATTTGCGAAATCGCCGTACGGGTTTGTGGAGACCTGTAGTCCTCCCTTCGGGTGGTGAGAAGTATCTCATGCGAGTGCCGTTGCGTATAGGCTCTAGAAAAGCACGATGTACCGTCGAGATGCTGATAGCATCTCACAAATAGCTTGGTCGTATTAGCACTGCTACCTCGAGAGATCGATAAATGGCACGAGGACCTTGGTCTTGAGATGGCTACCATATCCTATGCGCAGGCTTATGATAACAGGGTGCTACACTCCTCACTACTATCTGAAGGTCGAATGTCCAATTAACAGTGTGATATGCTATGACCAAAAATGAGCTTACGTACCTCAAGGGAAAAACACCCAGGACGAAAATGACCAAAGATCAGAGGAGCATAGAAAGAAAGAATTCATTTCGTCGCAAAGGACCAATCGCCACCAACCAACAAACCAGCAGCTCAGCTCCTCCGTATCACATCCCCTCTGACAACAAACAGAAAACCCCCCCCTCACTTCTACTCTCAACCACACCCTCCATGTGCAGCAGCCGACGCCGCAACAAAAGCCGCCACCACGCCCCGACAGTGAATCTGCGACTCCTCTCCCTTGTGGTGGGCGTGTTTTCCAATTTTGATTATAATCAGCGGGAATACGGCCATAACGAGCACACACATCAGGATGCACAAAAAAACCACGCAACATTTGCTTTCTTCAGGACCACAGCTAGGTGCGCTACAGCATTTGCGTCGACGCGAGCGCCTGGGGGCAGAGAAAGTTGTCCAGCTACCTTGAATTGACTGGGGGGGCGTATGGGCGGAGAGTATTCGGGGCAGGCGCACAGGGGAGAGGCACGCCGTGATATGATGGCGGTGGTGTAGACGGTAGTGGTGTGCCGGTGTATGAGGGGAGCGGCGTGGACTGTTGGTATGTGACTTGCCCATGGCCTGCCTCCAGATCTCTGAGCGGCATGCTTCCAGCTTGGTTGTGCGGAATGGCGTTATTCGGTATGCCGTAGTGTTGGGTGGCGTTGTTCTGTGCTCCGTGTGAACTGTAGGAACTGTGGAAAGTGTCTGAACTGTTGGTACTGTGGAAACTGTGGCTGTCGTTGTTGCTCCTTTGCCTTCGAGCAGCCGCAGCGAAGATGAATGGTGTCATTGCTGCGTGTCGTATAAAGACCCTGAGTCGTTCTTGTCGTGGGTGCTAGGTCGTTACATGGATGCAGGTCCTGCCAGTGGGAGCCTCCGTCTACTTTAACAACTGCGCGAAAAATAATAGCCCAAGATAATGACAAGGCGCAGCTGTAAAGCAAGTCACATGCCACATACATGGTCTTTACACTTCAACCTTAAAGGTGAGCCTCATCGAGTATTAGCCGTCAGTAAGGGTATTGCTGCTTACATATATGTTGATTCCAATGGAAGGCTAAGCAGTGGTCAGCGAGCCAAGCACTTGCAGCGCTTGAACGAGGCTTTGGCAAGAAATGGCTTGCGTCTCAATTCAACATCTTCACTTCTCTTGCGATGTATGTATTAGTGTATCCGAACTAATGGAGATGAGCGCTAGATCCGCGCACATAAAGGCAGTTGTTGGTGTGCAGCCAATTGTTCACGCTCGGCTCGGGTGTGCACAGCGACAAGTGTTTTTGTCGACTCGGAACATGTTCTCGTACACTGCAACATGTCAGGTACACAAGCAAGTCTTGTCGCGGAGACAAAAGTCGCATGGGACGAAGATGCTGGATAAGAAAGGAACAAGGGTATTTTTGTTGACGCATCATCGATTTCCGCCCATCTACACCACACAAAAAGCTAGAAAGCAAGGATGCCTCTGCCCCTTTCTCATCCCTCGGCGTGAAAAGGAAAGCGGCAAAGAAGGGCAATCAGCAGGAAGGGAATTTGTTGATTTTGTCTCAGTTCATTTCCGCATCGTAAAAAGAAAACAGCGCCTTCCCCATGCCAAAAAAGAGTCGGGCACAAGTTCGCATCATGGCCGTGGTGATAATGTTTCCCTTTTCCCTTAGCAGTGCCACGCCATGCCTGCTGCCTCGATCTCTCCAGTCCGGTCCGAGAAGTAATTGATGTGGGTGTTGTGTTGGCTCGGTCGACCGCGGACATGTGCATCCTGCTCCAGCATCGTAGGCGAGTCGCTTAGATACCGATGCGGGTCTTGCGCCAGTGACGTCTCTTGGCGTTGTACCTGTTGGGCGATGTTGTGGTTAGTGATGTGTTCCTTGCTTTCCTCTTGTCCCAGTGCGATGTTGCAGTGCGGTCGCAAAATTTGAGCCGCAGCCGCCGCCCACGCATGTTCCTCCAAGTCCATCTCGACATCCTCCCAACCGAGCATTCACTCCCCGTCCTCTTCTCCAATCCAGCCGGGTGTTTCGAGGCGAGCATACCTGATGGTGTTGTCGGTCTTCAGGCGGATCCACTGGGGGATGGGCCTGTTCTGCTTCTGGGCCTTGGCCAGCTTCTGCTTGGTGCGGAACGACTTGTGGGACTGTCGCAAGAGTTAGCACGGCGTGTTCACGGCATGCTGGGGATTCGGAATCGTAGGTCGGGTACGTACAGGCATCTTGACGGTGTTGTCTGGATGTCTCTGTGATGATCGATGGGTCGCCTGGGTCGCTGTCACGAATTCGTCGCTGCAAGCCCAAATTCGAAGAGTCGGGCGGAGGTGCGAGCGCGGAATGTGGGCCGCGCCAAGGAACCAACTTCTTCTCGATGGAGGTCACGTGAAAGCTGTTGCCTGTAGGTAGATTGGAAGCACATGCATAACTAAGGTGTTGATTGTACAAAACATGTGAAATATGTGTGACGAATTGCTAGGCTACAAAGAGCAATAGTGCATGTGGTATTTCGGCGGCAACAAGCGCTGGGTTGATTTTCAAGATGAGCACAGCAATGCCTTTCCGGTATCTCGACGGTAACAAGTTGAAGCATCGAGTCGTTTTGAACGATGAGCATAATCCAAAAATCAAACCACTCAGGAATCAACCACAGAAGTCAATCATATCATTACAACAAAAATAACATACAATTAAAACCCGCATCTCTCTCAATGCATTATCCTAAAAAGAGACGTTCCCAGATGCGCCATCATTTCCCAGGTTTGAATGAGCTAACATGCAGGCCGAGCACTTCGAACCAAAGCATGATCTTGTCTCCCCAGCGCATCCCAATATCAACCAAATTCGAAGATGAACGCCAGCGCTGTGCATGACAATAAAGCGTTTCCAACATACGTCAAACCTGCCTCGCAACTTCTACACCTCGTGCCTGGAAACGAGCTCATACTCTTTCTGTGCGCTCGCACGACGCCAGAAAGGCCAGCGCGCACGGATAGAGGCGCTCTTCCACTTGGGGATGTCGGCGGCTGCGGGATGAGGAGCGAGGACGTAGCGGTGGTAGGACCACCAGCAGATGAAGAGGATGGAGCCGCCGAGGGCAAAACCGATGAGGGTGACGAGGACCCAGTTGCGAGCCATCTGCATAAAAGAGTCAGTATGTGATTACTTGTGGAATCGTGCCTGAGAAGAAGAGGAAGACTCACCCAGAAAATTAACTGCACATCCGCAGCATGCCACGAATTACCCAGATGATGCGTGAAGAAACTCCACGAATGTCCGTTGTACTCTTCGGGGAAAACGATGCGCACGCGGCCGCCGTCAGGCCCGTCGCCGACATTACCACCGCCGGACACCCAGTGTCTCCACAAAACGCTGAGGAAGAGCGGACCCGTGCTTCCCATGACAGTGATATAGGGAAGAAGCCAGTTGCGATCGTACTCCTCGATGTGCTTGACGACGTAGTTGAAGAACGGATGGTCAGGGACAGCGCCCATGGCGTCGTTCGAAATTCCCGTCGGCAGAGTCTTGCGCACCCAGGCTGGATACGAGAGCAGAGGTTCGAGCTCACGGTTGCAGCCGTCGTCCAAGTCGAGGTATATCCCACCATAGTGTTTGAGGACAAAGTATCGAATAGCGTCGGCGCGTTGAATAGGATACGGGTAGTTCCTGAACGTATCCTCAAACCACTCGTATTCATCATGGATGAATTTCAAGCTCATCTCGTCGGTCCACAGCTTGTATTCCCAGTCCGGGTGGAGGTCGATGCATGATTGCTGCGCTTCCTGCCAGACTTCGGGGATGGATGTGTTGATGTATGTTTGGTGGATGATTTTAGGGATCATTTGTGTTCGCTTGCTGTCGGGTTTGCTGCCGATCGCTGGCAGTTCGGATTTTGGAATGGCATCTTCGTGGCCGTCTTTTACGAGGAGTGTGAGGAGGGTCCAGACGGAGTTGACCAGGAAGAGGATGATCGCAGTCGCGCAAATGGCGAAGAGCACGACGCCGCGGCGCATGACTGGCGGAGTGGAGGGAGAGTATTAGGACGGTCGTGATCAGCACAAAGGCTGGAGGAGGAAGAGAAGGAGGAAGCACTCTTCGCAGTCGCAGTAGCAGCAGTTGGCAAGCGTTGTGTTTCTCTCTCGCCCAATCTCCCGGCCCACGAGGCTCTGTGCTTCCGTGCTGATGGGAATCGGGGAAATCGCGTGGCCGAACTGCCGGTGGAGACGGGACACTCGACAAAAGGGGCCTGGACGTTTTGAAACTCCGGTATTTAGGTTGAGGAAGGAATTGAGTTGTTCTAAGGATTCTTCGATCTGTATAGAAGATCATAAACACAATTTGTATGATAAATGTACAATATATCGATGTCAGGGAGGACGTTTGGACATAAGCACGCAGCCAAGAAGACAGCATCACAACATCACGGCGTGGCGAATGCGAATAGTGACGAGCGAGGCGCAGGCGGATGGAGCCAGCGCCGGCCTCGAGCTTCTAGCATAAATTAATGCATCACAAAGCGTGCATACGGGAACCCATGTAGAGGATATATTTGAACTTATACGGCCTTAGAAAAAAAAAGGCACCGCTTCGACGAGTGAAAAGACATAACTTAATCGAAACCTGAGACTATAACCGAAACAAAAACAAAGAGACATCCATTTTTTAAGCTTGCCAACACACATGTGCACTTCCCTCGTCACATTATCAACAAGTCCCAAATCACCATCCTCCAAAGATCCGCGCTCATGTGTCTAGCCATGATTGTTTCGTGTTGTCGCTTCCCCCAGATTTCATTCAAAGTCCGTGAGTATTTTGCTCACAAGAACAAGCAGAAAGAAACCATTGCGAACCGCTTTTCAGAAAAGTAAGAGTGGTAAAGCCGAACCATGATGCACTGTAGGAATGCCCAGTACATCACAACACCCAAATCAACCAAGAAATGATCTAACATACAGCAGATGACGCCCGCTATGTTCTATCTACGTTCAAGGGCCACGGTACGGGTCGTAACGCCAGATTCTGGCCTTCATGTCGCCAGAACCGGTGGCGAAGAGACCGCCGACGGGTGAGGGTGCCACGGAGATGACTGCAGTCATAGTTAGCAAAGATTCTGGTTCTCCAGCAGAACTGAACTTACCAGAGTTCTTGTGGCCCTGTAGCATGAGTTGAGCCTGGCCAGTAGCCGGGTCCCAGAATTGCACACCACGGTCCTTGCTACCAGACATGACCCACTGGCCATCGGGAGTGAGGGCAACGCTGAGGACAAAGTCCTTGTGTCCTTCGAAGGTCTTGATGCACTTGCCGCTCTTGGGCTGGACGCCAGCGCGGTTGTAGAAGCCTCCGTTGTTGAGCTCCCACATCTTGATGGTCTTGTCAAGCGAACCAGAGACGAGGTGACGACCGTCAGGAGAGAACGCAACACTGTAGACACTGTCCTTGTGGCCTTGTTCGCCTTCAGTACGCTCGACAAGAACACCAGTCTGAGTGTCCCAAATGCGGACGCTCTTATCCAAGCTACCTGCAGCGACGAAGCGGTTGTCGGGTGAGATGGCGACAGTGGTGACGCCATCCTCGATCTGGAGAGTGAGAATGCACTGGTTCTCTTGGATGTCCCAAAGTCTGATTGTGCGGTCGCCAGAACCAGAGGCGATGTGACGTCCGTCGGACGCGAAGTCGAGAGAGTAGATGTCCTGTTCGTGACCAGAGAACTGGTGAAGGATGCGCTTGGTGGCAATGTCCCAGACCTGATTTTATGTTAATGGCGCTCACTGATATGAATTAATAGATGCGACTTACGCGAATGATCTTGTCCTCTGCACCAGTAGCCAAGAATTTACCGTTAGGACTGAAGCAGACACTTCTGATGTAAAGATCACCATCCTGGTTGGTGGTGTTGTCAGTCAAGTGGCAGACTTGCTGTCCAGTGACAACATCGAAGATCTGAGCTGATCTGTTGCAGCCAGTAGCGACATATTTGCCGTCCGCGCTGAAGCGAACACAGCACACGACACTCTGGTGAACCAGGTTGTGCACAAGGTCCACATCCAGCCTACGCATGACACGCGGGTTGAAGACAGCGTGCCAATCCTCACCAGAACGCTTGAGAGCCGGCGACAGCTTGTTGGGGTCGAGGTCCGAAAGCTTGTTTCCGATATCGTCAAGATCAGCGGCGCTGTACTGGAAACCTTCGTGCACGTTCTGCTGCTGCGGCTGTTGCTGTTGCTGCTGCTGCGGAGGCGGAGGGGCCTGGTGAGCAGGCGGCGGCGTGGGACGGGCTACGCTAGGTGAGCCAGGGTACGGATTGGGTTGGCTCTGTTGAGGCGTGGCAAGGCCATCAACGCGGCCAGCAGCACCAACGTACGGCTTACCTGGACCTGGTGAAGCCGTCGGTTGTGGCGGCTGAGGACCGTAGCCATTGACGCCAGGTCCTTGGGGCTGTCCTCCATACGCGAATGGGTTGTGAGGAGGAGCGGGAGGCGCATTGAATCCAGGCGCACCACCTGGAGCCTGCATGTGTCCGGGCATGCCAGGCTGGCCTTGCTGCTCTTGAGGCGGCGGGGCAAGACCAGGGCCGCCTTGGGCAGCGCTGCCGGCCATAATGCCTTGGAACAGATTCGCAGGACCGTGGCCAATGGCAGGAGGCTGAGGCTGCGAAGAGCCAGCTGGACCACCGCCAGGGCCTCCGCGCTGCTCTAGCTCGTGTCGCAGGCGAGCGATCTCCTCCTCATATCTGTGTGAACGTTAGTTTGATAGTACATGAGTGGGGATCTTGAGACACAAACCTCTGCTTGATCGAGTTGTGCGTTTGCTCGAGCTGGTAGATCTTACTCCTCACCAGCTCCATCTCCTGCATCTGACCATGTACTATGCCCGTAAATAGGTCAGCATTATATCAAGTGTAATGGCGAACGACCGACAGAATAGAGCAAACGCCGACGCGCTCAGCGCAAGATGTGTTATTGTTCCTGCCAAATGCGCGCGTGCGCGCTGCTCCATGCCACCAGTCGACCGCACCCATATGGTCCGTAGGATGCTTACGTTGATGCTCGTGCTCGTTGGATCTGCCAGCCTGGGTCTCGAACTCGGCGCGCACCTGCTCGAGGAGCTCAGCGAGACGAGTGCCTGGTGGTGCCTGGCCAGGCGGGCCCATGCCGCGATGCGCGTTGTACATGATTGCTCGTGGCTAGTCTAGGCGGATGGTCGCAACAGCTCGCGGTTGTTGCAATGATTGTGAGTTGGATGGACGTGCCGTGGGCGGTCTGCGGTCTGCGGTCCAGATGGCGGTGCGCCTTCAGCCTTGTCCCTTGTCGCGAGGCCCCGGTTGGGTAAACGCGCTATCGGCGGGTCGGTCGATCCAATGCTGCGTGCGAGATGCTGCCCAGGAGCAGTCGGGGTGGTATACGGTCGAGGCGAGTGCGATGGTGATGGATATGGAGGTGCCGGTGCGCGTCCGGGGCGGTGGTGCGTTGGGTGGGTGAGGGTGCAGGAAGTGTGCGAACGGAGAGACTGGAGATGAAGCCGGGCGACCGTTGCAGCAGTGGCAGAGCAGCGGCAGGCTAAGGTTAGTTCCCAAAACCCCACTGTCTCTCTCTCTCTCTTTAACTCTGGCCTTGCTCTAGCCGCTCTTCGGTTCGTTCTTTGCGTGGAGTGGGCCACCACCGGGCCGGGTCGTACCTTGCGCCATGCATACCGCCACTGCTGCTGAAGTCTGTGTGTTACATGTTTCTCGGTTGTGTCTTCGCTGTGCCGTGCTGAGTGGCCCCGGTGTCAAACGTCTGGATGCTGAGGTTGCACTGCATCCAATCGCACATCTGCCACATCAATGCTCGTCGTAGTACGATATATCACAGCTTACTAGCCTGTGAGGGAATGTGCTACAAGCGGTGCAACTCCCCGAGCATGCGTGGAAGCATGGCATTGGAGGCCGGTCTCCCATTCTATCGGTAGAACGAACATGATTCAGACATACTTTTGTCGGTAGTGCTTGCTGACCAAAGGTACGGACGGCATAAGCCTTACTATAAAGTTCTCCCCACGGTGGCAGGAGAGGGGAGAGAGTCTCCTATTTCATTGTCAGTCGATTGACAGTTCGCGCGTCCCGGAAGCATGAGCATGCCACTAGGCTCGCCTGGTCGAAGAAAGGTGGCACCCGCGCACTGCGAGCGTGACATATGACCTCTTCAGAACACTGGAGTACCCTATAGCCATGTCAGCAAGGACGGATCCACATACCACAATGGGTTGCTTGCGACGCTGCTGTGTTGAGTATGACGCGACATGCCGCTCTCGTACTGGCTGCGACTGGCAGGCCACTGACACCAGGTTCGCTGTCAGATAATAAGTACTTGAGATCAAGTGCACGTACAGGACATTCAGAAGCCTTTGACAGTTGATTTCGGTGTGCATGACACGAGTGCGTGACCAAAGTTCTGAGACGCGATCGCATCTGTGAAGTCGCAACATACAAAGGTAAACGATGAGGAAGGGCGGAGGTCGCTTCCTCCTCAAGTGAACCGTGATGACGAACTGATGAATGCACAGATTTGATCGTGCGGAGCAATCAGATTATATTAATATTTTGATATACGACATATGAAGAACATCAGACCATGAGACGCCACACGATTCACCGCAAACTCTCGCCTTCGCCCAAATCACCCGCTTCCTCCATCAACCTCACCCTCTCCTCTTTCGCCACCAGACACGTCCTCAGCACCACCGAATCCTCATCCTCACTAATCTCCACCCCAGCACACCTCATCACAAAAGCACAAAGCATCGCCTCCGCTTTCGCCAAATTCTGCGTCAAAGCATGATCATCCCCATCAAACAACTTCAAAAACCCCATATCGTCCTTAACATGCCGCTGATACCTCTCCAACAACCTCTCCGAGCACCCAGACTCAAGCGTCCGATCCCCCGTCCCATGCAATAAAAGCAAAGGCAGACTCTTCGCCGCTACCCGCTCAATCCCATCCGTCTCAGCAGTTTGCGAAGCAATAGTAGCACACCCAACCACCCTGTCGTCCTGCCCTCCAACAGTCATCACAGGCGCGCCGCCAAAGCTCCAGCCCACAAGTACGAAGCGACTGATCCCCAACGTCCTCTGCAAGAAATCCATCGCGGCCACAACATCAGCCACGCAGTACTTGTTCCTTGCCGGATAGCGGTAATCCATCCTCAGCGCAGGAATCCCTCGCCGTAGACTTGCGATCTTGTCGGCCATGGAGATGTAAATCGATGAAGGCCCCGCGACGCCGCCTGAAGCGCCGGACATTAGGATGACGGCGGTCTTTTCGCGACGCTCGTCGGGTGTGCGGCGGTAGTCTCGAGGCAAGTGTAGGTAGGCTGGGAAGAACCATTCTGAGTCTGGTTTGGGCGATGAGATCCTGACGAGTTTGACGCTGCAGAGGCGCTTGTTTGCTTTTTTGAGAGATTTCGCTGCGGGAGCGTGTTTGGGGCCGTTGTGTTTTAGAGTCTCGGTGGGTTGTTTGGTTGGAGGTGTTGGGAGGGAGAAATAGCAAGCGCTATCTGTCGATGCCATGGCGACGACGACGTCGAGACGGTCTAAGCTTGATAGTTGAACTGGTCGCTTGGATTGTTTGCGGTTTCAGTTCAGCAGTTGATAAATAGGTAGCGTTTCACAGGTTGTCTGTCAGGAAGATTCGAGAAATCTCTCAGGGCACAATTTGGGGAGAAACAGTACTACCCCCTTCGGAAACAGCAGCCATATGCTATTTTGTGCAAACCCTACATTCAAAAGATAAGATACACGTTACCAATACCCAAGTCAGCATCACGCATCAACCCGCTGTCAATTCTGGGATTCTGGTGTAACAGTGATACGCCGGTGGATCCCTGCAACTTGGAACTCATCACAATGTCGCGAGGGTGATGTCAACCAGGGTAAAAAACCAGGCGGGTGAGCGAGCGGTGATAACTTCGTACAGTGGGCGTCCACGCGGCACAGACCGGGTGTTTTGGTGCATGATGGGTTGCACAGTGACAAGTACTTGTTCGTGCTCAAGGGCTGATGATAAGAGGTAGTGCAGATGCGTGGAGGGAGAGACAGGAGACGTGTAGCGACTAGACGCATTTGATGCATGTGACGGTCTTCTTCCGCGTATGTCTCCGGTCTTCCACAAGTTTAGATACGTGTACGTGTAGTTATCACGGGATAAGTGAAGCTCACAAACACATACAACAGAATAAACGAGATACAGAGAATCGGGCGGAGAGATTCGGACGAAAGATGATAGAATGACAATAGCATTCTGTAGGGTATATCCTTCATTTATCGCGGCCGTTGATCGTAACATCGTAAGCGCACTCCAAGGTATCGTGCAGAACAGCAAAAGCGAAAACGCCAGAAACGCAAGATGAGAAAGAGAGAAACCGAACCGCCACCAGTCAGAGCAAGACAGCCAACCAAGAACCATGAGCACATGTACTCCCAGCAGCAGAAACCGGTCGGCGTGAGCCATCCTCTTAAGTCTTGAAGACCCAATCACATGCTAGGCCTGGGCAACAACAGCCCTTGACCCAGCGGCGCCATGCCCATGGACGGACTCCTCGACGAAGCATCGGTGCTCGTCAAGCTGTCTCTCCGTTCGAACGTCGAGCCATCGTACGGTGGGACCAGCGACGTATTGCTGATCCTCCTGTCCTTCCCTCTCCCCTTAATGCCCTTGTTGCAGTTCTTGTACAGCCCGACAAAGTACTCCCACATCGACTTCTCCCACTCCTCCACCACGTCCCCTTCAGAGATATTCTCGAAACGCTCTTTCAGTCGCCTGATAGTAGCGATGTGGAATTTGTTCTGGTGCGATTTCAGGTTGCCTAGTTGAGTGAAGTGCTTCCCACAGTCGTCTAGCTTGCACGTATAGGGCTTTGCTGCCATGTGGACGATCTTGTGCGCTCGGACGTTTCCGTGCTGCGCGAAGGTCTTGCCGCAGATGTCGCAGTGGTATGGTCGTTCGCCTGTGTGTCGACGTTCGTGGGTCTTGAGGTTGCCGAGCTGGCTGAAGCGTTGGCCACATGTGGGCTCCTTGCAGAGGAAGGGCTTGACACCGGTGTGGGCGCGGGTGTGGATGTCGAGGTGGGTCTTTTGGTGGAAGGCTTTGTCGCAGCCGGGGATCGCACATTGATATCGTTTTCTGGATCTTGGTTTAGGTGCGGGGATAGAGATTGGAGAGGAAGGTGAGCAGGTTGGGATAGGCTTCTGTTCGTTTTTCGGGTTCTGCTTTGATTGAATGGCTCGCATCAGGGTGTCGATGTCTGTACTGAAGACGGAAGGCTTGGTTTCCTCTAAGCTGTCCATCGAGCTGGAAGACTCTGGTGGTGACGCGAAAGCTGTGTTGTCGTATAGTAGTTGGGATGGGTGCACTGGTGCGTCTTCCATCTTGATGTAAGGTTCAGATCCCGTCGAGCTATAACTGGAGTCTCTGACTAGTGGTGGCACATTCGGCGCAGACCATGACAACGACCCGAACATGGCGGCGCCACTCGCTGTGCCATGTGCAAGGCCGTATGAGTTACCGAAAGGTGCAGTCATGTCGTAGTTGGAGCCAGAATTGAATATATCTCCAGAGTAAAGAGAAAGGTTTGTGAGAGGCTCTTGAGCGATAGCATTTGGAAGTGGCATAGAAGCAGACTCTGCTAGTTCTTCTGGTCGGAAGGGCTCGTTGAAGGATGCCATTACACTTGCCATGTGCATCTCATCGGGTTGGACGCGATTCAGCCTTCGTTGGAGCAGTCCGCTGGGCTGTCCTGTTGCCGAAACGCCGGCCATGAGTAGGTGCCTCGGTTTGACCTCGAGTTTTTGCTTCTTGATATAAATCTAGGTCCAGATATTGGGACTTGCTCTCCACCTTGCTGTTGCACTATCGTTAAGAGTCTCTTGAAGTGTGCGTTAGAAAGATCGCTGATGTCAACAGATGAGATATACCGAAACCCTCAGACAAGAGGCATGTGACAGGTAGGGGTAAATGACAAAGTTTGGAATAATCGAGGAGGCTGAAGTATGATACAGTACCATCGGAAGGAAGGGCAGCTGATATGCAAAGGCATAAACTGCAACATCGCCAAACCAAACTGCTTGCGCAATGGGATGACATCAAGTTTGATGGAGGCCTGTCAATCTCCCGCTCTGGAGAAGGGACGGCAGAGCAAGCCTACCACCAACGACACGGAACATCAGGCTAACCTCGAGCATGAGAAGGGCTAAGTTGAGGTTGGCGGGAGTCAGGAGCGAAGACGCCGGCGGTTCAAGTGGTGGTGCAGGAGTGCCGGAGAGCAGAGATCGAGATGCAGGTTGCATCACACAGGTGACCGACGCCGCGCGACAAGGGCATGGGCGGGAGCAAGGGCGGTAGCGGCAGACTAAGGACGATCTTGACGATAGTGCACTGGTTGATAGTAGGCAGTTACCACATGAAGGCAGCCCGACTGAACGCCATCGTCCCATGCCGGTGGGAGGAAATCTGCACGTTCGGATCTGGGTGGAAGAGTGACATCGGAGAGGCTTTCGAGTGGTCTGCCTCGACTGCCTGGAGGTGCTCGAGGTGGTGATGGGAGCAGACGTCTGCATGCCCACGCGGGATGAAGTGGGGGACAATCTCTAACCGGCGGCGGCGCAAGTGCGCGATCGGTTCATGCTTTGACGAGAAAGGGCATGTCCAATAATCATGCGGATTGTAGACTGAGAGAAGCGAAGGGTAAATCGCCATCCCCATCGCCATCGCGGAGACGGGAATACCGTTACGCACATTGAATGGTGCGTGACAGGCCCATAGATCAGCACTGCGTCTTGGTAGGCGAGTCTTGGTTACGCGTCATACAAGATCAGCGATGACCCCGAATCGCGTGTGTGTATAGGAGTTTCAAAAGGCCGATGCTGAAGCTAATGTTGCTGCTGCCACTGCTCATGCAGTTAACGTTAACGATATTGTCCCAAGATCACGGTGTATGTCAGATGAGATGGAGGCTCAGGGAGGCTTGTTGCCTTGTCGTCGATCACCCACGCGCCGCCCCCATCTCCAGCACACCCTCAGGCTCTCTCCCACCTGCCCAGTCGCTCTGTAGCCGCGCTGAGATCTCATCATCGATCCAGCCCGTCGGCGCACGCACGCATGATGCCGCCGCCCTTGCCAGCGTGTCGGGGTGCGATAGCAGATTAGCAGTAGTTCTGCATGTCGCTTGCGCACGGGGGCCCCTTCACAGCGATCTACAGTACGTCGCAGGCCATGTGAGAAGGCAAACATAGGCGAACGCGCACCATTGGCCACAGCTGAGATCTTTCTTTCCAGGATGGAGCCTGCTCATATGCTGTGCCTGGAGAGCCAGTGAGCTTCTTGTGGTATGGGTTGCGCGCTGCTTTTTCATTGGCTTATTGCCGCTGTGGATATACAACCACCTGCAACTTTTCTTCGCTAAACCGGAGAAACAGAGAAATGGCAAACTGTGCCGCAAGATTGTCCCAAAGAGAGAAAGAACCATCTGCCGGGCTCAATTTCTTCCGCTCCATGCGCGACGGCTGGCTCGAGGCTGGCTATTGGAATGCCCAGTTGTATCACTAGTGTGAGGGTCAAAGTGCTGGACCAGATTAATCAGCCTAGTACAACCAGGGTTCGCATATGGGTGAGCTAGTTGCAGGGCTCTGACGTTATGTGGTTACAGAGTGAGTTGGGATGTCTGTATCTGTCACGGCCAAGCGATATTGGTCATAAATCTTTAATCGAACGACAGGTGAGGTCATAAACCCGAACCACACACACGCGTCCTGAGAATGAAATAGCGACCGGCAAAATCTGAAACTCCTTCGAAGAAACGAGCTGATATTTGAACTTGTAGACAAATTTTAATCTAAGATACAAAAGATCCTTCCCGTTCAACATTTCTTGGCACGATCTGCTCTCCGTACAGTAATAGTATGTAAACTGCTTTCAAACAAGAAATATCACAAACGGTGAAAGATGGCTTTTCCTCCTCACAGTCCACGGCTGAAGATGAACGACGGGCAAAGGCCTCAATCTCTGCAGTTCTGGTGTGTATTTTCCACTCTTTCGACGGCTTCACAATAATTTCGTCGCATTACTTGATCGGTCATGTCGAGAATGATCTCGTTGGCGAATGCAAAGCTATGTTCTAACGGTAGTCAGAAGATGGGTCGACATAGGAACGGGCCACTGAAATTGGAATAATCGTGGGTTTTAAAGAGACATTTTGATCTAACTCTAGGGGAGGAGAGCTCGGGAGACTATGCGATGGACCTTGCGGTCCAACAGTCAAGATGCCTCTTGCCTCTACCGGTCTACCGATTATGTATTGTCTCATCCACCCTTTTTACACAATCATTTGAGCTTTTCAAAAACCGAACGCAATGAGACACACGCTAACACCACATTCACATCCTCCTCACTCAGCGCTAGACCTCGCGGTCCAGCGACTATACGAGCCTTCCCACGGGATCCGCCTCCACCACACTCAGCGCTAGACCTTTCGATCCAGCGACTATGCGAGCCTACCCAATCCCTGAAACCAAAACACCAAGAACACCGCGCTAAATCAATCATCCCACCAAACAAAATCACATTTGCCCGTCATGAACATTCATCGATCATCCCGTCGTCAAGCCCCATCGTTTCATCAAGTGAGTCGTCACTCTGTGCTCCACCCTGCTGTCCCATCGATCTTTCAACGCTCGTGGAACAAAGTCCTGCCCACCTTCCTCCTCTGGGCTGCTGCACTCATCGGACGCTGCGCCGCCGGCTTCTTCTTCTCCTTCTTCTTCTGCTCTCCTCTCGTAGGCCGGGCAACAGACTTCTTCTTCTGCGGCTCTGACTCGGCATCATTGCTCGCGGGCGCGTCTTCGGCGTCGCCATTCGTCTGCTCGTCCTTTTGCTCATTCTTCTCCGTATGCTCGTCCTCTTCGACGGGACCGGGAGCCTGGGTCTGCGCCTGACTCTGGGACTTGGGCGGGACTTCATCAAAATTTACCCACAATGCCTCGTTCACTTGCCTCGGAACCTGTGGGCACGCAGCATCAGTAGCCCTCTGGTTGGCGGCGGCCCTGCTCCTGCTCTCACGGGTGGGACGAGTGGCATTGCTGGCGTCAGGATCTGGCTGTCTGGATGTCGTGGTCGACGACTGGTTGGTACCTTGTTTCTTCGTACGCTTCTTGGTGCGGCCAGTATCATCGTTCTCGGTCTCGTCCTCGTCCTCGCTACCATCCCTACTCCTCTTCTTGCTCGCCTCTTTACGCTGCTTCTTCTCAGCAGGCTTCTTGGTGCTCTCAATAGCGTCGCCGTCGTCACGACTCCTCTTCTTGGAGGCGGCCGCCTTCGCCGAAGCGGGCTGCTCCTTGGCAACCTCTGGTTGCTTGTTGGTGCTGGTCGCAGTGGTCTTCTTTGGGCCAGGCTTGGTCGGCTGACGGACGGTGTTGGTCTTGTCACCCAACGGCTGCTCGTCAGCGGCCTGACGGCCTTGATTGCTGGCCTGTGGTGGATCGTTGCGGGTAAACTTGTTGAGGCCCAGCTCGAAGCGATTCGGCTCTGGGCCAGTTGCGCGCGGACGTGGCGGCTGCTGAGTGACCGCAGACGGCTTACTGGCGGCTGGGGCCTTGCTTGTGGACTTCTTCTTGTCCTGCGCAGAGGGTGCAGTGTTCACGGAAGTCCTCTTTCTCCTGGCGGCGCCCTGCTTGTTCGTGGTGGAGTGCTGGTCGTTGTTGACCCTAGCCGTCCTCTGAGGCTTTGGTTCAGAAATGGATGCCACCTTTCTGTTGACCGGAATCTCAATGTCAGAGTCTGACTCGTCATCGGTGTCGCTACTGTCGCTGTCATTGGCAGACGTCTTGCTGGCCTTGGTGACGCGATCTTGAATATGGTTCTCATTGCTCTCTGGGGCAGTCTCTTGCTGCGCATCAGTTTGGGTGGCGGAGCCACTAGTCATAGTGGATGTGGGCGCATCAGTTGCCTTGGCTTCCGCGCCCTGCTGCCCATCCTTGGTCTCGGGGGTAGACTCGGCCTCTCCATTGTGCGAAGCATCTTCCTGCTTCGTCGTCGTGGCGGCGGTCTCGTTGATGTGAGACTCAGCGGACTCCTCATCGGAAGCCTGGCTGTTCTCGTTGTCGCCTTGTGTGGCGTCTTGGTGCTCGTTCGTCGCGGAAGAGGTGTTAGTAGATGCCGAGCCAGTCTTGCTGGTCTCCTCGGTCACCTGCTTCTCATTGTTGGAACCGCTGTCGGCGCTGCTGCTCGGAGATTGGTTCTCCTCGTCGTTGTTCGTACCGGCCTCTTCCTTTGTGGTGGGCTCAATCTCAGTCGCACCGGTGTCTTCGCCGGTCGCTGTTTCGTTGGTGTGCTGAACAGGAGTGGCGTAGTCGATATCATCAGAGGAAGCCACCTCAGGCTTCTCGACGATCTCCTCCTGCTTGAAGCTCTTTGCCTCCGCCATCGACTCCTCCGTGGCCTGTTCGGTTTCGTTCTCCAGCGCCATCTCCTCGTCAGATTGCTTCATCTTCTTAGCAATCGGCTCCAAGAGCTGGGCCGCCGACGCACTTCTCTTCCGAATCTGCTTCTCAGGCTCCTGCTTCATGAACGGGGCATTCTGTTCATTGAATCGTTGCTCTTGGAGGTCATGGTGCTTCTGAGCGGCATGGCCAACAGCGCCAAAGGGGATCATACCGTCAGTGACCGTAGGGACAAAGCCGCTGTTGACCGCAGCAGAGTAGACAGTGACCGAGTGCTGAGTGCTGCTCGGCATGGCACTCAAATCCAGCGAACCTCTACGCGATGCAAAACGCGCACGCTTCTCGCTTGGGCTGATGCAGGGCTCCAGGCTGCGCGCCCTCTTACTCCTGTGGACGTGGGAGTCTTCTGACGTGAATTGATCATCACCCTCATCGTCAAGAGATCTCTTGTCACGCTTCTTGACACCATCCGCAAGCGCCGACGGCTGTGACTTGTCGAGCTGAGGCTCTGACTGCTCGGTCTGCTCATCCTCGGACTGCGTGGCTTCATCTTGTGGGTGCTCAAGGTCACCAGCGTTGTCGCCCTCCGCCTCGTTGATGGACAGACGACCTCTGATCCACGTGGCAAATATCTGCAGACGTCCGTCCGGAATGTCGTTTAGATCAAACTCGTCATCTGGGCTGAGATCCCAACCGCAGTACTCGTTGAGGAGCTCGATGAATGTCTCAAATTGCGAGAAATTCAATTTGAGGAAGCTGTCACGAATCGATGTACGAAGAGTGATGAGACGATCATGGGTATCGCCAAGTGCAGATGGCGGGACAGGAGAAGAGGTAGCATCGTGAGAGTCAGATGCCGTCTCGGTGGAGGTCGAGTCAGACTCGGCGTTGGGCTGCTCCATCTGCTCCGTGGTGGTGGGTTTGACCTCATTGGGAGAGGTCGAAACAGGGGGAGAAGTGGACGAAGCCTTCGGCTTCTTCGACCTCTTCTTGCCATTGGCCTTCTTCGGCTCCTTGTCGTTTGCAGTGCCCTTCTTCGCGGCCGAGTTGCGCTGTGGCTCGATCGCCGCGCCATCGCTCTCGGAGTCCTTCTTGATCACCCAAGTGGTGTCAAAGGAGGTGTTCTTGCCTCGATTCCTGGGGAACTCAATCCTCGACTTCCTCTCCTCAGCTCTCTTCGCCCTCTCCTCCTCCTCCTTCTGCTTCTTCTCGGCGGCATCTTGGGCAGCCTTCGCGGCGGCTGCAGCTTGCTCCTCCTTCAGCTTTGCCATCTTTGCATTAAGGGCATTGGGATCATAGTTGCCGAGGCCGCCGACCTTCGGGCGCTTGCTGGCAGTGACGTTGGTACGCTCGGCACCAGCAGCGGAAGTTACTGGGGTGCGGGCCATCGAGAGAGACTTCTTGGGAGCCGCGACTCTTCTCGACTTGGTGCTGGAAGAGTTGCGCTGGGGCCTAGCCTGGTGAGACGACTCGGTCTCGCGTGAGGTGTGGGAGTTAGACTCCTTGGTGGTGTATGAGCCGGACATGGTCGCGGTAGTGCTTGTTATGTTGGTTGGGGTTGGTAAGTGAAGTACCGGAGAGATCACCGGGTGGATGTGGGAACTCGGTGGATCTGTTGGTGCTGTTGTGGTTGACTGCGTTGAAGTGGGATGGAATGGTAGTGTGAGAGTAATTTGGGTGCCTTTGTGAGTTGTGGGTACGTGTTGGGTTGAGTGCGGGTGCGGTGGTGTTGAGGAGGTGGAAGAATCGGGCGTGGCTTCGAGTTTTGGCTCATTGGAGGTCGCGACAACTCGAGAGCGGCTTCCCAGCCACTTTTTGCGCACAGGCGGGGCCGCGTGACGTGCTTGGCGTGGTATTGAAGTGAATGGATGCAAAAGCTCAAGTCAATAGAGATAGAATGACGTATGGTGAAACCTGAGTGTTGCGCTGCGTAGCTCGCGATAAATAACTCCAGTGACTGACCTGTGAGGTATGAAACGTCCAGATTGCTTACTCTCGTAGATTTGTTGAAGTCGTCAAAGAGGCAAGATGCTGTTATGCTCGATGGTTGGCACTGTATGCGGGCGAGGCACTTCAAGCTTGATCAAGCAACCTTATCGTAGGCGGACCTGGAATGCATAGAACAAGAGTCCTCGGGGTCGGGTCCATGCCGTTCCCAACCAAGTGCATGGTCAAGCCTTCCGAGAAGTGCCTTCACTGTCTCTTCCAACCTCCGTAAGTCTCCACTTCGGCCACGCAGGCATCGCTTTAGCGATGCATTATCCTCCAACATCAGAAGAAAGAGCCAACAAGCCGCCCTCTCCATGCAGTTTTCAAGATACTAAGTTAGCGAACCGATTTGGTACGGCCATGGCCCTCTATCAGAGCCGGAGATTAAGGTCTGTCTGGTCTTCTGAAGATGTCCGATGTCCAATTTCGTAAGGCCCATCTTGCTTCAAGGTCATCGTATGTTCGATAGTAGGTGTTCCGTGATCTTCCAAAGCCTCCGTCTCCGAGCGGCTTTCTTTCTTTCTTTCTTTGCAAGAGGTATTCTGCCAGCGTGATGATCAGCAATACAGTCAAGTCCTTTGTTCAGGGATTAAATTTTCCTATAGTATATAATTGAATCGTCAATGGTATAAACGGGTTATATTGTACACTTTCTCAATGTGCTTAGATTTTGAGCGGCTGGCCGCATGGCAAACGAGGTATATAGTGATGGAGGAAAGATATAGTCACGTAGACAGCGATCGAAGGAGAAGAAATACAACCCATTCTACAAAATTCTCCAGCTCTTCGTTGCTGCATTTTGTGTGGTCTCCAGATGTTGCTGTCGTACATAGCCAACAAACTTCCACTTCTGTTTGATCGGCCTCTGGCCATACAGCACCGAGGCCATCAGGGGCAGCATTTGTGCTTGGAACACATGATCACAACAGAAAGGCCTTCGAAACACAAATCATCTGAGCCGGCAACACCAACGATGCTCAAAGTAAGTTGTTGATGGCAGTATACTGAATAGGTAGTAAGTTGACCCTAGAAGTGAGGTCAGGATGAGACGAGGTCGGGCTTTGCGGCGAACGAGAGCGGACTTCCGCCACGCTCAAGGCCAACGGCCTCACAGCAATAGCAAGAACGGTTCGCAACACGCAAATAGCAATAATTTTCTTCTCCAGCAATACGCCAATCTCCACCGTGAAGCCAGTCGCAATTGTCCAGCATGTCTCTTAATCGCACCATCCTCCGCGCGCCCGCCGCCCTCCGTCCTCTTCTCTTCCAGCAAGCACAGCGATCGCTCTACCACTCATACGAACACAACCCGCCAGCGCCTTATCCTGCTGTTGAGACGAAAATCTTGTCTACCGCCTTGTCCCACGTCCCCGTCCATGGCTTCACACAGGAAGCCCTCACCCTAGGCGCAAAGGAGTCTGGCTACCTGGACATCAGCACAAATCTCTTCCGGAAAGGCGCATTCGATCTCATCATCTACTACCTAGTCACACAGCGCCTTGCGCTGGGCAACCGTGTGCAATTTTTGGACGAGAACATGGGTGTTGGACGACGGGTGCGATCGCTCGTCATGGAGCGCCTGCGCGCAAATGGAGAAGCAGGTGTTGTGCCACATTGGCAGGGCGCATTGGGACACATGTCTCTAGCAGAGAACATTCCCGCCTCTCTGCGTGAATTGGCGAAGCTCAGCGATGAGATCTGGTTCCAGGCTGGCGACACCGCCGTTGACTCTTCATGGTACACAAAGCGCGCTTCTTTGTCGAGCGTATATGCGGCCACCGAGATGTACCAGACACAAGATCAGAGCACCGACTTCAAAGACACAGAGGCATTTTTGGACAGGCGGTTGGAAGAGGTTAGGACCGTTGGTGGTGCCGTTGGTGGCACTTTCCAGTGGGCAGGCTTCCAGGCGGGTGCCATGGTCAACCTGCTGAGGAGCAAGGGCATGAGGATATAAAAACTTGTACCTCAAGCCCGCTTTGTCTCCAGCACGATTTCTACAATAATTTGCTGGAGTCGATCAACAACAACGAAGGACCTGCGCCATGACACTTTTGTCTGTACGGAAGTTACGGGCCTCAGTCTGCTAGACAGACAGGCTTCGCGATCTCGGAGCATCTCGAAGAACCAATCACAGACTTCATGCCATGACTTCAAGCTGGTACCAGCTACATAGATCCAAGACGGACTAATCTGTGCCGGCCGAATCAGTCCTATATAGTACACCCGGCTCTAATGCGCGCTATAAGCACGTTGTCCTTTCGCATCCGATGTACAGGATTGAGGACGTCTCAAACTGGCAAGAGAGTATTTCGGCACTTTGCACTCCCATATCGCCCTTCCACAAGGCGGAGGCAGTCTTTCGTTCCCAGACGCAACACGCTTTATGGTCACATATTTGTGTTGCCTGGCTGTATACTAAAGGAGATTTTGACAGCACACCTTATGCTCTAAGCACTGTACATCATCCAGCAATTGATCTTGCCGCTCTGACATAGTATAATCATTACATCTCAATACGTAACACTCATCCATGAACTCAACTTCTACAGCCGCATCGGCGGACGAAAAAATGCTTGCTGGGCCATCGGACGATGCCATCGAAGCAGGTAATCATGGCAATGCTGGAAATTGTCCCCAACAGTCACCGCAAGATCACAAGTCAGTCGTCATCGTCACCTACTGTTTGAGAGTCGCGCTCTGGCACGCTACCCAGCTCGTCTGGCTATATGTGATCGAATCGCAACTATAGATGGGCAAACAATTATTGCTCAATGTTGAATCACAGCGAAGCCCCGTGATTAGGTACATGAAGCACAATTTCTGCTATGGTATCACCAGCCACAGGTATCATTAGATACCTGCGAATCCAAAATAGGATGCGTGGCGCAGTGGTAGCGCGTGTGATTCCAGTCCTCTTCGAGACTCATCATCTTGGAGATATTCGGGACATCCACAAGGTCATCCGTTCAAATCGGGTCGCGTTCATCAGTCTAACGACTCATGGAGGTTCAATATCTTTTGCTTTTCTTTTGCTTAGATGTTCAAAAGGTCAAGCTCACGTCGCACAAGAAGTTCAGGCTTCCGACAAGCAAGAGCCTTTTTGCAACGACTCAAGGCTCGGGAGGTGATCACTCGTGTTCTCCCTCTGCAGTCTCGCTTGGAGAATAGTCTCAATGGGGAGGGTGAACCGATAGGAACGGGCGTTCATGCTTCTATGTACCATTACACTCCAATCTTGTAAGCATGCATGTTTTGCAACTGATGTGTGCATGCTCACGGTGTGCAGACTTCGGCTTCACTGTTCAGGTGATGTCTCGCGTTGGGGTAAGTAGGGTTAGGCTGTGTCTTCTCAAAAATGATCACAACGCACGCATTGTCTCGTCAAATCGTTCAAGATGGACGGTGTGAGCGTTTGTAGTCTAAAAGATGTTGTATCAGAAGTCTGGGGTATCTGTAAGTCTTGTGTGGTGCCGCGGATGGCAGTTTTGTTGTTTGCATACCTCAAAGCCGACGTCTGCGGTAGAACTTGTTGTGGTCGAGGGTCGAAGTGTAACTTCAATCGAACAGGGCAGCATTTTTTATGACGGAACATGTTTAGTCCTCGAAATGAGCCTCGTCTAGACTGGAAATGGCAAGAACGATGACTTACTTTATAGGAAATGGGACACGTGCATCGCGCAGTCCAAATCTCAAGACCGTGGCACCACAACCTTGAAATACACGTTGAACGTGATAATTGCCTCGAATGACATAGTATCTCTAAAGCAAATCTAAAGCAATAGTACGCCCTACACCCACGCTCAAACCATGACATCGTAAAAGCTCCTCCAGACCGATCTCCTGTGAACGACCGTGTCCCAAAATCAAGAAATGCCCATCTATCTCTAATGACTGATATACTGGAACAACGCACTGACATCTTTCTCCTCCGCCTCCTGCCTCAGCAAGTGATCCTGGATCCTGCCCATAGGTCCATCCTTGCCATCGTTGACAAAGTGATTCCACGAGCTCGTGTCACCGTACAACATAGCCTGCGCTTTGATAAATTGTCTGCCGTCCTTGCAGCGTTTGCACTTGAAAGTGTCGTGCGTGTCGCAGCGCGTCTTGGCATTGTACAAGAACAGCTCGCGCAAGCTGTCGGCGGAGAAGTGACGCTCGACGTCTTCGGCGCTGTCGACGACGCAACTTGAAAGAGACTGCTTGTGTGATTGACGTTGGAAGATCTTCTCTTCGATCGTGCCTGTGGCGATGAAGCGGTAGACGAAGCAGTCTTTGGTCTGTCCATCACGCCAGACACGAGCAAGAGCCTGCTGATCGGCGGCAGGGTTCCAGTCGGGATCGAAAAGGACGAGGCGGTTGGCGCCGATGAGGTTGAGACCACAGCCACCAGCCTTGGATGAGAGCAAGAACACGAATTCTTCGCCGTTCGGGTCGTTGAATTTCTCCACGAGCTTCTGACGCTTGTTGACGTTCATGGTGCCATCCAGGCGGAGGGAGCCATAGCGACGATTGCGGCAGAGCTGCTCGAAGATGTCGAGTGTTTGCGTGTAGTTGGAAATGAGGACGATCTTGTCATTGGTGTCTTGACGAATGCGTGCAAGCATACGATCAAGCACAGACATCTTGCCGGAGTACCAAGGCTTGACATCACGATCGCGACCTCGAGCATCCTTCGGCACATAGTCCTCTGGATAAAACTCCTCGCAGCCTGGCAGGTCATCAGGTAGATTGAGAAGGTCGGGGTGGTTGCAAAGCTTCTTCAAAAGACCAATGGCCTTCAGAGGCTGGCTGCCCTTGCCACGAAGTAGCTTCTGAATCTCAGGTGAGCGAATGAAGTAGTTGTACAGGTCGAGCTGGAACGGAGAGAGGTTGCAGAAGACAACATGCTCGTACTTGACCGGCAAGTACTTTGAGAGAATGTCGTTCGACCTGCGAATGATGAATTTGTTGACTTTGGTGAGCAATTCGCTGAGGCGCTCGTTTCCTTTCTGTACGTCCGCCTCAGTACCCTCAGAGTCGCGGCCACGAAGAATGGGTATCTCGTACTGCTTTCGGAATTCCAGCCGGGTACCGAGATATCCAGGGTTGGCGAAGTTCAGAAGCGCAAAGTATTCTGATAGATCATTCTGGATCGGCGTGCCAGAGAGGATGACACGCTTCTTCACGTTAAGGCTGTTCAGTGCCTCGAATGTCTGACTCTCGCCGTTCTTCAATCGATGGCCCTCGTCACAAAGCATCAAGCCGATGGGCATTCCAGCAAGTTCCTGAACGTACAGGCGAAGCGTCTCGTATGATACGATCAGACAAGGTCTGGTGACAGCTCGGCCTGTTGCCGACGCCCACTGTCGCATTTGAATCGTTAGCTCTTCCTTGCTTGCCTTGCCGTCAACGGCGAACGGCGTAATGGCATCCGGACCAAGCCACTTTGTCAACTCGTTCGCCCAGTTCTTCACCAGCGAGGACGGACAAGCCACAACACACTTTTGAATGGTGCCCTTGCCAGCTTCCGGTGACTGCTTGAGAAGCGTCCACATGAGTGCAATGCACTGCAGTGTCTTGCCCAGACCCATCTCGTCCGCCATGATGCAGCCCTGCGCATTGTCATCGATCAGACCAGTTGTACATCGGTACATGAACTTGACGCCCTCGACCTGGTGAGGACGCAGCATCTTCGCCAGCTTCGGGTCTATCACCACAGGCACCTTTGGCCGGTCTGTGTCCACCTGCTTCTTGATTCCCAATATGTCCGCCAAACTCTTGTGCATTAAAGGCTCGTCCAGCTTCTTCTTCTCCTTCTGACTGCTCGTGATCTCACCATTTGGACCCTCCTCTATAACCGTTGGCGCAGGCTTGTCGTCTACTGTTGGGTCGTACAGCACAATAGCGAACTCGCCACTCGGATCGTGTAAAGGCTTCGCAACGAACACAGCGCCTGTTCGCAGGCCTAGCAGTGGTGGCGGCCTTCCAGCGCTGTATACCGTGGGATCTCTATTCTTGAGAGGTACAGAGAACCGCGCCCGGAACGCAGTCTCCTTGTCCTTTGGTTTGAATACAGGAAAATTGTTGACCTCGCGCGTGGCTATAGCAAGTCGGTCGTCGTTGCAATAAGGCTTGTCGTCCTCTGTGCTGCCGTCTGCGCCACCATAGTTGACCTTGCGCTTTTTGCGTGTTGGCTTCTCCGAGACTCTGGGTGCAACACTCGCGCCGGGACATTTGAAAGGTTTGAAGAGTTGGCCATTGGAAATCGGGGAGCCTCCATGCAAGCGAGCGCGAGGCTTTGACGTTGACTTTTGTAGAGGATTGGGCAGCGGCGAGATGTTTTCCTTGCCAATGTCGACTGTCATGGCTTCGTCGGCGTCAAGGTGATACGGAGTGGGATCGCAACACACCGAAGAGCAGACGGGGGTGTATGGACATGAAGTATGTATCGCCACCAGCGCACTGAAGTCGACTCAAGGCAATCGCGTCGAGCTAACAGAGAACCCTGGAAGAGGAAGACGCGACGATCGCCACTTGCCGAACTTTGCCACTTCGCGACCGCACGTGACCAAGCACAACACCTCGGAAGCGTACTCCGATACTACATCATCGGATCGGCAAAGGAGATGGGAGGACAAATTGTTGGGACATGCATGTTTTTCAGAATTATGCAGTGCGAGGTGGGCACCAATTTAATTGCATGCAAGAATGCCACCGTATTGACACGATTATTTCCAATCTAAAGCGGCTGCCACAAAACAGACAGCCAAGTCATTGTACAATAGCCAAATCAAAGCGCCACGCTAGACCTATTATCACCTGCCAAACATCAAATCAAATCAAGGGGTATCTAGATGCCAAAGATGGCAATGTGAGTGCTGGGAACACCGGGTATGCGGTCCTCGAACCACAAGCGGTCGGCCTCCTGTAGTGTGATGTTAGCAATATGATCTTATTACGAGTTGCGCACAGGAATCATCTTACCCATGTAATGTTGTTGTACGCATTCATGACACAGCCCACCGTATCAACGATGAAAACCAGCATGAAGATGAGCCAGTAAGGAAGGTCATCGAGGCTGTCTCTCTGCACGTAGGCAGGGATGAAAGTGCAGAAGGCGATGAGAGCGGTAGGCTATTGCAATATTAGCTTGGTGGTACTCGCAGATGAACACTTACAGTGAACAATAACATACCAGCATCATCCTCTGCAACCTGACCGCAAACCACAGGAACTGCACTCTCTCCTCAACAGCCTCCTCATCACGCCTCCAGCTAGATCTCTGCATCATGGCAAAAGCAGTCTGGAACCAAGCCGCCCAGTGCAGGACGAAGAAAAGAGTGATGCACACGATGAAGGCCGTACTACCGGAACGAAGGTAAGGGCCCATGGCGGCAGCAGCAATTTCGAGAGCCCAGCAGGGGATAATCATGCCGTAGAAGAGGAGGGTTTCGTTTTTGCGATGTAAGCCCCAGTGCAGCTTCAAGCTGAGTAGGTGCTGCGGATCCGGGCGGATCTCATCCATAGACGGGTTCTTGTCGCGAACGTATAGCTCGTGGTCTTGCGACATGATGGGCGAGGGTTCAAAGTGTTAGGCGGTGTCGCCGGTGTATTCGTGATGGGGCGAAAGATGTTGATGGTGTCGCCTCCAAGTTCGGCGTTTGCAGGAGAGCAGGCAGGCAAGAGTTCAGGTGCGCAGGAAGAGAGAGGTGACGCGCGGAGGCGGGCTCTTCCTTGAATTTGAAGAAGAACAATCATCAACGGTGATGAGAACGATGAGGCTCTCCACTGATCTACGTCAAGCTAGCAGATCTTAGGACTCAAAGCCGAGCAACAAATAAGGTAGTAATGAAGTGGCAGGGCTCGAATGATACTGGACTGCTTTCTGGCGAGTCGCTGAACCCCCCGTCTTTCCTTGACCTGAACCGTTGCACGTGCCGCTTGGCGTGCATCACTCTAGTCAAGCTCCTCGTCAAGCTCCACCAAAAACATCCCGAGCCGAACGTCGCGACGCGAACATCGAACGATTAGCGCGTGCGCACATTTCCTCATGACCGAGCTCGCCATGGGCGCGACATCTTCGCAGTTGTTACCGTCGCAGGAGCAGGAGGATACTACACATACACGCAACGACTCTCAGGAGCAGCGCGCCGCTTTTGACGGCGCAATGGACGACCCCGCACCGCGCGACGACGACGTGATCGACGTCAAGCAGAAGAGAACGAGTACAGATGCGTCGCGTCCTTTGAAGAGATCTAGGATGGAGCGCGTGAGCGGCGACCTCGATGCCGACCAGCTTGAAGTCGCAGATAGCCAAGATGCGACGGGCAAGGCGCAGCAGCAATCGACTCAAGAATCCGCGCAAAAGCCACGAAAGAAGAAGTCCAAGAGAGACCACGCGGTGGACGGAGGAGGGCCTGATGTGCTGGCTACTCAGGATACCATGATGTCGGAGCAGACGCCCATGTCAACGGCGGATTCAGTGGACGGAAGCAAACGAGTGAAGACGAAGCGCAAGAGGGCTACGGGTAGACCGAGTGGCTTGAACATCTTCCCAGCGGGCATGTCAGACCCTCTCACACAGGAGTCTGCCATTGTCGGCGCTGACCGTAGTACAGTTGTAGACTCGCAAGTGGAGCCAGAAGCCAGCCTACCAGAGGAGCAAACGAGGACGACAAACGCTGCGCGCCATCCTGGACACCTGTCGCCAGAAATGACGAATGTGCAATCATCGCAACAAGCAGTTCAAAAGACGAAATCACCAAAGGTCAAAAAGGTCAAGGCGAAAAAGGCTACGGAAAATGGCACGTCTCCTGTGGCCCACAAATCACCCAAAGTCTCCAAAAAGCGTGCAGCGGAGGTACAAGAGGACACAGAGATGCTTCCCACACCCCCAGAGGCCTCGCAAATCCACACATCAAAGATTGGCCATGTTTCAAAACAGCCTGCGAATGATCAAGAAGCTGACGAGGGAGCGCTGAGAGATGACTATTCGGAGGTTGATGCTACGAGACAGGTTGAGGGGTGGCTCAGCAGTCAACTAGATGATGATAACTTACCAGCGACTCCTCGACTCGATCCACCAACGAGTAGCTTACGCAAAAAGGCAGCTGCGAACGCATCTGCCAAGCGCGAGAAGGCGCATCGATCTGAGGAGCAGAAGTCCGCAAAGAAGCGTCGACGCAGCTCGCAATACCGCGAAGACGACAACGACGATTATGCGCCGGAAGCAGAGGAGCAGCGAGAAACTGTCATCACAGAGACACCCGGCAGTACTGTTCGACGCAGTAAGAAGCGCGCCAATGAAGAGCTAGACGACACGGCCATTGATGTTCCCACGCAAGACACTGCTTCACCTCTGGTGAGCAAAAAGGCAAGACGCGCAAACAACAAGACCGCAAAATCGTCAAAGAAAGCTGCATTGGAAGAGGAACAGCAGGACGCTGCACCATCAACACCAGTTGTAGGCTCAACGAAGAGGAAAAGAAAGGCGAAGGTCACTCATAACGATGACGAAGATCAAGAGGAGAGCGAAGGCCAGTCTGTCGAGAAGACCAAGAGAAAGGGCACTCGAGAAGAAGCATCACTGAGGCGATTGGCCGCTCGCAATGCCGAGCGTTCCCTGAAAGGTCCACTTACCGCGCAAGAGAAGGGTCTGATCGACAATTTATTCCATGAAACCGTTAGAGAAATGGGCATATCTGATGCTGAACTGTGTTCACTGATCCAAACTTGGAGGCAGGCAGCCGTTTTCAAGGAAGCCGTGGAGAAAGCTCTTCCAAACCGCCCACTTGCTGCTATCCGCAAATTCTGTCAAAGGAGGTATCACAACATGGAACGCGGCGCATGGAGTCCAGAGGACGACACAAACTTGAGGAACGCTTACTCTGCGCATCCCGACAAATGGACCGAAATCAGCGCGCTTGTCGGTCGCACAGGTTCTGACTGTAAGGATCGCTGGAAGAACACGGTGTCGATTCAAGACACGATGCAGCTTGGACCATGGTCACAGGAAGAGACAGTTGCGCTCATCAAGGCTGTTGACCAGTCTGTCAAAGAGCTCAAGAAAGCTAACAAGGAGAACAAAGACCTCAGCCGCGCCGAGTTGGAGCGCATGTTGAGCTGGGCAGAAGTCGCGAAGAAGCTGGGCGGCACCAGAAGTGCCAAACGATGTAACGAGAAGTGGCAGAAGATCAAGAGAGAAGGAGGCGCTGGGCGTCAGAGCATACCCGCGCAGCCTCTGGCTAATGGCCTAGAGTTCGCAACCAGCTCGAAGAAGCTCCGCGCGATCGAAAAGGCCTACAACCAATGTGACATCGGCGACCTTTACGATATTCTTACCGAGATCCACACGGCCCTGCCCGATCCCAATCAGCAATTCGATCACGAGTCCACCATGTGGGCTATTGTCGCCATGAAGAACCCAGGCTCGCGATTCAATTCTGCCATGCGCAGGAGAGGACTGCACGACGCTGCGGATGTCTACAAAGCAGAGGTGGCAGAGCAGTCGACAATCTCTGGCAGGGCAAAGGCTTTGGCCGAGTACCTCGAAGGCCAATGGGGTCGTGAGGCACTGGCTGAGAAGCGTGCGTTCATCTCGCTGGCCGCAGCGAACAAGTTCAAATCCGCAGAGCGCGTTGATAGCGATCAGGAAGACGGCTCGGATGTCGACGAAAAGCCAGCCGACGCCGACACAGAGACTCCCCCGACTTCTCATGGCGACGAAGAAGACGGCAATGACGAAAATGCAAGCGAACAGTCTCAGGACGTTGAAGTCCCAGATTCTCAGCCTCAGCCAGCAGCGACCAAGAAGCATTCAGGAGGAGACTTTGACTTTGCTTTCAAGCCTATCAACAAGAAGCGCAAGGAGCTGATGTCTCCGCAGGCGGAGATCGACTCAGATGTGGTAGAGCAGCTGCCCAGCTCTGTCAAGCGCAAGAAGGCATCGAAGAAGACGAAAGTTAAGGCGTGAGTGTGAATGTCATGTATGATCATGACGAAGAAGGAGAATAACCACTTCGATGCGCATTGATATGGCAAATTCGTGAATGTGGTCTCCGTGCTGAATTACAAAGACGGTTGAGCAATCACTACGCATCATCGACTTGACCTGAGATTTGGAATGTGAGCCTTTACTTTTCAGGCGCACAGGCGGAAAGTTTACTACAGAGAACGTATAAAAGACATTCATCAACGTAAGTCGAGGCTGCAAAATGTTGCCGACAAACACCAATGCTCTATTCTCAAGTTCAACCGCAGGAGTAGTGGTGTTTTCTACCTGTGGCTCGTACTTTTTTCAAATGTGTACGGTCGAATCTAAATTTCAGCCTCATCCCACGCGCGGTTCGGCATATGCCGTCTGCGATCGCTGTTGTCTGTCAAAATATAGCGGCATCTCCGGATCTCATCACACCCGTGCCTGTTTCACCAAAGAGACGAACATCCATTAGCCACAACACCTCCCGAAAGTAAACACTGACAATTTACAAACTCTCCTGCCAGCATCCCATTCTACAATGATGCGTTCCAAACCACCACCCAGTGCAGATGGAAAGACTGTCTCAGCCCTGACGGTATATCTCCACCGGTGGTATAGGCAAGCGGCCGAGGACATGCTCAAGGTTTGCGGCCCAGCGCGTAGTGGGAACTAACTTCTGACCACACCCTCGTATCTCTTCGTATGCGCCCAACGTCGGCGCGCTCGCGTGTTTCCCTCGTCCGCCCATACGTCCAGCCAGTCCAGTGTGCCTAGCGAGGCCTGCAGCGTGTGTGCGCCGCCATCTCTCCGTCCCCTGCTGCTCGCCTGCCCGCCTGCCCCAGATGCCAATGCGCAGGAGCCACGCGAAGAGCCGTCTGGGATGCAATCAGTGCAAAGTGAGACGGGTCAAGGTGAGTTGATGATGATGATGACGAGATGAGGTGTTTGCGTTTGCCCTGCGTACCGCTCTGCCGCCCTGCTTATGTCAGTGCATATATGTACTGCTGTCTTCAGTAATCCAGATACACGGTTGCCATTGGACCCTACATGACTATACACACACCCATGATTCATGTCGCAAAACGCTGCGGGTCATATTCGTCGAGCAAGAATGTATAGCTAATACGTACCGTGCAGTGCGACGAACAGCTCCCGGCCTGTACACGCTGCGTCAAGCGCGGCGAGAAGTGCTCTTTCATCACCACAGCCTCTGAACAGGACTCGCCAACCTCTCACTCAAACAGCAATGGCACGCCTCATGACTGCTCTGCTGAGCAGCATGCCCGCCAATCGCTCGAGCTCGAGCTAATGCATCAATGGTCGACGGCCACCTTCAAGTCCATGGAATACAATAGACCCGAGAGCGCAGAAATGATGGCCATCAACCTGCCTCGCTCGGCGCTCAAGTACGATTTCCTGTTGGATGGCATGTTCTCCTTCACAGCTCTGCACTTGGCCCACGAGCACCAGGCCGATCCGCATACAATGGACTACTACGTCGCCGCCGCCATGTCGTTCCGCGACCGCGGCATGCAGCGTGCTGCGCCTGCCATCCAGGAATTTCATCAGATAGATTACAAGCCCGAGCCGAGCGAAGTCTTCGCCGTATTCTGGTTTGCCGCACTCACTGGCATGACGAGCATGGCGTTGACAGTGCTGACGCGGCGGGAACCCGCGAATTTTGCCTCACCTGGACATGCCACTGGTCGCGCTTTCATTAACATGCAAGTCGAGATGGCGCAGCTGTGGCGAGGGACACGTGCCATCATGATAGTCGCTAAAACCATGAAGACGGATACTGGAGTGTACATCCGTGACGACGACCAAGGCCCCCAAAGCACCGCCTTGGATCCTGAGACTGACGCGGCGCTGTCGCAGTTAGAAATCCTCATCGGCAAAACCGCACTTACACCCAGCAGCAGTGTGTCCGAAGAAGACCATACGCCTCTGTACCGCCAGAGTATAGTGCTGATGCGCAAAGGCTACGAGTCGCACGCCGCGAACGGGTCTATCGACGACGCACTGGCGTGGAGTCCAGTTCTGGGCAACGAGTTCGCTCATTTGCTGGAGGCAGGCGTGCCACTAGCCCTGCTCAGCACGCTATGTTACGGCACGCTGCTCGACAGAGTCTCAGTACGCTGGTGGGCAGGCGACGCAGGCCGGATGTTGGTCCACGAGTGCTCTGCGGCGCTCGCCGGTTGTCCCGAGGAGTGGCATCCTCTTATTCGATGGGCGAGGACGAGAGTCGGGCTGCCCGAGGCGAGTCCTGCGTCTTCTGGTCCGAGTGATCCACCTAGCGTGGGATTACTCACTGAATGAATGGCAACCTTGTCTAGCTTGGCATACCCTAGGCTCAGTCCAGCAATGGCCACCATCGAGAGCATCAACAGAGTGCGCTGCCAGCACGTTTGCTTCAGGAACATTGACCTTGAAAGATTCAACAGCGTCTCTCCATCCGCGAGCTGTCAGCCAAATACAACCAAATGCGAGCATTTCAGCCAGCCGCGACCGGAGGACGATCGTCCTCCAACACCAAACACGCAAGCCAGAACGCGTATCCAGCAGCTCACCAATGCGCAAGTCCTCAGTCTCCAGTCCACAAGCAAAAACTGGAGACCGATTAGCCACAGCCACACCAACACCAAAAGCGACATTAGATGTGCTGTTCGAACCCCAACACTACAACCGCTCAGACCATGCAAGCAGCCTGTAAATTCTCCACAGCCTGGTCTCAAGCCACCCATGCATTAATCGCATTTTGCATCGAACCGCGCTCTTCGTCCTGAAATCTAACGTCATTCAAAGCTGTCAGAGAGGCTGTCAACCTTTCCAGCTAAGCCGACCTCACGGCCAGCTTGCGAATTCTCATCACCTAGTATCACCGCAGTATATGTAGAACTAGGAACGAGGATTGAAGAGAAAAAAAAATAGAAAACAAGGAGATCCCACAGCTTCCAAAGGGCCCGCCACACAATCTCCCAAACCCTTCCAAATTCCTCATACTTGTCTGCATCAAATCGCCCTTACCAAACGATTCAGAACACCCATTAATGAACCGAAGAATTGGTTCATGGGTATGATCTCTTTCGATTTCAGTGCCTAGCGACTTGATATGGTCAATGACAACCCACATCTGGGCCTCGTTTCGAAATGTGATTTTTCTTCTTCCTTGAACCGCCCGGAATATATCTTTACAAAAACGCTATGCCGAACAAGAAGACATCTATAATATCCAAACACGCATCCCCGTCCCCACCTCCTTTCCATGCAGCAAAAACAGCGCTAAATGCCTTCCCCAACCAAAAAGCAGTCCATAGAGAGAAAGAGAGGGAGAAAAGCAAGGTAAGCGAGGACAAGGAACAATTCCCTCACACCCTCGAACTATACCCCCCTCCCCTCCCCAACCCTCCCACCCCACCCCTCCTCTCCCACCACTTCCGCCCCTCATCGACCCAAAGCACCGTACTCGCCATCGCCACAAGCTTAATCAAATCCCCCAAGCCCAGCGCCTCCGTCTGGAAAACGCGCTGCAGCGGCGGGAAATAAATCACCAGTCCCTGGCCCAGCAAACTTCCAAGCACAGCGTAATTGAACATCGTATTGCTGCCTTTGCCCCAAAGTGGAACTTCGCCCGCGAGAACGGATTTCGTCGCGGAGCGGCAGGCGAGGGCGTTCATCATGTCGAAGAGGACGAACTGCGTGAAGGTTAGGGTAGTGTCGCGGTCGGAGACGGAGTGCTCTAGCAGGTCGGAGGCGGTGAGGTTGGAGACGTAGGTGAAGAGGGTGCCGAGCATGATCACGATGGCGGATTGCAGGACGCGGCGGATGAGACGCGGTTGGAGGACGCGGGCGTTGCGGGGACGGGGGCCTTCGCGGAGGAGGGCTGGGTCGACGGGTTCGACGCCGAGGGATTGGGCGGGTGGGCCGTCCATGAGGATGTCTGGAGGGAGAGGGAGTTAGTTAGGGTTTCCCGTGGTGAGTGGATGGTTGATAAAATGGAGACCTACTGATCCACAGAATCTGCATGGCATTGAGCGGGTTGCGCCAACCGCCGAGACTGCTGAACATGACGAGACCAAGAGCGGCAGCGCTAGTGCTGAGCTGGAATGTGAGGAAGTTCTGGATGTTGTGGAAGATGCCCTTGCCCTCCTCGATGGCGCTGAGGATGGTGCTGAAGTCGTCGTCTGTGAGGATCATGTCCGCGGCTTCCTTGGCCACGTCGGTACCAAGTTTGCCCATGCTGATGCCGATGTCTGCCTTCTTCAGTGCAGGAGCGTCGTTCACGCCGTCGCCAGTCATGGCTACGACGTCGCCGCGGCTTTGCAGGGCATGGATGATCTTGAGTTTGTGGTCGGGACTGGTTCGTGCGAAGATGGAGACTCGGTTCATACATTCTGCGAGCTCGGCTTCGCTCATGTGGTCGAGCTGGTCGCCGCGGAGGACAGGTGAACCGAGTGCGGAAGACATGTTGATGGGCATGCCGAGCCTCTTTGCAATGGCGACGGCTGTGACATCGGCGTCACCCGTAATCATGATGACCTTGACGCCACCGGCGATCAACCGACGAATGCTGCGAGCAACACCAGGACGGGGAGGATCAGACATTCCGACGAGGCCGGCAAAAGTTAGTCCGGTGTAGATTGTATCAGATGAGGTCTGATCTGCGGATGTGCGTGAGCGGCTCGCAGATGATTTACCAGAGCGTGCAGATCCAGAAGCGAAAGCCAGAACTCGAAGACCGTCTTCTGCCATTTTCGTAGCAGCGGCTTCGACTTCTGCCTTGCGCTTGTCATCGAGGACGACCTCGTTGCCGTCTTTCGTGAGGTAGGTGTCGCATCGATCGATAACCCTCTCGAATGCGCCTTTGAGGTATGCAATATCCTCCCCGCCTTGTCCGTCAATCACACAGCCCATCCATTTCCGTTCGCTGGAGAATGGCGTTTCCTGCTTGCGCTCGCCAATGCTGTCTCGGACATCATGTTCGCCAAAAGCATCAATAAGATCAAGACAAGCGACATCTGTAGGCTGACCGGTCCACCTGCTTCTAACATTGTTGGCATCATCACCGCCTGTGCTTGCAAGGACAGCAGCAGTGGCAGCAGTGGTCGCACCACCAGATACGCTGTTGTTCAGACGGGCGTTGTTGACAATGTTGGCCACTATGATGATCTTTTGCGTTTGAGGTGTGTTCGGTGTTTCAGTGTGGACGGTCTTGGCTTCTTTTGGTTCCTCGTCGCCGAATGCCCACAGCTTAGCAACCGTCATGTGGTTCATAGTCAGCGTTCCGGTCTTGTCACTACAGACAACGTTGACGCTGCCTAGAGTCTCAACACTAGGCAGACGGCGAACAATAGCATTGCGCTTGCTCATTCGGAGAACGCCCAGGGCAAGGGTGACGGTAACAATGATCGGAAGACCCTCAGGAATAGCAGCCACAGCGAGCGAGACACCGATCTGGAAGAGCTCCAAGAATTTCCTGCCACGCCATAGGCCAACGAGCATAATAAGCCCGATCACACCGAATGACATGTAACTGAGCTCTTTACCCAAGCGATCCATAGACAGCTGTAGAGGCGTCCTAGGGCTCTCAATTTCCTGGAGGGAAGCACTGATCGCACCAAACTCTGTATCACCACCAGTGCTGATCACGATACCCTGTCCGTAACCTGAGCGCACAAGCGTTCCCATAAATGCGATGTTGGTCTGCTCGTTCAAGCGAAGATCGGAACCACTCCTTGGGTTGGAGTATTGAGGCGTGAGAGAGCCATTTGAGGTCGACGGCGCAGACAATATACCCGATCCCTTTTGTACAGGCTCATTTTCTCCAGTCAGGTTACTCTCGTCGATCGTCAGATCCGCAGCGTGAGTGATGCGAATATCGGCAGGAATGCGATCACCGGTAGAAAACAGCACTAAGTCTCCAGTGACGATCTGAGACGCAGAAATGTCGCAACTCGCCTTTTCGGCAGCTGCAAAGTCTCCAGTGCCGGGTCCTTTGGCGGTTCCGTTCTCTTGCGCTGCAGGTTGTTGTTCATTCTTGCCTGTAGCCTCGTTTCCCCGAATGACATGTGCGGTGTGTGGGACCAGCTGATTCAACGCTTCCAAGCTCTTTTCGCTTCGATATTCCTGGACAAAAGCAACACTCACAACGATAGTGACAGCGACAGCGATACTGATCGCATCCTCGTAGTTGCCCATGACGGCAGAAATGGCAGCGCTGGCCAGGAGAAGCAAGATGAGCGTCTCCTGGAACTGTTTGACGAAGCGCAGCCATAACGGCTCAGGCTCCTCGTGCGGCAGTTCATTTGGACCTTGCACGTGTAGGCGCGTGGTCGCATCTGAGGGGTGTAGTCCATGTGTTAGGGAGGTAGAGTGGTACTCGCCTACCCTCTCGGCGGATAGGAGAGCATTTTGAGAGGTGATGGACTGCTGGCCGGCGACTTTTAGCCTGCTCTTGGATCGCGTGTGGCCTCGTGATTGATCGTCGGGAGGGTGAGGTGTGAGGGATCGCGTGGCATGGGCAGGCGGCGGCTCGTTGAATTGCGGCAGCGACTGGGACGAGGATTTGGACATGTTCTCGCGGCCATGCAACCCGGGCGGAGGAATGACGGGGAGCTGCTGCTTCGAGGCCTATACAGGAGTCGAGTACAAGGAAGAGGCCAGCGGGAGGAGGGTCATGTGGTCGCTATGGAGGAGGATTGTTAGCGAAATGTACAAGCAGAGCTCTGAGAGAGAAACGAACGCCAACTCTGCACTACAACAGTATAGTCAGTAAACAGGAACGGGGATGTGTGATGAGGCGTGGCAGAGGCGCATGGCATTGGCTTTGGCAGTGTGCAGGCAAGACAGCGAGACAGACAGGGTGCTGCTAGATGGACAACTTTACCCCGGTCGCAGCCATGCATAGGGCTGTGCCCGCCAGCCAGTAATATTAATCACGCTCTCGCCTTGCTCAGTACTGCATCCGGCTTCCGTTCATGCCAAGTGATGGATGCTGAAGATCATTGTTATTATTATTGCTCTCTATTTGATGACATTTTTAGTACGGCTGCAAGGGGACATTGATTATCGATTCTGATGGTTCGTAGCAATGTTTGTTGAACACACTGTCATCAACAAGAAAACAAAACTACGTTGTGTGATTATCATTAGAGAAGAGTTTCACTCTTTATTCAATACAATCTAACAAACGAGGAGCCTCGATCTCCTATCGTGGCGTCTGCTAGATATCGCCAGAGAGATCACCACGCTACCTTAGTTATTAGAGCTACGCCATATATATACTGTCCTATTGTCTGTTGGTATCTTGTGCTCTCAATGATGGTGGGCATGTACCAATTCGGAACACATTTTCAGTAACTCCACATCTGCAACAATATCTTAAACTTCAACAGTGATACATATCGCTTGTGAAGACAGCTGTATCGAATTATGCTTCTCCCGCGTGCCGAACCGGCCGTCAAGGATACTCGGTGCCAAAAGTTACGGCGTAAGGCAGACGACTTTGTGCACGGGCGCTGCTGCCGCCTTCGACGACGCGCCTCACACCCACACCCACCAAGAGCAAGCCCAGCCTCCCACTTCGTACTCTTGACGACACCACCCCAACACCCTCCCCGTTCACCCTACACAACACCGCCTTTGCTTTAATTACTCTTGGTACCGCCACATTTGTTGCAACCCGAAAATTGTAATCGATCATACATCGATCCGACAACGCGTCTTTCCCATACTCCGGCGCGCACACCCACGCGACTTGCGCGTTACCACGTCAACAACGCCGCCCACCTTCGGGCGCAAAGATTGCCATCCACCACCACCGCCCATTTTTGCGCCGGATAGCGCGTCTCTAGGATCGCCTCTGCTCGCTGCAGCTCACAGTCACCACCATGTTTTATTCAGAGTCGCTATTGGCCAAGACTGGCCCATTGGCGCGTGTTTGGCTGGCTTCCAACTTGGAGCGCAAACTCACAAAGCAGAATGTTCTGCAGTCGGATCTTGAAAATAATGTGAAGGACATCATCGGCCAGGGCCAGGCGCCCATGGCTTTGCGTTTGAGTGGACAGTTGTTGCTGGGTGTGGTCAGAATCTATAGCAGGAAGGCTAGGTACCTTCTGGACGATTGCTCTGAAGCCCTCAGCAAGATCAAACACGTTCGTAGTTCTCCATTGACAATCAAAAAACCTCCTACTAACGTGTCTTCAGGCCTTCAAACCCGGCAATGTCGATTTGCCCGCCAACCAGTCTCACACCGCCGCCGCCGGCGCGCTCACACTCCCCGACACTCTCACAGAACTCGATCTTCTTGCACCTCTACCCGACCCTGACCTTCTTCTTCGCGAGCCAACCGATGCCCTTGGAATGGACACCACCATGCTTGATTTCGACACTACTCAAATGCTCCCGGAAAGCCAGACTTCTGCCCAGAAGGCTCCTAGAACAACTCTCCAATTCGACGACGATGACGACCTTGGTCTTGACCTCGGTATGGATCCGGAACCCAGTATTGAAATCGGACGTCGCGCCGCTACCCCTGCAAATGACGAGTTCACCATGCTCGACGACAACGCTGGCATCCCGGGCTTCGAAGACACTACCATTCGCGAGAGTTCAGTGGCCAAACCTTTTGGGGAAGACAACGACGAGACTATTCTTCCTATGGATGACGACTACCCCCTTGGCGACGTTGAAGACATCAGAGCTGATAACGCTGCTGCACTTGCCCGTGTTGACGCCGCAAGAGAGCAGAGAAGCGAATCACCATTGTCCGACGCAGGCTCTGAGGTTGAACGTGAACTTGAGAGTGCATTCCGCCTTGATCAGACTGCCATGGATGAGGACGACCCCACTGTCATTCAAGCACAGCAGCAGCGCGTGAAGCGCCGCCGTGTCATTGGACCGGACACCGAAACTGAAATTGAAAACTCCCAGATCAAACGCCAGCAAGAAGACCGCTCCGCCATCACTCGTGCTCCTCAATCTCTGCCTCGCGACCCTCTCCTTCTTCAGCTCATGGAAATGCAACGCAGCGGTGGATTCGTCTCGAACATTATGGGTGACGGCAGAATGCAAGGCTGGGCTCCTGAGCTTCGTGGTGTGCTTAGCATTGAAGTCATCCGCAGGGCTGGTGAGAAGCGCAAGCGCGATAGTGGTGTTGCCGACCTCGAAACCGCCAGCGAACGTCAGGAAACTCCCCGCCTCGACCTTCCCGAAGACGACGAAGGATTCCAAGCAGGCGCTGGCGCCGACTTTGGCGGCGAGACCACCCTCCACTCCGATGCTCACGGTGCCCTCTTCAGCGAGGGACTTCAAGCTCCTGCCGACGACCCAACTCTAATCCAAGAAGACGACCAAGAAGACTTTGCTGCCTCGCCCGGCCAGGCTTTCGATGTCACTGAAGCACCCCTCCTCCACCCCTCACAATCCGGCCCCGTCTCCCTCGGCACCAAGACCGCCGTCCACCTTCTCCGCCAACACTTCGCACCCGACTACCCCGTCAGCGCCACCGAACCTCCTTCTCCCAGCCAACGCACCAAGACCGAAGCCTTCTTCACCGACCTCTGCCCCGAAGCAACAACAAGCAAGCAAGACGCCACCAAGCTCTTCTTCGAAATGCTTGTCCTCGGAACCAAAGACGCCATCAAAGTCGACCAGTCAACCGAAGAACTCGGCGGTCCCATCAGAGTGCGCGGCAAGCGTGGTCTCTGGGGCGACTGGGCTGAGATGGGTGAGAGCCAGGCTTTGGGTGCGCCTGAGGTGGAGGGTGAGGCCGTTGCTGTTTGAGCGAATGCAGCGATTTCTAAGTAATTATTTTTTCTTGGTCGCTTCCATGCGAAACTTGACGAACATGATTTTGTCTCTGCGCACTGGCGCATGATCGATGGCTTAAAAGGGTTTGGCGGGCAGGGATAAATTGCCGTTGGGCAATGGGGTTTGGGGCGTATGGTGTTTTCCTTATTTCTCGATTGTGATATCCATTGTACCAACCAGTTGATTAGGTTATAGTCCAATTGTTACATCACAACAAACACGCCCACACATACACACACGACACACCGCTTTAAAATCTGTCTCAAAGTACATGTTTCCATCCATTCACCCTCTGACGCTGCGCAGGGACCATTGACTTGACTGTGCCTGTGTGCAGAACGTCCTCGAACCAAAGCCGCGATTGTGACGTAACATCCACATCCTCTCTGACACTCACTCCTCTTCGTTCTTTGAAGGCGATCGCTGACAGAGGCATACACCTCGAAAATCCTCTGTTCGTCGATCACGATGGAACAATCGGTCTGATGGCACTGCTTGTCCTCCTGTTGACACCTAAAGGGAACTGAAGAGATATCTTGCCGCAGTTCCAAGACTGACTGAACACGTGCTTCACAGTATATCCTGAATACCTTGTACGGATGCGGTGCTGCTATAACGCCCCATCGGGCGCGGCCCTGGACATGCACGGAATTTGACCAGGTACATCCTCGTATCACTGCTCTTTGTCTGTGATATCTATGCTATTGAACAACAAGTAACTACTGGAAGAATCTTCCGCATCTGACCCACTCGCTCAACATTCGTTGCCTCTGTGCTCGGAAAGTCGCAACCTCACAGGCTTTCAGTCCTCGAATGCGATTGTCAATCTCTCCGAGAATGGTCTCTGCTCGCACCCAATCCGAATTCGACCTAGAGAACCTTCTGTCCCCACACGGCCACTCCACAAAACGAAGCTTCCCGGCCCAACGACATCCGGCATCGAGCAACTTGAGCTCATTATCTGCCAGGGAGCCCTGGCGAGCAAGTCTCCCGCATAAACCGCTTCCGCGTGTGCCCTCGGCACACTCGCAACAAGCCACAGCGACAAACAACCTCAGGAGTCGATTGAGCTCGTGCGAAAATCTCGTGTTCTCAGCCAGAGTCAAGATGTTATAGCCGTTGTCATCGGGCGCGGACAAGGTAGGCCACCTGTCTCGAGTGAACGCGGCTTCGAACAGCTTGTATATAACGTTCTGCTGCCGTTGCACAATGGCGAGCATCAGAGCCGCGCGCTCCTCTCGAGCCGATGTCCTGAAATTGACGTCGGCCTCCTTGGCATTGAGATCTTCCCTCGCGTCCCACCGAGAAATGTGCTCCAGCAGGCCCTCGGTGAGGTGGCGAGGTTCTGGGATTTGCACCGGCGCGCTGCTGGGTTGGTAGGTTGTGCTTCGGCTCTCCCGGAGCTCTGGGTCGACGGGCCCGGAGCACATCGGGGCGGGCATCTCGATAGAACGCCATGAACACCATGCACGCGGTGAGACCTTGGGCAGGGGCGAGAGCGTCCACTTGAAGCCCACGATGCTTAGTGCGCGCTTGGAGAATGGTGAGCCTGAGGAACTCGTCTTTGTGGTAGGAGGGCTGGACAATATGCCTTGGACTTGCGAGTACGCGAGGTTGCCGTTCGTCAAAGTCACGGACGCCATGGCGGCTGGCAGCCATTGGCCCATTGTTCCTTCGCCCTCGTCCGGAGCCGGCGTGTTCGTGGTGATGTGCGTGTCTTCGGAATGAGAAAAGGAGGGCTGTTGATTCTCGTTGTTGATGACAAGTGAGTTGTTGTTCGCATCCTCATCCTCATCATCCTCCTCGTCCTCATCATCCTCCTCGTCCTCATCATCCTCCTCGTCCTCATCATCCTCCTCGTCCTCGTCATCCTCCTCCTCCTCCTCATCATCATCATCTTCCTCGTCATCATCCTCGTCATCGTCATCATTATCGATTTCATCCTCTTGATGATAACCATGAGTCAAATCTGATCCCACTGTCTGTTTGTCTGGAGATGCTTCGACCAGAGCCTCAAGCAACAATTCCTTTGGCAACATAGCCAGAATCTCTCGAGTGTTGTCATGATGGATCGTTGATGCGGTCGAAATTCTCGACGAGTGTGAAAATGGCAAGACGGTGTCGTCGGTCATGACTTGATTGCTGAAAGCGTCACTGTTAGGCCGAGAATGTGGTGAGAAAGGCTTATACAACGACGAAGAAAACTTATCCACACTGCCTTGCGCGGTAAGTAGCTCGTTGATATGTGCAGTTGAATTCGTCACAACAGCAGCATTGCTTCGTGCTTCTGAGTTGTGAAACGATGTGCCGCCGTTCTCGAAGTCAAACGCAGCAGTCTTTGGTATCTTCGGCGCTATACCATTCGGGCTGAGGCTCAATGCATGCTTCTTGGGAGGTCCCAAGACGGGATATGGTGTAGATCTGGGTCCAGGACATTGTCCGGAAGTCAGATGTCGTGTGACATTCCACCCCTTGCTGAACGACCTTCCACATATTGGGCAAGGGAATTTTTTAAGAGTCTGACCGGCTGCCTTTGAATGACCCTGACTGGTTTGGTGATAGTAGTACGCTCGCTCTGCACTGAAAGGACGAGTGTGGTTGGGGTCACAGACATCGCAGAACCGCCAGGGTTGTTCTGGTTCAAAGAGGTTGTTGGCCATGTGTGTATGCTTGCTCGAGATGTACGACGAGATTGCAAGAGACGGACAGGCTCAGGTGGGCAGTCATGCTTGATATAATGCAGTGTCCAGCACGGTCCAGCGAAGCCATCGCCTGTCATGTACAGCCTCATTGGTGTAAACTGGCATAGGTACGAAGGTACAACGCGCCTGGCAGCTCCCGCAACTTGCAGCGGCCTCTCCCGCGCCACCGCATCGCTCGCTGTCGAGTATCGAGAAGATTATTGGTGTGTTGTCAGTGCAAGAACGAAGCGAGCGTTACGCAAGCACTCTTCACGAGACGTCACGGCAAGACTGCCAGATTTCGCCGCCATACAAACATCACAGGCTGTTGGCATGCATGCAGATTTGGCGGCATCACTGTGACGCAGATATCTTTTGTATCACAGACGTTGGCCAACACGCATACTTGGCACAGGAGAATTGAGGCTGCCACTACTCTACCATACCTTTCGCACAAGGAGCACACGTGTGTCAGCCAAGCACTGTTCCCACGAGCAAAGATGCTAGTGGCTGAATCTACGAGGTAGATACTTCGCTACACGCCTGAAAATGCGCTCATCTCGCACCTGAAGGCATGGACATTGTTCCGATTAGATGTTGACCGTGTTCACTCCCAACAAACTCACGATATCCTTTACGCATCTTCAAGGCATCAGTAACCAGACATCGACAAGGCTATCGTACTTTCAGACCAAGTCCAAGCCACACAGCCACATAATATCCGGTATGCATGGTGCCTGGTCGCGGCAGCGCCCGTCTTCCATTGAGGAGTCGTGACAGGAATATCACTATGCTGTATACGCGCATGGCCACTCCACGGCATCGCCGGCATCGCCGGCATCTCCTGTTAGCGTAGCTGAAGAGTCGGATGCGGATGTTGGAGCGATGCATAAAGCATCAGAGGCACTCACCGACCTAGAGTGTAGTTGCTCCATTGTACACTATACCAACATTGTATCTCGACTCAAAGCTCCAACACATAGATCCACGCGCCCAAAAAAGTCCATTCCACACCCACCATATCCACAACAATGTCAGTGGCCGCGAACGAGTCTTGCCATCTCGCCACTGGCAACGATGCACAGTACGACGACATCATGTTTGCCTTGGCCCTCTGGCAGACTATCATCGCTGCTCTCGCGATCGTCGTTGCTATCACGTTTGGCTTGCTGAACGGCGGACATCTACGTGCGTTCAAAGATTTGTATCAACATTGAGTGTATACACTAATGAATCAAATAGGTGGCCGGAGGAACTGATCGTTATGAACTTTACAACCACCAAACAATTTTGTCAGTTTTAGAGCAGTGTCGTAGGAAGCCCGTTGGCTCGAAAGCTTACTTGTCAAGTTTTGCAACGATAATACCTGATGGAGGCAGTGGCTGAGCAACGAGTGTGGGTTTGAGTAGTCATTACAGTCTTGCTGGGCCGAACCCAAACGAATGCGACTGAAACCACATCCTGAGCCAGAGATAAGCAAATCCCATCAATCATCGCATTTCCATGTACAGCATGATATAACATATCATCCTTGTACTTCTCCTATATGCCTATTTGCTTCATAGTGCGCGAGCTCCTTTCGTGTCTCCTTTGTCTGTAGCCTGATATGAAAGATTAGAGTCGAAATATAGTGGATTCTCGTTTCCAATGCTACTGGTGAATGAAATGGAGATCAAGTAGTCCGCTTCCGCGACAATCCAAGAATCTCCGATCACGTATAGACGAATACATGTATCCATTAAATCAGACCGTGTCGACATGTACCTCCACATTAAGGATGTATCGAAACAATCGAGCGGCTACTCTCGCAAATATAAGGGTTTGGTCGATGTCAACCCTAATCTAATCTGTTATCGTCCATAAAGAACAGGACCAAGGGACCATTGCAGTCAAGCTTTGAGAAGCTGGAGAAAAGCGTGGGGGTGGAGCTCAGTTTGCTGGGCAAGAAGAAGATCAAGAACGTCTTGGACGATGTTTCTTCTCGTCTTGCAATGTGCTTGTCGACAATAAGTCGGGTTCTTTGGTAAAAAGCTGTCGTTGCGTTGCACTTCATTCTCTTTCGGCTTTATGCGAGGTGCATGTCTCACCGGGCATTCCTCCGAACATTGATATCTAGCCGGACAAACTCATGCCGAAGGGAGAGCATGTGCCGGCAGCCGTGTCATCGGGTAACAAGGGCCATGCCAACCACCGCAATTCGGCGAGCGTGTATGATACCGCACAACGTTAATCGTCCTTTCTTGCTATGTCTAAATGTCCATGATTGAGCAACGGATACTTGACCAGCCTATGTTCTACCTACTGGCAAGACACCAGGCGTGCCTGGAAGAGGTACCGAGGTATCGCATTTCTCTTCAGATCACACGGTCGCGTGCCGAATCAGGTAACGCCATCCCAGGAGGATCAACATTATTGGTGACGCACAGTCGACAGATTGTGCCCGCTAAGCTTCGATAACCTTTTCAAGAACCTCACAAGCACCAAACAACGTGCGGAGAGCAGTCCACCCATATCAACTAGCCCGCAGTTTCAGTGACGTGCGTGCTTTCCATGTGGATACTCTATCTGACAGAAAGCCTCATGAGAGGCTCAACATGGCCGCTAGCCAGGTTTGCCGTCACCTGAATGTGTGAAGGTCCCCCTTAACCCTTGCAAGGTTGTCTTCTGGTGGGCCTCAGTGCAGCGTCACCACGCGATTTGATGACCGAGGAGGCATGTGTGAGAGGACGAGGAGGATAAGAAAAAGGGCCGTTGCACTGGCAGATGCGCTGTCTATAACTAGCTTTGATCCCGTCCCTGGATCCCCAACCGCCCGCCTTTACCTCCACTGTTTCTCCATCTTCTCCAACTTGACCAGTGCCCACCAATTGTGGGACATAACGGCACTGGAAGCCACAGCGGAAATCCATTGTTCATCTACTGCAGTCCTCTAGTAGTTCTGTCACAGCTTCTGCAGCCATGGGGTTTGGCAACGCTCCGTCAAGGGACAATGCCCAAGGCATCCCAACATTTCTAGGCCTCTCCGGCAGACCTTTGTCGCTTCTGGTATCAATCGTGGCGACCAATGGCTTTTTGCTGTTTGGCTACGACCAAGGTGTTATGAGCGGTATCATTTCAGCACCTGATTTCAACAATGCGTTTCCAGAAACGCGAGGGGACTCGACATGGCAAGGCTTTGTCACTGCTATTTATGGTACGTGAATGAAAGGTGCAACCTAACCTCGCGGTCATGGTTCAGACTCCATACTGCTCCTCTCAGTGGCAGAAGGCGCAGTGCGGACTTTGAAGCTAAATTACGAGCTCATCTGATGTCTGAGACACTTTGCTGACTTGAACTCAGAGATTGGGTGTTTGTTTGGCGCTATCTTCCAGCTAGGATTCGGAGATGTGCTTGGAAGACGTCGTGCGATTATCATTGGCGGCGTGATAATGATCGTTGGAGTGATCATTCAGGTGACCGCCGTGCCTGGGAACAAAGCTATGGCACAATTTATTATTGGCCGTACTATCACTGGTATTGGAAACGGAATGAACACCTCGACGATCCCGACGTACCAGGCAGAATGTTCGAAGACTACGAATCGTGGCTTGTTGATCTGTATCGAAGGCTCGGTCATTGCCATTGGCACTCTGATTGCGTATTGGATTGACTTCGGAGCCAGCTATGGTAAGTTCAAAGAACAGCGAAAAGGATTGTAAGAGACATGTCGCTGACTCTTCAACTCCTCAGGCCCGCCGGATCTCACATGGCGCTTCCCTATCGCCTTCCAAATCGTGTTTGGCGCATTCCTGTCTGGCGTCATGTTCTTCCTGCCAGAGTCACCTCGTTGGCTCATGACTCGAGATCGTCATGACCAAGCCATAACTTCACTGGCCGCTCTGCGAGGCCATCACAGAGAAGACGACGAGATCAAGCTCGAAGCTAGTGTCATCTCCGACAGTATCCGTGCATCTGGTCACGTTGGCGGCAACACGCCATTCCGAGCTCTGTTCACAGGTGGCAAGACGCAACACTTCCGCCGCATGATGTTGGGCGTCTCGAGCCAATTTTTCCAACAGGTATGTTGACTCTTGCATTTCGTGAGAAAGCATGGAATATTATGCTAATATCTTGATCAGGTTGGAGGTTGTAATGCTGTCAGTAAGTATCCCATGGAGCGCTGCCAGAACTCGAAGAAAATAAACAGCGCAGTGGCATGCAACGAATGCTCGTGAGAGCATTTTTCGGTCACGAAATATCTCTCTGGAGAACACTTTTGCTAACATGAGTCCTTTGAATAGTCTACTACCTTCCAGTCTTGTTCGAGTCCTCCCTTGGCCAAACAAGGACCATGTCTCTCATCCTCGGTGGAGTGAACATGGTTGTGTATTCCATCTTTGCAGCGTCATCCTGGTGGCTGATTGAGCACGTCGGCCGTCGCAAGCTATTCCTTGCTGGCACCGTCGGCCAGTGCTTGTCCATGATGATCGTGTTTGCCTGTCTGCTACCCCAAAGTATCAACCCTGCCAATACTGCTCCAGCAAAAGGTGCAGCAGTCGGTCTATTCACCTACATCGCCTTCTTCGGCGCGACGTGGCTGCCACTGCCCTGGCTGTACCCAGCAGAGATCAACCCTCTGAAGACTCGAGCGAAGGCTAACGCAATCTCGACGTGCTCCAACTGGCTTTGGTAGGCGAATTATCCTTATTGTTCCTTTTCGCGATTATGCCACTGACACAGACACAGGAACTTCACCATCGTCATGGCCACTCCAGTTATGATCACAAACATCAAATGGGGTAAGTGCCGAAGTGTATCATGCATGGAGCTGATCTACGATAACTAACAATCATCCCAGGCACATATCTCTTCTTCGCTGCAGTGAACGCATGCTTCCTCCCGATCATCTACATTTTCTATCCCGAGACGAAAGACCGCTCGCTGGAAGAGATCGATATCATCTTCGCCAAGGGTTTCATTGAGAAGATGACATACGTGAACGCAGCTAAGCAGCTTCCGTTCTTGAGCAATGCGGAGATTGATGCTAAGGCTCGTGAATATGGCTTTGCTTCAGAGGAAGAGTTCGGCGGCCACTCGCATTCTCTCGACAAGGAGAAGGCTGAGACGTACTCTCGAAGCTCATCCAACGCTGGTAAGAAAGATGATGGTCAGATTGTCTGAGATGTCTAATTCTGGTTGAACGTAAAAGCAAATGACTGTGTTTTTGCTCGTTGAATGATGCGAGAGGCTACATAGCATACAAGTATACAAATACATGATCGTGGTACCAAATGATGTAGACGTCCGACGGTACATTCTGAATCATGACCGCCACTTCACCAAAGACTTCTCGTAACCAGATGGGTTGTGCCGGAGTTTTGCGTGCTGCGGCAAAGCTGGAGCTTTGTTGACAACAACTCTACATGTCATAATGAAAGTGAAAAGTGCAGCCACTGCAAGTACCGACGAGACATGTATATACGAATATTTAAAGTCCTGGGTCATTGTCGAAGCATCAAAACCCTATTCATTCCCCCCGAATACAATGGTAAGCAAGACGGTGGAAGCGGACAATTTGCTCCTCTACGATTCGCCACCTCGACAACGAGTCTTATCTGCCGTGCGTCTCCTCACATACCTTGATATCAGGTACACATCGAATGAATCGAATGTATCGAGGTACAATCTACTGATGATTGGTGATGCATGAGCAGCTGCCTAGAGATGACTCTTATCGCCGTGCTGATAGGATTGATCCTTTCGGATTTTGAGCTCGGACATAGCCGGAGATGTTTGTATACAAAACGACGACGAGACGACAAAACGAGAAACGTTGAACGCTCTATCTTTTGCACCACTATTGTTTTGGTTTCTTATCTATATATCATGGCAACATACTTCATCTCGGTACACACACTTTTACAACGGCTTGATGCCGAGGAAGGAGTCGACGAAGAGCACGATTGTCACGCCGATGCATGTCTGGAGGATGTTGAGTTCGATATTCAAAGGACGACTCGGGTGAAGATGATCGAACGGAAGGCAGTAGACTTACGGTCCACCTCTTGTCCTGCTGCCGCAACCACGATACGTCGACCGCAGCGAGTGGATCGTTGAGCCAAGTGTCGGCTGCACCTGGAGTGCCTCTTGGATTGACGATTTTTGGGCAACGGTTTGGATATGACTTTACTGGACATGCAGCAGGACACTGCACACCGGGACATTTGAGTGTTTATGATTTTGCCATTGGGATTATGCACCAAACACTTGGACTCTGCAGTTTTGGCATCACACCCCTCAAACCGCGTAAAATGCTGCGGCGTTGTACGATATTTTGGGACTCGAGAAAAACAACTACATATGAGCGATGACTGAGCACCGACGATTTCGACGGGAGAAGAAGCTCAGAAGCTACAAATTTGGCGAGGAAAGGCACCACGTCAGAAATACATACTGGTCATCAGAACAAGATTATGGGAGTCAACAGAGTTGGTCTGGCGGAATTGACATCGAGATGGTCGAGAGGCTTCGTCTGATTTTATTACTTCATCATCCATTACAATTGGACGTAACCGATATTATAGCTTGGTCAGCCACTGAGATACAAAGCCCAGGCCTCAGAATGTGTCCATGTGATGTGCAAAGCTCCGCGACTTCTTTCACAAAACCCTGCAGCACAACCTGACCGAGGATCAGACAATCCTCATGACCCATTAATGGTCAACGACGGGTCATTCGGATCGAACATCCAATCTTCAAAGGTCCATGCCGCGAAGTCGTCGAAGTTGAACAAAGTAGCATTGATCAAATCCGCGTCAGGCTCCGGCTCATCCGGCTGTCCAGGCACCGCAGGCAAGTAGTCCACGATACCTCGCGACTCCATTGGCTCTTGAGCTCCCCTGAGTGATGCTCCTGGAATGCCACCATCTTGATATGCCATGATCTCATCGTAAGCTTTGGTAATTACGTCGACGGCCTCTTTCATGTATTCGTTTCGTTTGCCAGGGTTCTGTCTGGATTTGACGAAGCCTAGAGCTGCCAGAGCTACCCACATTTGCCTTTGTTCGCAACCAAGACGGGCGGCCTTGTCGGTCAGCATGTGGATAACCTCATGCATTAACGGTGTGTGCTGGAACACAATAGGCGCGAGAAGATTTCCAGGCTCTAATGTCTGAACAGATGTGACATTTGCCATGGACAGTGACGCCCTGAGCAAGTCGTAACCGAGAAACTGGAGCGCCCTTTTGTCATCGGCAGTGAGGTGTTGGTGGATGTTGATGATCTTGCTTGCAGTCTCCAAGACGACCATTGTTGAGAACATGCGCTCTGAGCTTGTGGTCGTGGAGCGCAAGAAGCGGTTGTGTAGAGCCAATTGGTATTGTAGAAGTTTCAAGCGATAGAGACTTTGTGCCTCTTCTACTTCTTGTGCGGAGAGATCAGGTATGGAGCTTAAGTGTGTCTCAATCTCGTCCGTGTACTGCTTGACCTGTTCGAAGGTGAGTACGTGGCGTATGTTGTTTAAGAGAGTGTTGAGTGTGCTCCTCAACATCAAGGTATTGTTCGAGGTAGAGAGATACCATGTACTGGTGAACTCCTTGTTGGGACGTGGGGATGTCGACTGGGTGGTTGCTATTTCCTCATCATGGAGATTGTTTGGACCTGGAGTATCGCTTTGCAGAAGCCATGGTGCAGAGATCATCCCCCTGTCAAATGAAGCTTGCAATTCGAAATCCAGCACCGCGGCCCATATGCGGCGTCGCAGCTCTTTTTCGAGTGCCGTTGTTGGTCTGCGAATCAAATCTGGATTGCGATGCAGTCCGGCAGACATGCAGAACCGAAGCAGGTTGCCAGTCTCTGTCCAGGTCCGCTTGTACTTTCTTGCTGTCGTTTGCTTGGTGAGACAGATGAGGAATCTGATCTGGAAGTCTGCTGCAGACACACGCTTTTGGCTCTGCCGATTGATCCAACTCTCGCAAGCCTGAGTGATGACAATGGCTCCTTCGCGTGCCTTTGAGCTGTTTGCAATGTATGTCCACGGATGCGCAGGTCCGACGCAGGATACACATGCGACCATCAAAAGCACCATAACCACGGTGTGCCGTGAAGCGTCACGTAAATGACCTTGCCACATGTTGTGATACGCATCCCAGAATGAAGGCACATGCATGATGTGGTAGATGCGATCATACGACTCGAGATATAAGTCTACAGCGCGGTTGGTCTCTGCCTGTGGTGGAAGTAGGGTATGAAGTTCCTCGTCAGCAATGCTTCTATGATGCTTGTCGGCGCATCTGACTCGGGCTTCCATGGCACCCATATCCTGTTTCGCGCGTTGGAAAGATGGATATCTTTCGAGAGCTTCTTTAGTGAATAGATTGAGCTCAGGAACGTGTGCTATCAGTGAGAGAGGGTGTGTTGTTCCAGAAAATTGTGTTGCAAATGCTCTGCCGCGAAGCAGCATTGTTTCTCGATCGTTGATGTTTGAGCCAAGTCCAGGATCTTGTATGGACTCCGGTGTCAGAGGAAGCTTTAATACTTCGAATTGACGTGCAGCGGCGGTCTCCGGACGGTTGGATGTGATTCGCGCGAGGGCTGCCTCGAGTTGTTGAATACGTCGTTCCTGGTATTTCATCTTTACCGAGTCGGTGAGTGGCTCATTTGGATATAATGAGGCAAGTGCCGGATCTGCTGTCGGCGGGTCACTTTGCTCTGGGCCTGGAGGCTTCGATGATCGATACAGCGGATCTGTAGCATCTTCTGAATATACACAGCTTGATTCTTGCCCGGCCTTCACGCAACGCCCACAAGCAGGCATCACGCGGTCACATTGTAGCTTGCGACGACGGCAGTCATAGCATGATAGTACCTTTCGTCTGCGTTTCCGGTCGCCGCCTGCAGTGTCATCTGAAGGAGACCGTGCGCGACTGGGCACCGAAACGGCGTCTGTGATATACTGGCCTGTCATCACTCCGTGCACTATTGTGTCTCTAGACGCCTATGGTAGTCCACCGTCCATGTCAGGTGACTGCTTTCGCCCAATGCCCTGAAGCTTCGATAGTCCCAGATTTTCCTGTACTTTCAAAAGTAAATCAATCTTGAAGCACAATGTCTCAACGAAAACACTTTCTCAACTACCTCAACGATGAAGTTGTACGCCACCTCGCATGTGAAGCGATGCAGTTCAGCTCGCGCCTGGCGAGCTCGGCCGACAGCTCGGCGCCGAAAACGGACCTTGCCGCAAATGCTCCCACCAGGCTCCATACATAGAGGCCAGAGAGAAGTACGAGAAGTACGGAGGTAAAGTCCATTGGTCTTCTTGGAAATCAATCGACCACACGCTATACAGTGCAGCCATGGCTCTTATACCGCATTGCATAATCACAATCATCAACGAGATCGAAATACTATGGAAGGCTTGCATTTGAATTGAACAGAACATTCATGTCATTTCGAACCAGGGTTTAGGGATGCTTATACACTAGCAAACCACTGTAAATCAGTACTGCACCCGTCTATTGTTCAAGATTGTTATCATTCGTTCAAACTCGTTCGAAGTTGTTTCAAAAACAATGCTTTTTCTTTGTTCTTTGAACAACACAGCACCAACACGCAAAAAAATGCGCCCACCGGGAATCGAACCCGGGGCCCAAGCATGCTCCAGGACTATGTCCTGACCATCCTAGTAAGTAATGGGAAGCTTGGATTTTACCACTAAACCATAAGCGCTGAGTAATCGTTGCGATTGATGAGAATACTGCTGATTTGCGGTATCTATACACTGAGACACGAGACCCCCTTGCGCCAACATCTGAAGCCTGTGTGGGCATGAAGAGTGTTGGGGGCTCTCGAATCGATTGCCAATGAAGGTAAAGGGTCGGGCCATGATTATGACATGACTTTGGGTTCGTGTGAGTTGAAGTGGCGGAGGGAGTTGTAGTTGGGTTGAGGAAGGAAGTGTTGCAGACAAGAAATTTTGCCCGGCGCAGTCTCGGCAGGGTGCCGGTCCGCTCAGGTCCCGATTGATGTGCAAGTACTGACCGAACTCTATTGGACAATCAGAGCAGCGGTGTAAGATGTCTCGTCTGCCACATAACAGTTCGTCACTTCTACGGTGCATGGGAATTCATCAAGTCGGTCGCATTGTATTCCTCTCCGCCAAGAAGCGCCAGCGCCTCCATCTTCTCTGCATGTCTTGTGTACTTAGGACCATGTCTAAACCCGCCCAGAGATTACCTGAGAAAGCACGCTCGCTGAATCGCGGCACAGCCAGAACCGCCCGTCCACACGCACTCAATCATGCAGCAGCTTTGCCTTCCCCTCCAACGTCTCCGTCAGCAACGTCTGGTCGCGAACTCTCAATGGAGCTCGCACCGGCCTCAGCCTGGTTTTTCTCCTTCGCCTGCTTGACAATGTCCACAAGACCCGGAGTCGTCCTCGTGGCAATTTCGCCGAGCTTGCTTGCTGCTTTATTGCCAGCAGCTTTGGTGGCTTCTTTTGGCTGATCGAGGAAGCTCGTGTATGAGCGCAGATCATCGCGGTGCTCAACGCGCCTGTTAAGATACATCGAGGCAGCGCGGCCACGTCGTTGCAGCACACGTTCTATCTCGTCTTGGTAAGCTTGCTCGTAGATGTTGTCATCTACACCCGACGGACTTTCGCTGAGGATTGGGTGTTCGGGATCGCCGTGTCCATCTGGTGCATCAGGATCGACTCCTATGTCGAGGTAAAGAGTGTCTTTCAGCGGATCGTGCGCGTGACCTTTCGCTGACTCTTCTGAGTCAAGGCTACGAATGTTGCGCGGTTCTTGTGGTTTCGATGGATATATCACTGGAGGCCCCTCCTCGTCGGGCGAACGGGAGGCGATCTTTACGATGCGGTCCATACCGGCTGGTAACTTCTCCAGTTCGTCATTGATTGGGATATGTCGATGAACACCTTCTCTAGTCAAGGCCTGCTCCATCGGCCTTCGATCCTGAGCGTCCACGCTGCGAGATTCGGTCGCATCTGGGGTCGTTTGAGCGGAATGGGGTGGTGCGACGATCCTTGAATCGCGGCCGAAGAAGCTATTCATTAGATGAGGTCGCTTACGGCCAACCAGACGCTTGAAGCGTTTGACTGCCCGCATCACTACCATAAGGTTGCCCATATTGCTCGTAATCGCATGATTCATTTCTTTCTGAGTAGGAGGCTCGACCAGATCCGAGCAGTTCTCTTCTACAGGCAACAACAAGTCTTTGCCGTTTTGTGTCACCCATGGGTGTTCCTAAGATGGCGGTCAGCTGCCGAACACAGTATCCGTTTGTTCTCAATGTACTCACCCTCAGCTGCGGCATGGTAATGCGCTTCTCTGGATCCTTCTCAAGAAGACGGTGCATCAGGTCTGCAAAGCTTTGGTCCTGTTCATTCTCAAGATGTAATTCATCTCCTCGTATGCTCTCATAGAGCTCCAGCATGCCGTGCTTCTCGAATGGAATGTGGCCGTAGCGTAGGCAGAATAGAGTGACGCCCATACTCCAGATGTCCGCTGCCCGACCGCTAACTTGGCCGTGCTTAGCAACACAAAGCTCGGGTGGCATGAATGCAGGTGAACCTGCCGACTTTGCCGTCGCCATGTCGGATGCTTTCTCAAACATCTCGCTGACACCGAAATCCACAATCTTGAGGACGTCGTCGTTGGTGATCAAGCAGTTGTCGGGCTTGATATCGCGATGCACAACACCTTGAGCATGTAAATATTCGATGCCGAGAATCATATCACGGAACCAGCAGCGACAAGCTTCTTCCTTGTATGGCTCAGCACGTTCGTCAAGGCCGACTTTCATGACCACGCCTTTTTTGCACATCTCAAGCACCATATACAGTGAGTCCTCGTCGGGATCGTCCAGAACTTCGATGAGCGACACCAAATTGTTATGGCTGAGCTTCTTCATGATTGCAATCTCTTCCTTGATCAGTTCCAACGAGCTGCTGTCCGTCTTGCCTGATGGGTCGCTGGACGGTGACATGTGCATGGGCGAGTTGAAGCCGAGTCCAGCAGCCAGATGGCCAGGCCTTCTCCGGAGACCACCCTGTCGTAGTAGGTTCGATTGGGCACGTTTGCGCAGCCGCGACTTGGAGAATTCTTTGACTGCCTAAGCAATAGAAGGAAGATGTCAGCCGTCTAGTACAAACAGCACGCCCAGCTTCAGCAAGACCGCAGGAAGACACGTACGAATTCCTGTCCATACTGGTCGACCGCCAGGTGTACGGAGCCGAAGCTACCGCGACCAATCTCTTGCTTGATCACATATTGGTTTATCCTGTGTACGGAGGCACCGTCATCATCGCTGCTGCCATAGTGGGTGCGCGCATCAAGGGTCTCTTTGACAGCTCCACTGCGTGAGGGTGCTCGGCGGTGGTGTCGGATGGGGCTCTGGTAGGTGGGCACAGACATGTGCTTGATCATCTGCGGACGGCCATGGTCGGTGGTGGGTGGGAAATTGATATGGATGCCATGGCTGGGCAAGATGCCAGCGGCCTCGACCTCTGATGGCGTGGGCGATCGGGTGCGCGGGGTATGATGATCAGCCGTAGCCATGATGCTGCGTATGGAACGGCAGCATTGAGTGTCGGGGGGGAAATAACAGAGTGAGGTCGAGTGTGTGAGGGGAAAACACGGCAGGCACAATATATAAAATACGGACGGCACAGCGATAGTGGCAGTGGCAGGTGGAGAGGTGGTTAGGTTTTGTCGCATTCAGCCTTACAGTGGAGATAGAGCTCTGTCGCGCCTTCGCATGTGCGTGAGTGCGCGGGTAGGGCGGACTGGAGGGAGGGAGGAAGCGGGGACCACGAGCCTCGATTCATTACAACCCTGAGCCAATCGACGTCCGTATACTCAACGACATCCACCTTGTCAATATACCACTCTGCCACACATCCTAGTAGCCGATAGGACACTGTCGAACCTTTTTCTCGAAGCCCTCGGACTCACCGAGCCGCTTACTGATCGACATCTGCACACCAAACCTGCTTGAGTGCTACACAAACAACCATGTCGGTCTACTCCTTTTACATATTTGACCGCCACAGTGAGTCTCTTGCCACTGATAGGACATGTTCAATGGACTAAAACTTGTTCCAGCCGAATGCATCTACACCAAGCGATGGAGTCAAGCCGCCGTGCAGCGTAATTCCGCCACCAACGCCCTCAGCAATGGCGACGTGCCAGCAATCACACGCAAAGCCCTCACAGCCGAAGACGACGCCAAGCTCATATTCGGAACCATCTTCTCGTTACGCCGTATTGTTCGTCAACTGGGCGGAGATGACGATCACTTTATCTCATATCGTACCGGGGAGTACAAGATGCACTACTTCGAAACGCCTACACAGCTCAAGTTTGTGATGCTCACAGACACCCGCGTGGGAAACATGCGCACTGTGCTTCATCAGATCTGGGCTACGCTTTACGTGGAGTACGTGGTGAAAAATCCACTATCTCCTTTTGAGCACCCCAAGGGCGTAGGAGTCAGCAATCAGCTCTTTGAAGGCGGTCTTGAGAGCTTCATCGTAAGTTGATATGCTATGGAGACCATGACTTCGATACTGACCTGGACCCAGAACACAATTTTCGCTCCTCAGCCATGAGCTACGACTTGAAATGAAGCAATTATCGAACGGATGACCGCAAGCCATGCACTGCACCATGTCGTGCGCGAACCTGAGGACACGTGGTCGGCCAAACTTCGTACTATAAGCCTCATTTGAGACTTTGGGCACGAGGCTACATTATTGTTGGCAGTCCCGACCTTCCGCCATGCTTGAATGCATGAAGACTCAGAGTGCTTGTTCTGCTGGCGAAATGATGTTGCTTGGATACGATCATGGTTGTCTAATGGATTCCGACCTGGGCCAGCCCCCAGCGGTAGCATCTATATGCATCATTCAACGAGGCGACGGTGTGATGAGCACCACGGCAACAGACTGATAATGAGTCTCTAAAGATTCAAAGCCGACGAGAGTAGCATACTAGATACCAGACTAGACTACAGTGACCATGTACAGCGGCGGCATGTCCCCATAGGATGTGTGAAGCGGCAGTAGCACTTGCCACAAGCTACGACCATGCTATGTTTTCGAGATTATAGAGACACCATCATGCAATGAACTTACAATATATTCGTCTCAATTTGTAGTTCTAGATATTCACATGCAAATGTCTTGTCAAATAGGAAGGGACCGCCAAGGCCGAGGCAAGACTTGACTTTCCAAGTGAACGCCTTCCCTCAATCAACACCCTTTGCGCCCACCACAACACCACCGCCCACGGGCACTCCACAACCCCCAACCAGCCCCCGAAGGCTCCTCAATTCCACAATGAACAACTCTCAATTCCGCCAACTAATCTCCCGCTCTCCCAACCAACAAAATGGCTCTTCCACTCCCCGCGCAGGCGCAACACCCAGCGGCGCCGCCCTAGGAACCAAAAAAACCAGCTTCGTGCCCATGACCCCTCGCGCAATCAGCGGCAGCTCAGGCAACGATTTCGCACGACAAGTCCGCGAGCGCAACGCCGGCCTCCAACCAAACAAGACGAAGAAGTTCAAGTCCTACACGCCTAAAGGCGTCAAGCTCGGAGCTGGGTACACGGATCGCGCGAAAGCGAGAGCGGAAGGAGAAGGCAATGAGGATGCTGAGGATAAGGCGGAGCGGGTCAAGGCGCTGGAGGAGCAGATGAAGCTGGGGCAGATTTCGCAGGAGGTGTTTGAGGCGTTGAGGGATAAGATTACGGGTGGTGATGCGGCGAGCTCGCATTTGGTCAAGGGCTTGGATTGGAAGCTGCTGGAGCGGGTGCGCAGGGGTGAGGATGTTATGGGGACTGGGGAGGGGACGGCGGTCGCTGCGGAGGAGGAGCAGGAGCCGGAGGCAGATGTTGACGATGAGCTGGAGAAGTTGGGCGAGGTGGAGGTGGAGGCGCTGAAGAAGGAGAAGGTTGCGAAGAAGGGTAATATGGTGCCGCCGCCGCCTGTTGCTGGGAAGAAGCGCTCGCGAGATGAGATTATGGCGGAGCTTAAGGCGCAGAGACAGGCTGCTGCTGAGGCAAGGAAAGCTGCTGAGCCTCAGTTGGGCGATCGATGGCAGAGAGTGACCGACAAGAAGAAGCCGAAAATCGAAATTGATTCGAAGGGCCGCGAGGTGTTGATCACTGTGGACGAGAACGGTGTGGTCAAGAAGCGTGTGCGCAAGCAACAGATTGCGCAGACGGAAGAAGCTGTGGCTGCGATGGGTGCTCCAGATGCAAGTAAGGCTGTTCTTGGAGCGGACGTATCGATACCAGAGCCCGCACAGCAGGAAGCGGAAGAGCTAGAAGACGACGACGATGACATCTTCGAAGGCGTTGGAACGGACTACAACCCCCTCGGGAACATGCAAGACGACGACGACGACGATTCAGACAGCGACGATGATGACGACAAACCACCCAAGAAGAAACCACAATCCGAAGACCCGTCCACTACAATACGCGAGCAATCCGCAGAGGATTCAGATGAAGAGGCAGAAACCTCAGCTCCTGCTGCAACCACGGTACAGCCACCAGCTCGCCGAAACTACTTTAACGATACCATCTCAACATCCGAAGAGTCACACGATCACCTGGCAGGAATTCAAGAAGTCCTCAAGAAAGCCGCCAAAATGGATCCTCTGGCCAACGAGAACGAAGAAGAGGACCGCTCTGCTCGCGAAGCAAAGGAAGCGCAACGCAAAAAGCACGCCCAGATGCTCGCGAACCAAGATCGCGACCTTGACGACATGGACATGGGCTTCGGCGGTAGTCGCAACGACGACGAAGGCGAGGACGAGGACGGCATGAAGGTCAAATTGGCAGAGTGGAAAGGTGGGCGTGCTGGAGATGACGGGTGGGAGGAAGACGATGGCAAGGGTGGCGGAAGGGAGAAGAGGAAGCGCAAGCCGAAGAAGAGAAAGGGCGACACGAACAACATGAGCGATATCATGAGAGTTATTGAAGGGCGTAAAGGCGATGCGAAGAAGTGAGAAGTAAGAAGTGAGATGTATTTCAAGAGATGCGTGCTCGATTGCTAGCTTTACATACATCGAATACCCAGGCTGCAGCAGCACTAGCACCACAGAATCACTGCCACCATTCCTCTTGCAAATTGCGGTATCATCGCATTCTATCTATCTGCCTCAGTAGTTGTACGGATACGTGTTGTCGAAGACGCTCAAAGCTCGAGGTTATTCTCGACATCAATCCTCTAAGCGCCGGCCAACGCGGCTGTGAGGCACAGCAATGCGCTGTCGACCGTTAGCATCTCAACCTCACCTATCGAAGCGCCATCGACCACTCGCATATCCTCATCAGCCGCTGTGCATGGTCTCGTGTCACTATCTTGGGATAATATATTTGTCGTCGACCACGCTACGGTTTCGCGATGGCGGCGGAGTAGTTTGTGCCTTGCGCTTAGTACGGCACAGCAATGGGCGTATTTGATGTAGGTTGACGACGGCTGTGTTTGCAGAGACGGTTTGTGTTTGAGCCAACTCTCTGTCGTCTGTTCCTTCAGTCTGTCTTGTCAGGTGCGAAATTAAAGCGAACCTCACATCTAAACAATCAAACCTCACCGCTCCGAAAATGGCATCCCCATCCCCATCCTCCCTCCCCGAGAACGACGACGACCACACCACCTGCATCCAACTCTCCGTCCACGAAATGATCTTCTCCCGCACAACCCTCATCATCGTCCTCACCCTCTGCGTCGCCATTACCGGCTTCTCCCTCCTGGTCCTCTGCGCCGTAGGCTACCGCTCCTGGCTTCGCCACAGGCAAGACAAGATCGCCAGGCGCCACGGGCGGAATTCCAAATACATGCAGCGCATCTCCATGATGCGCAAAGAGGTCGATAGTTCCTACTCGCGACAGTACAGCGGGTGCTTAGTCAACGAACCAGAGAATCCGTTTTTGGTTCCAAGGAGTCCGGTGGAGTTGATGCATAGTGAGAGGGTTTGCGAGGCCCCTGATGTTTCTGTTCCTGTTTCTGGTGCTGTCAGTGCGCCGACGATCAAGGATGAGAGGGAGGCGAGGGCGAAGAGTCTTTTGTTTGATACTGCGAAGGGACAGTGGTTCCGGAGAAATTGATGAATTGAATTGATTGAGCTTTACCGGCTGGCTTCTTCGTCACACTGGAGGAATCGCCACGCTTCATCTGGATCTCTGGATCTCGCATGTCATGCAGTAACCGATACGCTACGATCGCCAATTGTGAGATCAGGATTCATGTACCTTGGTTGCAGGCGATTCAGTGCCTGAGTGCCGCTGTCGGGTAAGGACCAAGGAGCCCGAATCCTCGGTTCGGCATCGTCGGTGACGACTCGAGGTACCAAGATGCAACTCTCCCTGACCCCAACCGTCACCGACACCCGCCGAGACAGCGAGCTGGTAGATGTCGTCGAGGATGTGCCCCAAGAAGCAGCTGGTCTGCTCGGAATCTCAGTCAACTCCACGGCATGGGCAGGATGTCGGAACCGAGCATCGCCGCTCAGATCTCAGACATGCTCCAGCAATCTAGTACCCGCATTGGAGAGGATCCCTCGAGCTACTTCACGGAGGAGGCTCCGATCCGCACGCAGGCGCCGGAGGAAAGAAAGGAAAGGAGACAATGCACGAAATGTGGTTGGCAGCGCCACTGCACCTCTCGGAGGCGCTTATAACGACATTGTGCATATGGTCGTGGAGCGGCGACGAACCAACAAGATACGAATTTCGCGCAGCCGAACTAGCCCGACCAAGGGCAGCCCTGGCAGAAAATACACTAGGGTTTCGATCCATGCAAGTGATTTTTTGGCTCCATAGGCTGAAAGTCGTTTTTTTCCTTGCCCAGCCGCCTGGTCGTCGGGTACGCCAGAGTGGCTCACAAACGATACGGCAGAGGGGCGGCAGGCCGAAGCCAACTCAAGTGCCAGACCGGGCCGACAGCCTTGAGAAGCAGCGGCGTTTGTCGGCCCATAGCGCCGGTGAAAGTATAATAAGTTATACTGATCCTGCGGCGCTTTTGACAGGTGGAGAGCTGATCAGACGGTGCGTACCGGGGCCTGTCTAGCGCTGAGGCGATGCTGGGTCGATTGTGGATCTTGCATGAGCATGATCAACTCTTGCTCTTCTCGGAGGTGTGAATACTGCGATGGGAATGGCGCGCATTGGCGCTGATGTAACGCAGCGTGTGCGTGCTGGGTGTGCCACAGGATGACTTGCTGCGGTTTTCCCACGAGGCCGCGCATGGGCATTGCGTCTCGGGCAATAATAACGCTCTAGGCGAGAGGTACGCGAGAGGCACGCGAGAGACAGCTGGACAAATAGGCATACGGCGAGCGGCAGGCGGCTTACAGGAGCCCTCCGGTCGGTTCAGGCTACTTCATTCTTAGACCTAGATGACAGACTCCGACAGGCTTGAACTCTCGTGCGAGGCTCGTCGGCACCGATAATTGGCTTTAGAGTCTCATCCTCACTACTGGGTCAGCGGCGTAACCATACTCCAGTGTAACGGCACCTCCCAGACTCCGTGTTGGAGATGACGGAATGTGTGCATGGAAATGACAATTCTGGACCTAGGGTCTTAATAGCAGAGCAAGCGATATAGACTTGTGCATCGTAGTTCCAACTCTATACAAGTCAGGTGACAGCAAGATGACCGGTGTATACGTGTAACGTGAATCATCAATCAGTATCTCCGCAAGACCAGACCACCGCATCATTCATTCATGACCCCAGTGGGGCCGACAAACAGTGGTCGTCAACGGCGATATGCGTGACAGGCGCAATAGTCGTTCGAGACATGCGCACATGAAGGACAAGCATCGCCAGAAAGCGGTCTGTCATCCGCAGACCCTCCACCCGAACATCCGACTTGGGGCATGTGCGTAAAGAAAGACGCACTCTCATCACCAAACCGCAATCTCATAGGCGAGTCCTAGCATCAGGCATCAAGGGCATCGCATAGCAATTAGCAAAGACCTACGAAACCCATCACAAACAACCACATCTCCCATCCCACGCCCTTGGCACTCCGAAAACCCCAAAGCAAGCGACCATCCCATCCTCCACCCGTCCTCCCCCCGAGATACCCGCTCCAGGCGCGATCTCGCCTCCAACCGACCCGCCTCGATCTCTGCATCAGGTCTCTGCTACTTTCGCGATCGCGGAGCCCGCACCGGGAAATCCACCTTTGTCACTTCACATAATCAACTTATCGATCGGTTCTCCACGCCAATGCATGTCACACACAGGAACAAGCATGTCGTATTCGTCACCCACAGCGCCCTGCCCCCGTGCTGTGCCTCATTGTGTGCCCTATAACCGTGCGAAACGAAAAAGGTTAATGTAGACCACTAGAAACCCGGGGCTCGCCAAAGAAGAGTAACGCCTCCCAATATCTCGCCTCAAAGCACTACATGTTCCCCCATGCCCTCTCTGCTCGCTAGTGATCCAAACACGTCAAGCTGCAGCCCGCCAGGCAGATGCTAGCAAACTAGCATCGCATTTCCCATCAAGCGTGGGGATCTCACAATCTCATTCGCTAATTCATTCGCTAATCTCCCAGCCCGAGAGTCCTGCAGCTGAGGAGGATGCGTGACGGGCGATATGATTGGGAAGCAGCCTTGGCGGTCTTGCGCGTGGTTGGTTTTCGCTGCAAGCACACCGCACCCCGGCGGTGGCGGACGATCCCAAGAATTGGCTGCCTCGTGTTTGGAACGTGGGATTGTGAGACATTTGTCCGTAGCTGAGCGCAGTAGTCAGCTGGAGGAGCTGAACAGGCACTTGCAGCCCAGCCAGGCAGCTGCATGCAGGGATCGTCATGTACAGGAAACGGTTGAAGCGCTCGAGCAGCAGGTCGTTTTCGTGAAACAGGGCAGTTGCAGGGCGAGCGACTTCGGCCATTCGCTGGCTTTCCTGTGTAGTCTGCGTGGGATGTTATGCTCAAAGGAAAGAAGCACTCTAGGCCGCGTTCAGCGAAAGCATAAGGTATTGCCTATCTCTCTCTTATTCATCCCTCCCAACCAGAATCCATGACACACACGCAGCGCCATGCCAGGATAATAGTTGTTGTACAACAATGCCAACCCCCCAATCACACACAATATGCACTCCTATTCTCTGATCGTCGTCCGCGCATCAGAGAGCCTAGACCCTTCCTTTCCTTCATCCCACGTTCTCTGATCGGCCGTGGCTTGCAGACACCCAGCAGCAGGCAAGCAAGCATGATTAAGGAACAAAACAACCCTCGTCTCGTATTCCACGTGCAGCAATGCATGTAGGTAGGGAGGAAGGACCCTTTTCCTTTTCCCTGCGCCCCATCCCCTGCCCATCGTTTCCTCAGGCAGTTTGAGATCGACATTTTGCCACGAGGAAATAGCGGTTGTTGAGAAAAGAATGCCAGGCATTACCATTGGCTGTAAAAGCGAGAAGGATTCGTGCAGTAGCAACGCTCGTTTGCCGTCCCACATGCATGCTGCATATGCTGCATAGTGATCCAACATAGGAAACAGAAAAGAGAAACAGAAAAGGCAAAAAAGCGCAGCAACGCAGAGAATGTAAAGCCAGATAGCCAGTCCCATCTTTTGGCGCGGTCCTCTCCCCAAGGAAATAAGCGAGATTTCTCATGTGGTATATTGCAGAACAAGAAGAAATGATCAGATGTCCTTGAATGGTGACTAATGAGAGAAATAAGAAAAACAAAATCAATGCATACAGCCTCTTTCCAAATAGTGTCGGCAATGATCCGAAAACCCAGATAGAAAACAATTGCCAAAAGGAAATTCGTTTGCCGCGCGCTGGTCAGTCGGTCGGCGTTGCCCCCATCGTCGGATGCCCGTGGGCTTTTCTTTCAGATGCCGTCATATTTACTGTAAGATCCAAACAAAAAGATTTCGGAAGGGCTATGTATTTAGGTAGTCGCTGAACTGAAAGAGTTGTTGAATTCCTTTTCGCCGTGGTACATTGGCTTCTCGTCGGCCGGGATTCCAAACAGAACGCGCTGGATTTTCTCCAAGATAGAGCAGTCCAGCTGGCAGGTCGGCGAGATCGCGGAAAGCTTGCGGAGGAAGCCTATCGTACGGCCAAGGAGGACTTGGAAGCGGTCCTGGTCGATCAGCTTGCGTAGATAATGAGTGCGCCAAGTGGCGGAGAGGACTAGCATGTTGCCGAATTGACTATATGTTGTTAGTGGTGCATAAATTTATGAATTTCTATCATGAAACTTACGCATGTGCAGTGCCGTGAATGTTGGTGACGACCAATCGATCGGGCACGCCATCCAAAGCGACAGTGCTCTGCATGGCAGCTTCGATACATCGTCGGCACGCTGCCCAGACTTCGCCCTCTCCCATAAGCTCGATCGCCTTAAAGAGATGAATCTCGGCTTTGTCACGGGGGTTGCGGTGCACATCCAGTGCAACTTCTTCCACGCTCTGTCCATCCTTGACGTGTGGCATGATGTGGAGCGCGTAATCCAAGAAGGGTCTGTTGATCACGTATCGCGCTCCCCAATACTTAGCTCGTAATCTAGCGGATAGAATTCCTGCAGGTGGCGGGTCGTCGTCTGCCCACTTGAGATCAGGCGGCAACATAGCTCTCCAGCCATCCAGAATAGCTTCGTGGCCATGCAACATTGCTTGTACTTCTGCGAGGGGCTGATTTAGACAGTCCGGTCCGTAGAGCTGCCTGTGTACCTGGTTCAGACGTTTCCTCAAGAACATCTGTGCCGTGTAGAACAAGATGACGTTGTTGTAGCTTTCGCCCTTTCGGTCTTCGTGGGGTGCAAGTCCCTCGTACGTCTCTTCCTCGGCGAGGTTGTGCGGCATTAGCAGAAGATTTTCGATATTCTGAATACCACTAGACGGCAAACGTAGCTCAGCCAGGATATCACTTTCGAGCTGTAAACACGTCCAAGATGCCAGTACGATCAGGTTTTGCCGCATATCTGTGATCAATTTTTGGCCCTTCTCGTGCTGTCTGCGCACATCTCCGTAAGCAGTCCAGTAGTTGTCGTTGTACAGCTTGTATCGGTCCAGCAATGTTTGAATGACTCTGCCAGCCATGGTGATCCAGCTCATGCTCTCCTTGACACGTGCCAATTGTCCCTTGTACAAGCCAGCCAGTAGGAACATCTGCGCGTGAATCAAGTCGTTTCCATCACCTTGATCGCCAAGAATCTCAGCTGCTTTGGCATAATATGCAATACCAGGGATAACATCCATGTTCTTTGCAGTCTGCGTGGAAGACGCGCTTCCATCAAACGAAGACCGTCGGCTTCGGTACTCCATGCGAGGGTTCTCGTTCGGGTAACCAGCAGGTGGAGTGTGGAGATGGTTCGGAGTCAGCTTGGGCGATCCTGGGGACGGCTTGACGTTCGTCGACATCGGGGAACTGCCATGCAAGCCTGGGTTGCCGGAGAGTTGATGCGCCAAGACTTGGTTCGCGTTCAACACGCGATCCTGAACGGGTCCTGGTAGTGATTCTTTATGCGCACAAATCTTACCAAGCGCCAGCACAAGATAGATAACTGCATTGCTAGGAGAGCGTTCAGTGTCGACAAAGCGCTTCGTTACGACTTCCCCTGGCATGCCCTGAGATCCAGTAGGACCATTTGACCTCTGTCGCTTGATAGGACGATCTGACTCGCCATCGCCGACAGCGAAGGTGTTGTGTGAATGCATGCGCTGCCTGTTTGGACAGTAACGCGAGATGAACTTATTGATCAATTTGCGAGTTCTGGCCTTGTCGAGGAAAGGATGCATGACGTGCATGTGCTTGACGTAGCTTTCCCACAGACTGTTGATTGTCGATTGATCGAGATCGAGGGTTCCATCAGGCTTCAAGCCGCCTGCGGTGTATGGATGTGAACGTGAGTCGGCGGTTGGGTATGCGTATGATGGAAGCCCGCAGCCCCAGATTCCCTCTGGTGGCGAAGGTGCATCTGAGAAGCTGTCTTCGCTGCGTGCTGGACTTGCTGGTCCACCTGGCTGCGTGCCATCTTGTTCCTCAATTCCTTCGCCACGACCATACAGGCGTAACACGCCACGGTCTTCAGCCTCCATCACATAGCCATCGTTGACATCAACATTGGCTTCTTGCAAGAGAGGCCGTACACTAGGCCAAAGAAGAATAAGCTTATGGGGCGCTGTTCGATGGTCATCGAGCTCTTGCTTGCGCTTCGGAGCTGGCTCCTCAGGTTCGGATGGTTCACTTGGCGGCGCAGCGGGACTCGATTTAATGCGCGTTTGCTCCATCCGTCTCAATCGATCGTCGAACGCGCTCAATCTGGTGGCAAGATCTTGACGGAGATCCTGGTTGCCTTGGCTAACCTGCTCCAACAAGGCGATCACCTTGTCCATGTTCTTATCGGTCTTCGCGGGTGGGGTGTCCCGATATTGACAAGGAAGATTGCTCTCCTTGCAGAACGAACATGGGCTGCCTTCATCGCATTTCTGCTTCCGTTGACGGCATTGTTCGCATGCCTGTGTTGCACGCATTTGCTTCTTTCGTTGAACGTTGAAGTTGATCGATGCTGCCGGACCATATCCTGGGGGCTGAGCATACATGGGCGGCGGAGGAGGGTAGCCATTGTGATTGTGACTGTCCATCACCGGAGTCATTGCGTAGTGATGTTGAGGCTCGTGTTGAGGTGGAGGCCCTTGAGGCGGCGGGGGCCCTTGACTCGGCTGTGGGTGTCCATGTGTAACGCCATTTGTTGGAGGATAGCTGTGATGCTCCATGGGCGGATGCGCGCCGTCTGGAGCAGACGTTGGCGGGTATGCAGCTGGTTGCGCTGGGGTAGTTGGAGTACGCTGCGGGTGGGAAGAATCAACCGAGTAAGACCTATTCACGGGCGCCGGGGTGGCATGGCCCGAATGGTTGTGTTGGTTGTACTGGTGATACTCTGGCGCTTCCCGGGCGTCATGCGGATGCCTGAGCGGTGCCAGGTGGTTCGGCTGCTCTTGCGGCGCACCAGGTGGAGGGTAGGGTTGTTGAATCGGTGGAAGAGATGGACCAGCCTGTGCAGGTGGTGGTGGTGGAGGTGGATGGCTGGTGTAATGCTGCTGTTGATGCGGTTGCGGCGGAGGTTGCTGTTGCTGCTGCGAGGGATGGGGGGCCGGGGGGTGCTGCGGTTGCTGCTGCTGCGGATGTTGCTGCTGGACAGGCGGCGGTGGTGGCTGCGAACGGGGTGGAGGGTGGTGGTGCTGCGATTGGTATGGGTAGTGAGGTGGTGGTGGACGATGGTCACCATGCGGCGGTTGGGCGTATGGCGGACGAGATCTGACAGGTTCCATGACGAGAGAAAGATGCAGCCATGCGGTCAAGGCTGTGGTCTATGGGACTACCTGTCGAAGAGACGATCGGGGGGCGCGGGCAGACCGGGGAGCAGGTGAAGGGAACGGGTGGACGAAGCTACGTCGTGCGGCACATGAGTAAGACTGGGCGGCGACTCGGAGTAGCGTGAGGGTGGAGGAGCACAGGCACGCACAGCAGAGGGCAGTGGCAGTGGCAAGGCCGGGTAAGGTATGATGAGGTGGTATGGTTTGGTTTGGTTTGCGTGCAGGTGGTCCCAGTGGAGGTCCAAGGTCCAAGGTCTAAGGTCGGTCGAGTAACTTACGCGCAGGGCCAGCCAGCCAGACAGACGGCAGCAAGCATCAGCACCAGCGAACGCAGACGCGAAGATCTCAGGCCCAGCGAGACGTGAGCCGAGCTAGCACATCAATCGTGCACATCCACCGCACTAGCCAACTCAAGGTAACTCTCGCAGCATCGTCGTGCGTGCTAGGGCCGCCGACTACGACCAGGGTCTGAGTACAGCAAGGCAAGGCAAGGCAAGGTACCTTACCACCACCACAGACAGGCAAGCCCTCTCTCCTCTGGCAGGGGCACACACGCCCGCCGCGGCCCAAGCATCCAATACCTTACCGTCCTTTGCCTGACCAGACCGTAGCAGAGGCCACCGCCGATGCGCCGGCCAAAGGCCAATATCACACCCTGCCGGCACTTTTTTGCGCGCCGCCGAGTCAAGCAAACCCAATCCCACTTCGCCCACCGCCCGGACACGGGGCCTGAAACATTCGATCGGGGCGTAAGCAGCAGTACCGCGGGGCCGCTATCGAGCAATCCGATCAGACACTCAAGCTGTTTGTTGTTCCTCCGAGCCTCGTCCTTGGTCCTCGGGCCGCGTCCTGTCGGTCGTCGTCCTGGGGTGCTGGGTCGCGGGATCGCTTGCTGTGCTTGCTCTCACATTTTACGGACTTGGTCGTTTTCAGACCCAGCAGCGTGGCAAGCGTCAACTCGCGTATTGCAGGTCCCAGATAGTGCAGTGCAATAGTCCAGCAGCCCAAGCAATCCTCCCGTCTGTCTGTCTGTCTGTCTGCCTGCTTGCATCACATGGCATTGATAGCAATAATAGTACTGGCAGGCAGGTACTCTCGTCCACAATCATCTGCCTGCCTGCCTTCGCGAGCTGCTGGCTTGCCCAACGCTGCAAGCGTATACAGACACAATCAAACCCTCTGTGCCATCTCGACCATCCGTCCCCCTCCCTCTCACCAGCACTGCATATGCACACCCCTCAGCAGCAAGCAGACCCTTCCACGTTGCTGTCCACGCTGCGATCGTCCTCCGCCACCGCCCTTGTACCTCTCGATCACGGTGCGCTCCTCCTTTTCCCTCGCCATCGTAGCTGCACCCTCCCCAAACCGGGCGCCCTGGCCCTCACCGACCCTCCCATCAACCGGGCTCCGTTCTCGCGACCCTGGTATGCGCAGCGGCAAGCGGCACGTCTCGTTTGGCGGAGGGTACGGTAAGCAAGCAGACGTGTAACACGAGACGAGTCGCGCCAGCCGCCGCCTGACATCTTCCGTGTCATGTATTGCCGCCGTGCTACCCAGGGCAGCCTTCGGCATGATGATGGTCCAGTTCACATGTCCGCATTGCGCTGCGCTGCGCTTCCGAGACTCGATAATTATAACTCCAGCGCATAATGCATGCAGCAGACATATCACTGCCCTGGTCTGGTTCAATGTCAGACAATACAGACAGCAGCACCACCTTCCCTCTTCGTTTCCGAGGGTCACTTGACCGTTTGATCGCAATCCTGCTCCCACCCAAAAGTATATATGCCCAACTTGCGCGCTGGCTCTGCCAGCACCCTGTGTACCACCCTTTCTTCACCGCACATTTGCGGCGTTGCGCTTGGCATCTGAATGGTCCAAGGTTCTACCATTATTCGGTGTCTTCCACAGCCTTACCATCCCGTTGCGACGAGTCGCAAAAGCGCAGGGTTAAACCTGGTCGCAAAACCTTGCCCTTGACTCGATCTGTCAAAACTTGAGCATGCATGTGACGCGCACAAGCTATATCCCCTACTGCTGATAGGAGGCCTCGCCGAAAATCTGGCCATTCTCGCGCCCATTCCAAATGACACGATCCGCGCAACACATCTCAGGTCGGTGAGGGTTGCGCAGTTCACAGGTGTGTTGTTACAATTGAAAAGCCATTGTGCGCCTGCGAATTTGCTTTGCTGCCCTGCGTCGTTGTCGAAAGCCACCAAACAAATAATAGTTCGCTCCCGTGACTGAGGAAGAGCTTCCATCGTACAGCGCGCATCGAGTACTGTACGCGCCATGCACACCCGTTGCACGTCAAAAAAGACGCTGCGGTTCAGCCTGCAGACAGACGTCGCACCGCGCATCCACGTAGCCATCTTTTGACAGCCAGCGATAAACAGACGACCATCTTCACAACCACTGCAAGTCTGCAACAAACACGTGGCGGTCGCAAGTCGCAAAGCCCTTCAATCCTTGGTGATCTTCCAGAACAACACGGCAGGGTGCATGACATCGCTAGTCCAGAGCGCTACGTTACACGTCGGTGCCAGCGCACCGCTTTTTGCGGCACAGAAGTCATATGGAAGGCTCGCGTACGGCCATGGCAATGACTTGCAGACCACCGCGACCGTGGCGATGCGCTCATAGGAGGTATGTTTCCTCACAAGCAGCCTGAAGGAGATTGCGACCGGTTGGTTAGAAGCCTACGCGGCTATGTATGTTTCCGACTTCCTGCGCGGCAGCTCAATCTTCACAAAATCGAGACAATCAACACGGCTCAGCAGGGGGTATATCTCTGACGCCGCAACAAGTCAGAGGCTCTTCGAGGGCTAGCCATCTTCACGAACTGAGGGAATATCAGGTATCGTTACCGAGCATACCACATGTCCGCATTTGTTAATAAGGTTGACGGCCTTCAAATTTGATGCTTGCAACTCGCACCGCGCAAAGCGCGGCGCTGACTCGTTTAGGTCGCACACCTTTCGACTTAGCCACCCACCAGCCCACCATCCCAGCCAACTTACACTTTCCGGATTTCTCGAAGCTGATTCTAATTATCCGTACTTGCAACTTACCGCCTGCGCGGCTCACGGGGAAAATGCACTGCCGAAAGGCCATCAGGCCGCCGGGCGCACTCCAACGACTCCTCGGGGATCCTACTCTTCCTTCAGCCAATAAGTGCCGTGAGCAGCGCGGCACAGGGTCCGATATCCAATACTGACCGCTCCTTGGTCGAGTCAGTCTACCGCGACTCCAAAGTGCAGTATACCACTATGAAACGCAAATGAGAGAGTCGAGACGTCTTCTATAGGGTTTGTTTTTGTGAAGAAAGCCGGCGCTTCAAAATCTCTCCTCAAACGCCAGAAACATCACCTTGAGTAACTCTTCCCGCCTGTCTACGTGCTCTCTCTGCGCTCGCATTGACATTGCGATCGCTGCTCACGTTTCACATGATTTCCAAAATCGGACCGTCTTTTGGCCTCCCACGTGACACGTTCTCCATGCGCGTGTGAGGTATGTGCGTGAAGCATCTTTCCACCCACATCGGAACATCCCCGACACAATACAATAGTCCCACGGTCGCGACTACGCTGATCAGGCCCACGGGAGGAAGGACGCGTTGGACCAAGACGAATAGCAGTGCCGGTCCCTCCGGATGCACTTCTGTCCACACATCCGCACGTGGCTTTCATCTATTCTTCCCACGCCAGCTCGCTACACTAATCCGGAAAATTCGAAAACAAGACAAACTACCCCTCGAAGGATGCGATAGTGGCGCGTCTAAGCGGACCTGGGTTCTACTGTTCTACTATCGACCGCTGCCCAAGGGGCTTGAACCTGGCCATACCACGTGGACAAGGTTTGACTTCGGCCGTCTGTGAAGCTGAAGAAACGGTCTGCTGGGGTATGGGCACATCCTTTTCGCTGGAGGAGGAGTTCGGCAGCTCATTTTACCCTCCAGCACGGCAATTAAGTAGTGACAGTCGGTCTTGGTTTCGCACGCGAGTGCGAATGGGTCTGGTTGTTGATTGGGTGTGTATCGACTTGGAGACGCTGTGCGCTTGCTGATACGAGCTCTGTGTCCGTTCAACCTTGAGCAAAACCCCTCATTCAGGACATGCGAACTGATATGTTAGTGATTACTGATTACTGTCTTCGGGCTGACTAGTAGGCATTGTTTCTGCTATGAGGACATCCAGTGAGCAGAGCGAATGCAGCTCAACGTCTCCTTCCGACTAGGGCAATAGACACCTAAGCATACATACCTTCGTGTTATCCAGGCCTAGGTGAAGTCAAACACATCGCGCGTGACCATATTGTCTCGCCCAGATGACTTGGTCGAACGTAAGCGCGTCTGGGTCCGGAGTGTCACTCCGTAGTTGGGCTGCAACTTGCAACAATCACTTCCGTATCCTCTGCACGGCGGGAGCGTGGTCAGGTGCAACAGGTTTGCTTCCCCTTGTCTCGCTGATCTAGGATGATAGGGACGTGTGCTACAGATTGTAGCTCTGCCGCTAGAGCGAGCTTTGTATGGCACAACTGATACTATGGACTGCGTTCTGTTCGAATGGACATAACAATCGCAGGGGCATGAAGTACTACGGTGTCTTCTAGCAGCAAAATTTAACCCTGTGGTTCTGTTGACGACCCTGTGAATCGGTCGTCCAGCTTCTCGTCCTTCTTGTCTGTGAAAAAAGTCTCCTCACACTTGAGCATATTTATATCATCTAATGTGAAAGAATCCACACATGTTGTTCACATCTCTTGCACAATCGCCTCAATTGATGCCAGAAGTCGTCAACATACACAAACAGGAGATCTATGCTTTTGTGTAGAGTCATGATACTGTTACCAATCACTAGTGATCAAGTCAATATCCTCAAACAAGAATAGCACGTGTTGGACAACAATATGTGAAAGTATTCACTGACATGCTCAGGTTAGAGAGGGTTAGGGTCGTTCAGTCGTGCACGCGTGCTGCCATCGTCGCACAGACTATATATAATTTGAGATAACAGATACAATCACGTGATTGGGATTCACCACCAATTCTCGCCGCTTTAGCTCACCTGGGAGAGCGCCAGACTGAAGTTCACTTCGAGTCCCGCATTCACATGCGATTTCTGGAGGTACTGTGTTCGATCCACAGAAGCGGCATTCATTTTTGACGTTCTATAGCATGTCTTGCTACATCTGCGTGCTATGGCGACCTGCATTTATCGAGGAGGTTACCTCGCGCCTTTTTTGTGCCCTCTCGAGTTACTGGGGCGCGAACGAGAAGGAACAGGGGAACATAGAGTCCACTCATCCATCAATTCCATTAGATCGAATGTCTTTGTTGCGAACTGCCATGCAGATGAGGCACCGGAGCAGTTATCATGTAGTCGATTCGTTGGAGCATTCTTGACGATATACTCTTGACTCTTGACTCAATATGTACAGAATGGAAGGGGTAAACATGGTAGCCGGCAATGTTCATCATACCATCGTATCGTACCATCAAAGTGATCTTTGCTCAAACCGCACAACGTTCCCATTCCATGACACAAATCACAAAACGTCTCCAAGCTAAGAGCTCGCGAACGCACACGATCCCAAGTCTCGCTTCTCGGCAGGTTTGTGGACGGAGATATCGAAGTCGAAGATGTCAATCGGTACTCCCTACGTGGTTGTCAGCATTTGAACAACATTCGAAGAAGACCATCATTCGGCGTTTCACTTACGAGAGTCGTGCAAGCGTTGGGTATATCCACGATGCCCGCGATGTGGCCTTGCACAGGAGCGCAGCTGAGCAAGAGATAAATTTGGTAGTCGTCGTATCCTGCGACCACAGTCAGTATCCAACAAGGGAAACGAGAGATCGATCAGAAACCCACCGTATCGCCTCAAGTACTCAATCACCCTCAAACAAGTCTGACGATACGCAACAGTCGCATCAAGATAGTGCTGCTTGCCATGCTCATCTACACTGAACCCCTCAAAGTAAATATACCTCCCAGGACCAAACTGCGGCTCCACAGGCCCAGGAACATAAATCGGCGACTTCATAGCAAGCTGCTCCATCCCACCCTTCATCACCGAGAAATTAATCGTAATCACACCCGCCATCTCAATCGCGCCACAGAACGAGATCTCGCCATCGCCCTGCGAGAAGTGCAAGTCGCCAACCGAGAACTTGGCGCCCTTGACGTGGACGGGCAGGTAGACTTTGCTGCCGCGCGACAGGTTCTTGATGTCGCAGTTGCCGCCGTGTTCGGGGCGGCCGGGCACGGTGCGAGCGCCTTCTTTGCCGATTTTCTCTTTGGTGTCGGCGTCGGCGCTGCCGGCGTGGATGTTTTTGGGCTCGGGTGGGAGGGCGACGTCGCGGTCCATGTGCGAGCATGCTTTGATTAGGCCGGCTTCGCGTTCGTTCCAGGTGTTCAGAATTTCGGGCGAGGGAGCGCAGCCTAGGATGCCCGGGTGGATGAGGCCGGCGAATTTGACGCCTGGGATGTGACGGGAGGAGCAGTTGATGCCTTCGAAGTCCCAGATGGCTTTGGCTCTGTGATTGAGGTCAGGTTTTGGCAAGGATGGGGATAGACAGAGCAATATCATACGGCTTGGGATAGATCTCATCGAGGAAGCCACCTCCATTCTCTTTGGCGAAGATACCTGGATCGTGTAAGCAAGATGTGTTCCTTTTCCCTCTTTCCCTCAAAGCAGCTTACCAGTGAATCCCCATGGGTGATCCTCCAAAGGTTGCACATCCTGAATATCGACAACGAGCACGTCGCCAGGCTCGGCAGTCTCTATCTCAAAGGGCCCGGTGAGATAGTGGATCTTGGTCAAGTCCACATCGCGAATGTCGTCTGCCGAATCGTTGTTCTTGATCTGGCCGCCCGTCCAGTCGACACACTCAATCTTCACCGTCTCTCCGTTCTTGATCGTTCCAGCGAAAGGGACTGTTCGTAACATCAGCCAATGGTCGTGATCGAGTTCGTGAGATTAGCTATACCATCCGGGTGCCATCGGTTCTATTTGCGATTAGCAGCTGTGACCAACAATTTCATGGACGGAAGGAGACGTACATGAAGGAATGTATCTGTCGCAGCGTCTTTCTCGACATCCACCTTGTTCATATATCTCAGACCTTTGGTCGGCATGTTGGTGGTATTTTGTCAGTCGCTGCGTGGGTAGTAGCTTCTTCCTGGTCAATGTGTATGGGTGTTCAAAAGACCGATTCAAGATAGAAATAACAGAAGAAGATCGGAAAGAATGCAGAAAGATAACCAGATAACCATACTTATCCACCCTCCTCATCCTCCAAACCCAATGCTGTCATTAAAACCGCACCTCGAACTGAGGGGTAAAGCCATGATGCTGGGCGATAAGGGAAGTGGCATGGGCGGCGGCGGCGGCCAAGGGCCCTCACAACTCTCGCTCATAGCCGGATATGAGAAGGAGAGACAGGAGAGCTCCTCGGTGTCAGCTCCAAGCCTTCGAGACGCGGTCTGCACCAGTTTGTTTTAGTCAAGAGAACATGATGCCAGGGTGAAGCTCGAGATACGGCAGACGACTCCGCCTTCCTTATCGGGCAAGCTGTTTGTGGTTTGCCGGGCACGCGGCACGCGTATCGCACTGCTGGAGCTCTGATTATGATGATGGTGCTGTGATCTATTGCGGGGCCATGATGGAGCTTCCCTTGTTGGTTTTTGATATCGGCTACATGGTTTCTGAAGTCGTTCCTTTGGAGCGAGATGGTTGTGGTCTGAGACGGAGAGATTTCGGCGAACGCGGGCTCGCTTTGCTGGGAGGAGCAATTGTTGGCATACCACAGTTACATGTTCATGTCACAGCAGTATACTGGTGTAAGAGGTAAATAAGGCTGCTGTATATTGTCGAGAGAAGTAGCCGAGGCACACGATCGTTGCATCTGCGAAGTATAGAGAGATACAAGAGTATGATGTGCGTAGGTCCAGCTACCTCTACATATATACGTACGGAAAAGCATGATCATCAAGGTGCTGATGATCTCCAGTACAAGTGACATATTTAGTAGATCTACTCGCTCCACATAGCAGCGAGGTTTTCGCACGTAGTGCATTGCGCAGAACTAAAAGAGTCTACGTAAACTGCCTTTTTCTCACATCCCCACCAGTCTGAGTCGCACCCGCCTTGTTCTCCCTCATTCTCGCATTAATTTTATCAACAGCGTCCAATGGCAAGTTCAAGAACTCGTGCTTATTGTCCCACCTTACATCCTTCTTCTTGAAGTCCTCCGCCTCTTGCGGTGGTGGTGGCGGGTCCGTAATCTTCGTAATGAGATAAGCCGTTGACGCCTCTGCGATGCCGTAGATGAGCACGCCGAGTAGCGGGACCTTCAGGAAGAAGAAGAAAGCGACTGCGAAGCCGTAGAGCACGCCAGATCGGTCGTGGAACCAGAGTTTCTTTTGCTCGGGAGTGTAGCGGATGCGGGCGAAGTAGGGGTCGAGCTGGGGATAATGTTAGCTTTTGGTCTATATCGTTGTGTATCAGGTGTGATACGTACCAATTCACGCATGAGCGTGCGGCTAGAAAAGTAGCTTTGCAAGAACATGACCAAGTATCTCTTCGGCAAGAAGATGCCACTGCCGAAGATCACCACAGCCGGTTGCCAACCAACAGACTTATTGAAGGTGTAGAAACTGGCTGCAGGCAAGACGAATCGGCCCACGTAAGGCAGCAGCGAAAGCAGGTATACTCCCAGAGAAATGGCTGCTTTCTTTCCAAACCTCATCAGGAAAGCTTGGACCGCCGCGTACGGGTCCTTGTTCTGGTCGCTATTGGTGCCCTTTGTGGTGTACAATTTCAAATTCGGGTGGTATGTGGCTCTGAGGTCGTTGGGGTTCTCGCCCTCGTGCTTCTGGTAGTACGTTTGGTCGACCCACGCGAGGGAGTCCATGAACATGTTGTCGAGAGTGGGCGTGATGTAGCGCATGAGCGTCATGAAAAAGAACGGTACTTGCAGCACCGAGTGCTCGATGAAGTGGATGCCTTCGATTACATCTTGGTCCCAGGTCGACTGCGAGAGATCCGTGAAGAGCCCAAGGAACGAGATGAGGACACGAATGCCGGCTGTCTTCATACCCTGTCAGTATGTGTGATACTCGTTGTATTATGTTCACAAACATACCGGAATAGCCACGAGGACTCTGATTACGATGCCCGCCAGCACCGCCAATGCTGCCTGCTTATAATGCTCGCTGGTGAACAGTCCGGGATTTTTGAGAGCTCGCAGGGCGCCCACGACGGTGAGCTGGGCACCCCGGAGAATGGCGTTGGGCTCGAAATGGCTCATTTTGCCATGCGTGTGTGGGTGTGGGAGTATCAATTGCTAGGAATGACAAGGGAAATCAAGCAAATGTCCAGTTCGACAGATTCCACCTGGTTTAATATGACGTAGATGAGGGCAGCAGCCTTGTGGACTGGTGGCCGCAGGTTCCGGTAGATCATTTGTCAGAAGTCTAAGTGCAGGCGTGGATGTATTACGTAGTAGGAGTAGAAGTATGCTTGGAGATCGATTCTAAGCATGTAGCCAGACTCTCGATATTGTTCCACATATTATGTAGTCGTATACTTATCAAATGCTCATTTCAGGTCGATATCATCCCGATCCTACAGTTTGAAGCACAAACTTGTGACCTCAAACCTTAGTTTACCGAGGCGATCCTCTTCTCGAATTAGAAGACCCTTGAACTGGCGTAACAGAAACAAGACATGCAGCCGCAACGGCGGGTAAATAGCCATATCTGTAGCGCAAGCATGTTGTGGTGATCTCCTATGCTTCTGATGTTATGTTCGTCGAGAAACAGCCAGCTGTGACTTCCAATTTCTTCCAACGAAGTGAAGTGTAGTCGCGTGGCATGGCTGGCTGAGGCACGCTCGCAGTACAGGCCACCCCTGCCCGCGCGAAGTCATCGTGCGAGCCTCGACCAGCTGCCATCATGTACCATTATTCACCCCTCACTCCACTGCAAACACTACCACATCCACCACTCTTACGCCGGACGTCTGGGAACGAGATACCAGGCATACACATACATGTAGTCTGCCCTGCGAGAGCTGCTCCTTAGCACTCCCCAGTCCAGCAGTAGCGACTGCCTACCTACCCACCCCTTGGCTGCCTGTGTCGCGTGCACATCAGCACATCGACATACTATACAAGCAACCTGAAAATATGTCGGCCTCCTCATCGAATACTCCTGCTACGCCTGAACACGCCACTCCTCGACGAGCAGCCATGACCCGCTCCTTCACCGTCCCACCCAAGCTCACCGTTTCCACACGAACAAACCCAGTCCCCGAAATCGGCGCCGCAGATGGAATCGAGACACTCTACGTCCACCCGAGCGCAAGCATAATCAAATTCAACACTGGCGGCTCCCGGCCAGGCAGCAGCTCAGGATCACCGCGTGGAAAGCATACAGATGGCTCAGGAACTCTTCCCTGGGCTTACCCAACCGAGAGCACAGTCGCAGTCGGCCCGATGGAGATATACCGTGTACCTGGATCTGTCTCTTTTCTCCACTCTGGAGCTCTGTTGCACGCCATCCTACCTCGAAGTCAGTGCTGGTGTGTCGACGGTGTGAGCAAGTTTGCTTTCCGCGTTTTGCCAGAAACATACTACCGGATCGAACTACCTGGCGAGACGGCAGAGGACCTAGAGCTTGTGGAGGCGCTGAAGGCGACGCTCAAGAAAGTGTTGTTTTACGAGCGGACGGCATGTCCGTTTGCGCGAGGCTTTACGGTGGATTTGCCTGTGGAGGAGATCGAGATCAAGATCAAGAAGAGGAATAGCGTACGCGAAGGGCCAGCGAAGAAATGGAAAATGGAAAAGGCTTATAAGTGGAGGCCTGAAGGTTGGGAGGAAGAGGAGGCGAAGAGGCAGTTGGAAGCAAAGGGTTCACGACCTATTGGTGACAACAGTTCAGGACCGTCTGACGAAGAAACCGCGCGATCGGACCAATCGGAGGAGGATGATCAAGAACGACTGGATACCGTGGAAGCGTCACCGTCGAAATTACGACCAACACCTATGGCATCGATGAGGTCGGTGACAGCACCCGCGCAAGTTCAAATACAACAAACACTGCCCTCCCGGGTACGGTCGCGAGTACAAGCTGTAGAGACCGTCGACCGTGCACAAAAGGCAGAAAGGGTACGTTTCAGTGCTGAAGTTGAGCGACGAAGCTCTGTTAGAACGAAACGAGTTTCAACCATCCCAGTTGATATGCCACCTTCGCCACCGGACTCGAGCGCTGGTGCTGAAGCATTTGCCGAAGAAGATGCGGATGATCTGAGCGAAGATGTGGAAGATCCTTTGAACGAGGTTGATGAAGAAGACGCTTCGAGCGAACATGAACAAGCAGAGAATCCAGTTCTAGGAGAGACTCTACCGGTTCCTGATCCAGAGGTTGAAAAAGATGCCGCTCCTACAGAAGGCGAGAACGAAATCGCTGCCCCTGTAAAATCGAACGAAACACCCACATTACAAATCGATGGAGCGCAAACACCATCGACCGAGTCAGAAAATGAAATCGAGCCCAGCAATTCTACGCACAGCGCAGCTGAACTTGATGCCATAAGACATTATGAGAGTTCGACTCCTCTAGAAGATGCAGACGCCTCTGTGGCACAGGAGAAAAATCACCAAAACGACAAAACCGAAAAACCGACAAACGCACCGTCAGTAACCACCGCACCCGCAACGACACGAGCAGCCACCGAAGACCCATATGCCGCAATTCAAGCACGGATCCAAGCGCGTCGTTCCATTGGAGGTTCGACAACCTCTTTCCAACCAACCAACAATCCTCCGATCAGCAAGAGTTCATCTTCGAATGCGTCGTCAGCGTCGATCGCTTCTCAGCGATCAGCAGTAACAAACCGAACGCAACACAACCATTCGATTGCCGCGGTACTGGTCAATAAGGCTTGCGCAGTATTCCTTGGCCCGCCAGCACATCTGGTGACAATGATGCTGCGAATCGCTGCCAGGTTTTCGAGTGGCGCCTTTGGAAGTAACAGCATGTTCTTCGTCGAGTCTCCGATCGGAAGTCCTAGGCGTGTTCCGGGGAGCTTTTACCTTGAAGATGAGGAGGACCATGGCTGGAAGAGTGAAGAGGAGGATTGGGATGAGGATGATTTTGGGGTGCCTTTGAAAAGTCCGGTGAGGCTTAGCGGGCTGAGAGAGCGTGCGAGAAAGCATGGTTGGGAGCTGGAGTGAATGAGTGCAGGGATGCTGCTCTATTTGAGATGATGCTACTAGTGCTGATAATATGCTATGATTGGACGACGGGATGGATGTACTGTACTTTTATAAACGCTAATGTTTCGCGGTGCTTATGGACACCGCTTACGAAGGATAACTATCATCACGCTCTCGCGTCGTCAACCATGAAACACACGAACACTTGGTTATACTGATCTGTGATGTATATGTATAAATAAATATATCCCTTTTTCCCCAGTCCCAAAGCGGGGAGATCTTACGCCAATCGCGGAGTCTAGCTCCTTGTTCTGCAACGCAACCCTGAACGATGGAGCGAGCGTAAGTTCAAGTGTTGGCTCCAAAAGAAGCAGAGCAACGAGTCCACATTGGGCCGTCATCATCACCTCCTTCTTTTTGTTTATACCTTACGTACATCCACAACTCTGCCTCATTCCTTTGGCAGTCTTGCAAGCAATCACCACATTTCCCTATCTGTACTCGACCCACTCCGACCCCCCTCCCTCCCTCCACACCTCACACCGTCACGCGGGCTTATCATAAACGAGGAAGAGCCGCACGTGTGATGGGCGGCGAGGACACGCACCGCCGCCGTAGCGCCTCGATCGTGCAAGCTGCAGGCGGCAAGCACATGGGCTCCATCAAGTCCAACAAGCACAAACACGGCTATCGACAGTCCTCCATCTCCCTGGCCGGCCACCACAACGGCAGTAATACCGCCGACTCCAGCACAGCCGTCATCCACGAGGACTCGGCGCCTTCGAGTTCAGACGTGGAGATGAACGATATGCGCTCCGACGACGACGACGAGGTGACCGACGACGAGGAGACCGGCCTCACACAAGCCGAGCGGCGGAAGCGCAGGCGCAGGAAGAGGCGGAGCACCATGCTGGACGAGAGGGTCGCTGGCGGCAATGGCAATCCAGGCGATTTGAAGCGCACGGAGGAGCAGCTGGCGAAAGCGAATCTGCTATCCATGTACGGCGTGAATGCCGTTTTGATCGCCATGTGGTACACTTTCTCCATTTCCATCTCGGTCTACAACAAGTGGATGTTCTCAAAGGAGAATCTGGACTTTCATTTCCCGCTGTTCACGACCAGCTTGCACATGGTGGTGCAGTTTACGTGTGCTTCGGCGGTGTTGTATTTCTTTCCGCATCTAAGGCCTGGAGCTGGAGGAGCAGACCCGCATGCGCAGGGCTACTCGCAGGTTGAGGGAGATGAGGAAGGCGTGGAGAGACGCAATAGTACAGCACCAGAGAGCAAAGGCCCTCTCATGACACGCTGGTTCTACCTCACTCGCATCGGACCCTGCGGCACAGCGACAGCCCTCGACATAGGGCTAGGAAACTTTTCATTACGATTCATCAGCCTCACTTTCTTCACGATGTGCAAGTCTTCAGTACTCGCTTTTGTGCTCCTCTTCGCCTTCATCTTCCGCCTGGAAAAGCCCTCCTGGCGTCTCGGCGGCATCATCACCCTCATGTCAATAGGCGTGGTAATGATGGTCGCGGGCGAAACAGCCTTCAATGCCCTGGGCTTCATCCTAGTGATGACAGCATCCTTCTGCTCCGGCTTCCGCTGGTCCCTAACCCAAATCCTCCTGCTCCGCAACCCAGCAACAAGCAACCCCTTCAGCAGCATCTTCTTCCTCACCCCCGTCATGTTCCTCGCCCTCCTCATCCTCGCCCTCCCCATCGAAGGCCCCAGCAACGTCATCGAAGGCCTTCACAACCTCGCTGCAGTCAAAGGCGTCTTCCTCGGCACCCTCATCATGCTCTTCCCCGGCGCCCTCGCTTTCATGATGGTCGCCGCCGAATTCGCCCTGCTGAAGCGAACTTCCGTCGTCACGCTCTCCGTCTGTGGAATTTTCAAAGAAGTCCTCACAATCTCCGCCGCCGGCGCGGTGTTTGGCGACGAGCTCAGTCCCATCAACGTCAGTGGCCTGATTGTAACAATCGCCTCGATCGCAGCGTACAACTACCTGAAATACCTCAAAATGCGCAGCGACGCGCAGAAGCAAGCGCACGAACTCCTCGAAGAAGAACGAGATGAAGGCAGCGGTGGCGAAGGCGCTAAAGGAAGCGATAGGCTTTCGTACGATGATACGGAGCCCGAAGAGCCGAGACGGCACCGGCAGACGAGCGCGCTGATGCGGCATAGTTTGTCTCTGGCAGTGGGAGAAGCGCATTCACAGCACGGTCCTGGACAGAGCAGCTCGCAGAGTCCTGTCAAGAGGCCGGAGAACTTGGAATAGGATTTTCGGTTCTTTCATTTATTTTGCTTTCTCTAAACCAGATATTGCTTGCTGTTTTCGTAGTCCTCATATTGAACAGAGGAGCGGAAAAGGAAAAAGCAAGCGAGAAAGAAGAAGATCTAGTGTATCACATCTATGTCACGTCTATCAATCATATGCTGGGCCTCATCCGGTCCAGCAAAAAGGCACACAAGATTGCCCATTACGTGAATCCAATTCTCAAACCATCGCTGCCGTCATGCCATGCCACGCGACGCGCTTTCCCCATCCATCCCATCTCATCATATCCAATCCCGTAACCAACATCCACCCATCACTACTAATTGAAATTGAACGCATTCCTGCACAACGGGCAAGTGCTCGCATTGCTCGTCTTAAACCACTTGAACAAACAGCTGGCGTGGTACATGTGTTTGCACGTCGGGCAGCGCTTCTGCGGCAACTGGCGGTCGCCGCTGATGATGCTGTAGCAGATAGCGCACTCGGACTGGCCCTTGAGAGCGCCCATGACGTTGCGGCGGAAAGAGGATACGCCGTCGGAGATGGAGCCGTTCTGTGAGGAGGTGTTTGTTAGTATATGTGTTCGATTATCGGGAGGAGTGTATAGGTTGATGATGATGGTGAAGACTTACGGAAAACGTGATGACGCCCTGGCAATTGCGCAGCCAACTCTGCCACTTCTCCTCCTTGACCGCGACGCGGCTGACACCGACGACTTGCGCGGAAGCGAGTGGGTACGCGTCTGGTAGGATGATTTTGATGGCCATGGTCTGTTCGTCGACGACGTACGAGACGTTGATTTCCTTGCTGCGCATGCCGACCTTGACGGCCCACTTTTCGTTCTCTGGGTCCTCTTTGATGCTGTTTTCGTTCCACTCGGCGACGCCTTGCAGACTGCTCGCGACGATGATGGGCGAAATGTACTTTGCCGTCCAGGACTCGACGGCCAGAGAGGTCTGGCGCGAGCGGATGTCGAGGTAGTAGGATTTGACCAGGCTGGGGAGGTGGGTGAGGGAGAGGTAGAAGAGGTGCGAAAGGAGGTACTGAACGTCGCGCTCGGGTTTGTCTTCGAGATCGGATTGGTATGTCTGGACGTCGAATTTGGAGGCGTCGATGGGCTTGCCGCGGGTGTGGCCGAGGAAATCGAGGCAGAGGTTGAGCAGGCCGGAGAGGTATGTGCCGTCTTTGAGCTGGTCGATGTAGTCACTCTTGACCTTGTAGCTGGAATTGGCGAAGTGGTCGAAGAGGAGGCGCCAGCTGTAGAGGTAGCTCTGAAGGCTCAGTGGCATAGAGCGATCGAAAGAGGCGTCGGCAAGCGTGTCAAGGGTAGGTGCTTCCAATATGAGTGAAAGAAGCTCGTCAGGAAGCTGTGCAGTCCTGTTGTCGAGAGCGGCGTCGAACGAGATCTTTTCTTGAGTGGAAGGCACCTTGACGTGCAACAGACTGAAGGCAGCTTGCTGAACGGCTCTAGACCGTGTCATCATGAGTGGATAGAGCTCCTCAATTTCCAGCTGGTTTTCTATCTGTTTCTGCGACAATTGAGAGAGTTGACGGGACAGCAATTCGTTGGTGACCATGAGTGGCTGGTGAGAGTCGTCAGGAATTCCACCAGTAGACTTGAGCAGGTTGATCAGGCCATCGAACATCTGCTTCTCCTGGTCCTTGAGTGCATCAACAAGGTCATCGTTAGGGTCTTCGCTCTTGGAGAGCTTTCGCAGGGTGTGAAGGAGTCTCAGAGTTGCATTAATAAGCGGGATGCTCCTCTCATTGATCGTGTCCTCGTCAACTTGAGCCCAAGTAGCAGTCATGTTGGACAGTATTTGAGTCCAGTGTTCGCCATAAATATCTTGCATACCAGGCAACAGATATGCAAGTGCCTTGGCCACCTCACTTCGGACGAGAAGATCGTTCTCGGGCTCAAGCCATGGGGCGAGGTGCTTGATCAAGAATACCAAGCGCTGCTTAGCAATCACATCAACCACATCATCTTGAGAATTGAAAATGGTGTTGAGAGTGACGAGTTCACGGACAGCTTTGTCTTGTTGTTGGCCGACATCCAGGCCTGTCAAGTCTGATACAAGCTCGTTGCACACGCGATTGAGGTATTGGCTGCCTGCCAAAGCTTGAGCGTTACCAACGAGCTGTGCCTGGGTCGCGAACAAGTCTCCACTTTTACGGAGAGCGCGCAGAGATTCTTCACCACTTTTGACAACCTCAGACGAGGAGCCATGCCTCTCGATCAACTCAGCATAAATGCGACTGGAAGCCAAGGCCGAGTAGTAAGCCTCGGAGGACGACTCGGAGCCAGATCGCTGCTCATCGATGGCTTTCTGGAATGTTGGCCATGTGCTAGGGTCAGAGCCGTTGAGGATCTTGCTGATGGCTGCATTGGCTTCGCTGATGAAGTCGAGCACCTCTGCGTCGTGCTCGGGGTTTGGAATCCAGAGGGCGTTCATGCCCGAGACGCTCATATTGTCCTCACCGACCAGCACGGTCAACAGAAGAGACACGACCAGAGTTGCCAGTACGTTGCCCTCGGAAGAGCGAACGCGGTCCTCGAGGTCAGTAGTGGTAAGCAGCTTCGTCACGTACATGGCCGTACGGAGTGCCTGCGACAAACCTTCTGCGTCACGAGAATATGGTCTCTTGGTGGGCTCTTCCTTTGACACCAGATTGACAGCACCGCCGAAGGGGCTCAGGACTGACAGTGAAGACGCAGGAGTTGTCATGACTGCGCGAAGGGCTGCGTTCCAGACACTCAAAGAGGGTAGCGCCTTACCGGCTTCGTCTACCTTGCCGTTTGGCACAAGTCTAGAAGTCAACTCGAGTAAAGAGTCTATGCTCAACGACCTGTCCGACACCTCTTCAAGATTTTGTCTCACGACTGAGAACTTATCGACTGATCCGTCGCTTTCTCCCGCCAGTGACAGCTTCGAAGAGAGCTTGCTGGCCAAGTCTGCGATCTCGTCGTCGGATGACTTTTCGAGACGAAGAAGACTTGTCAGCAGCTGATCCGTGTTTGCAGAGGTGCCAAGTAGGAGCTTTGAAAGAGCACCCTTTGACGAGGAGGCAAGGTGATCGAAAGATGCTAGCGCATCGGTCGGCGCATCTTCGTTTGCAAGCGATTCGTTCAATTTGTCCAAGATTGACGAGATGGTTTTCGCTGAGACGACTAGCACAGGAAGAAGATCAACCAGTAAGCGAGGGCATGGGATCTTGCCACCAGCACTGGGAGTTGACAAGTCGGCGATTAACTTTTGTAGCTTGTCGGAATCTTTGGCCAGCTTTACTGCACGTTCGGGTGTCTGGCGATTGAACAGTGTTTTGAGTAGCAGCCCCTTGCTCGACGCCTCAGCATCTGCCTCTGAGACACGGGTGACGACAGATTCAAAAGTGGGATCGAACGACGGTTCTGATGACAGGGTGTAAAGGCTATAGGCCAGGTGGCTTTGCGATGGAGTGAATAGTAGACCGGGAAGGTCCTCTTTTGCGAAAGACGACACTGCTGCCAATATCTCAGGGTCGTTACGCAGGAGATCACCACACGATTTGAGAAGTTCGTTTACTGTTGCCGCTGCACCGTACGGCTTGCCACCTCGCGATGTCAGTAGTGCAAAGCAGTCATTGACCAGACGTTTGTCTTGAGCAACAAACGCTGCTTGCAAAGAATCGGGCAAGTCATGACCACCGTTGGTAAGTTCTCGTTGGAGAGCAGCCCATCGTTCACCAGCAGCGGCAACATCACGCTGTGACTTATCGAAATCCTTAGACTGCTCCGGTTGAGATATTTTGATTTGCTCAATCAGTTGAGCCACCAAACTGGGCAGCTCACGCTCAAGGACCGATGGAAGACGATGCACCTGTGCTACCTTCGCAACAACCGGCGCGGGTTTTGCGCCAGTGATGCTCCAGTCTGACGTTTCCGGATGGGGCGAAATAAATTGCTTGATCACCGGCATGACAAAATTCTCCGTCAGCTTATCCTGGTCTGCTTCCGAGAGATTGCGAGAACTGGCGTCTGCGATTGTCGCGTAGGTCTGCCAAGAGTGGGATGCGTTAAACCGGTCCTCTCTTTTAGACACACCAATCCGAGCGTTCGATAGAAGCTCAGCAACCTCGTCATATGTGCTGGGCAAGACGCCCTCAGGAATTTTGCGCACAGTGTTCTCCAGCGTAGGCCAAAATTCCGCAGGGCCAGCCTGGGATCCATGTTTTAGCAGAGACCGCAAGCGTGAAGCTGCTGGCTTCTTTCCACTGTATGCTTCTGTCCATATGGTAGGGTGAACGCTAGTAAGGTGTTCCAGGGTTTGCACGAAGTCCAGAGAAGATCCCGTCTGGTCCGATGGTAAGCCCTTGTAGATGTATGCGGTACTAATCGCCTTCAAGTGGTTGCTGATCAAATTTGGCTGGTTGTGTATACAAGACCGGACCAGTCGGTGCATCGACCTTCTCACGCCAGTGTCCGCGTAGTTGGCAAAGTCCCAGATTTTGTTCTCCAAAAGTTCTTCGTACAAGCCCTGTTGCTGCGAGATTTCCTCGGATGATAGGTTGTTGAGCATGCTAGTAACCAGTGAGATGCTGGTGGCCACGACACGAGCATATGTAGCCTGGGCGTCATCTGCGCTGATTGTCCTCTCGTCACTCAGCGTCTGTACCGTCTCATTTAATGCAGCCTCCTTGCAATATTCGATGATAGACTGGTGGAAGGTTTTCCGCACACCCTGAATCTTCTCTGGTGTGTTGAATATGAGTGCGAGCGAGTCTCTAGCCGCATTGGCAGCGGCTTTATCACTGTCAAAGACTCCAGCCAGCCATGGTCCTGCAACTCTGGGCATGTGTCTCGCTACTCTCTTTCCAGACTTGGAGCATACCTGCCCGTTGAGGTTGTGCGCAAGTTGACGAACGCGTCTGGCCGAGTCAATCGAGAGCCGTGGGAATAGTTTCACCCATGCCTCCAATACTCCCTCTTCTATGTTCGCGTCCGAAGCGCCAATGGTCGCCAACAGATCCTCAAGCGCCTTCGCTTTTGTGGTTGCATCTCTTTTCGACAGATTCTTGAATGCGACAACGGTATTGGCGTCGCTGATTCCTGAGTAGTCTGGGCCTTCTTGAATGTATGATAGCGTCGAGGACTGCGACGAGCCAAATGCCGATCCACCGAATGCACCAAAGCCACTTGTGGGCAGTCGGCCACTGCTGGCCTGCGATTTGAATGTCTTCTTGCTCATGTTTGCTGATTCGTGGGGTCCAGTGTATCGGATTGTAGTTGGTGGTCGAAGTTGTTTCGGAGGAGTGAGGAGGATGCAGATACTATGCGTACTGTTAGATGTGAAGCGCGACGGTCATGAAATGTTATTCACAGGAGGCGAAGCAAAAGATAATGTTTCTTCTCGAAGTCTATCGCAGTTGTGAGGACACAGCTCGCGCCAAAAGAATCTCTGTGATCCGTGACGTAGGCTGTGACGGCGGCGGAACATTGGAGTCAGCGACTGGAGAGTGAGCCCTGGAGGTGGGGGTTTGCGAACGAATTGCTGCCTCAATTTGATTGATAAATCGCCTTGCTTTACCCTAACACGCGACGCGCGATTCGCCCAACTAAAGACCAAACTCCATCTTTGTCTCCTCAGCCTCATCAGCAATCCATCAACAAGTATTGCGCTTCTCCTGTCTTGCCAGTCTGTGCAGTATATTCGACATTTGTCGGAGCCTAGCAGAATATCTGCGGACACCGCCACTCATTTGACGTCGCCACTTTGCATGGGGCGCCACTGGACACAGGTATAACAAACAGCAGGCTGGTGTTTGGCTACATAGACCTCTCCAACATCTCCTGAGGCCGTTGCCTCAGCACACGAGGTCATCATGAAGTTCTTCATTGGGGATTTGCCTGTCCTCTTCCCGTACCCTCGAATCTACCCAGAGCAGTATGCCTACATGTGCGATCTCAAACGCACTCTGGATTCGGGCGGACATTGTGTCCTGGAAATGCCTTCGGGAACTGGAAAGACGGTATCGCTACTTTCCTTGATTGTAGCTTATCAGCAGTTCTACCCTGAACACAGGAAACTCATCTACTGCTCGAGAACAATGTCTGAGATCGAAAAGGCGTTGGCCGAGCTCAAAGCGCTGATGAAATATCGCGCGGACCAGCTTGGAGAGGTGGAAGACTTCAGAGCGCTGGGTTTGACAAGTCGAAAGAACTTGTGCTTGCACCCCTCGGTAAAACGAGAAAAGAGTGGCTCGGTCGTCGATGCGCGCTGTCGAAGTCTTACCGCAGGCTTTGTCAAGGAGAAAAAGGAGCGTGGCGAAGATGTCGAGCTGTGTGTCTACCATGAAAATCTCGATCTGCTTGAACCACACAACCTGCTGCCGCCTGGAGTCTGGACCCTCGACGGTATGGCTCGGTACGGCGAGCAACACAAGCAATGCCCGTACTTCACTTCCAGACGAATGATGCCCTTTTGCAACGTCATCATCTACTCCTATCACTACCTGCTTGACCCCAAAATTGCCGAGCGCGTTTCCAAAGAGCTCTCGAAAGATTGCATCGTTGTCTTCGACGAAGCACACAACATCGACAACGTGTGCATCGAATCCCTCAGTATTGATTTGACTGAAGACTCATTACGCAAAGCCGCTAGAGGTGCATCAAATCTCGAGCGCAAAATCACGGAAATGAAGGCGACGGATGCTCAGAAGCTACAGAACGAGTATTCGAAATTGGTCGAAGGGTTGCAGGCTGCCGACGATGCACGAGATGAAGGCGCCTTCATGTCCAACCCAGCACTGCCAGATGACTTGCTGAAAGAAGCAGTACCTGGCAACATTCGACGCGCCGAACATTTCATGGCCTTCCTCAAACGCTTCGTGGAGTACCTGAAGACCCGGATGAAGGTTCTACACGTCATTTCCGAGACACCACAATCATTCCTACAGCACCTGAAGGAACTCACTTTCATCGAGAAGAAGCCACTGCGATTCTGCGCCGAGCGACTCACGTCCCTGGTCCGCACACTGGAGCTGTCAAACATCGAAGACTACCAACCACTACAGGAGGTCGCATCTTTCGCCACATTGGTTGCTACATATGACACTGGCTTCTTACTCATTCTGGAACCCTTCGAATCAGAGACGGCGCAGGTGCCAAATCCTGTTCTGCACCTTACTTGTCTCGATGCTGCTATTGCCATCAAGCCCGTGCTTGAAAGATTCAGCTCGGTTATCATCACATCAGGAACCATTTCGCCCCTGGAAATGTACCCTAAAATGCTTGGATTCAGCACGGTGGTGCAAGAGTCGTATGCTATGACGCTTGCAAGGCGATCGTTCCTGCCAATGATCGTCACCAGGGGCTCAGATCAAGGCTCGATTTCTTCGGGCTTCCAGAGCCGTAACGATCCATCCAATGTGCGAAACTACGGCAGTCTGTTGGTTGAATACTCGAAGCTGACGCCCGACGGTATCGTTGTGTTCTTCCCATCCTACTTGTACATGGAGAGCATCATCTCTATGTGGCAGGGCATGGGAATCTTGGATCAGGTGTGGAAGAACAAGCTCATTCTGGTGGAGACTCCTGACAGCCAAGAGACTTCCTTGGCTTTGGAAACATACCGCACAGCTTGCAGCAACGGCAGAGGTGCTGTTCTGCTTTGTGTCGCACGTGGCAAGGTCTCTGAAGGAATCGATTTCGACCACCACTACGGACGGACCGTGCTTTGCATTGGCGTGCCCTTCCAGTACACCGAGTCGCGTATCCTGAAAGCACGCCTGGAATTCTTGCGCGAGACTTACCGCATTCGTGAGAATGACTTCTTGTCCTTCGACGCCATGCGCCACAGTGCCCAATGTCTGGGACGTGTCTTGCGTGGTAAAGACGACTACGGAATCATGGTGATGGCTGACAAACGTTTCGCAAAGAAGCGCAACCAATTACCGAAGTGGATCTCTAGCGCTTTGATGGAAAGCGATTCGAACATGTCTGTCGACCAGTCTGTGGCAACAGCCAAAAAGTTCTTGAAGACCATGAGCAAGCCCTTTCCGGCACGGATGCAGGATGGCATCAGTACTTGGACGTACGAAGATCTGATGCGCAACAAGGGTAAGATCGACGCGGAGCGCCAGTTGGATATGCACGCGAGCGGCAACGTAGATGGACACTATGAGCAAGGCGACCACGCCATGGCTGACGCACAAGCTGCCGACGAGATGGAGGTCGATGCCGAGTTTGACGCTGCTATGAACGAGATGGCGGACAACGCGTAGCGTAGAATGGCATAGTTGCGATGCATAATTGCGCCTTACCTAACAATTCTGTAATCTGAGCCTTAATGATGCCAGCCACAGGTCGTTGATTATATTTATATTAGCCTATTCGGTCAAGGAGCGAAAGCGGATGGCCGTGCTCCGAGCCGCCTTCAGACCATTGAAAGCATGCCTCATCTGCGACAGTAAGGAAAGTGTAATACAGTAAGCTTGCGTTACGATGAATGTGCTCAATCATCCATCTATTATATTCATGTCTTCTAGAAAAGTAAGGACTCCTTCAAACGCCACGATCTTGATGTCGCCAAGCAAGCGACCAGGCCGCTGTTCGGCGCTACTGGAAATTCCTCGTTTCATAAACCAATCTATGCCCTACAATACGGAGACTATATACAAGCGCGCTTCCATCTACATGGCAATATTCTCCACATGAAGCCTTCGTTTAATCAATCCCATGTCAAGCCCTCTAAGCAATTCTCAAGCAATCTCGTTCCGCATCAAGCGGGCTGCCACGCCCCATCAGACCGGTGTTTCGGCCTCCGTGTGCGCGTAGGAAGCGATGCCGGTATGGCGACTATGTAGGTGAGGCGTGTTGCTGTTGCTGGTTTGCTTGTGGTCACCAAGCCTTCCTTCTTACTTACATCTCGTCCTTCATACCATATCAGTAGGCAGAGCCGCTGTTACTATCGCGAGTTGATCTTGCCCCTCCGCTCGTTTACATTTACATTTTACATTCTGCCAACATGGTTTCTGCTACTGCTATCCTCGCCCTCATCGGCACTGCCTCTGCTGGCTCCATCATTTGGGATGGTCGTGCCAACGACTACGCCGACAGCTCATTCCTCGACAAGTGGTCGTGGTCTAGCCAGGAGGGTCCTTACCAATGGTACATTCACGGTATGTCAAGAATCAAAAGCATCAACGTCGGCGAGCATCACTGACATGTATAACAAGGCTCCGGTGCCACCAAGAACTACGTCAACCTTAGCGCCGACTCCAAGAACCCTGCCGACACCGGCTCCAAGCAGGGCATCAAGATCACCAACGACAAGACCTCCTCCTGGAACGGCCAGACCATGCTCCGCACCGAGTTGATCCCCCAGACCAGCGCCGCGATCAACAAGGGCAAGGTCTTCTACCACTTCTCCCTGCAGACCACCGACACCAACGCCCCCTCCCCCAAGGGCGAGCACCAGATCAACTTCTTCGAGAGCCACTTCACCGAGCTGAAGTACGGCCAGGAGGGCGGCTCCGACAACCACCTCCACTGGTACGTCGGCGGCAAGTCGCAGTGGGACGCCGAGCTCGTCGCTGGTGACTGGCACAACGTCGCCTACGGCATCGACTTCAGCGCCGGCACCGTCGAGTTCTACCACTCCACCGGCGCCGCCGACCTCGAAAAGATCGCCGGTCCCGTCGCTGCCTCCACCGACTCCAACGGCGCCGACTGGCACCTTGGTGTGCTCCGTCTCACCAACGACGGCTCCACCGAGGACTGGAACTTTTCCGGCGTGTACATCGAGAGCGGCGACATCACCACCTCGGTCGTCAGCCCTGGCGGCTCTGGCTCTGGTTCCGCTCCCGCGCCTGCTTCCTCTTCCAAGGCCAGCAGCAGCGCCGCTGCTTCGTCGACTAAGCCTGCTGTTTCTTCTACCAGCGCTGCTGCGTCTTCGACCAAGGCTGCTTCTACTACCTCTGCTGCTTCTTCGACCAAGGCTGCTACCACTTCCGTCGCTCTGTCTTCTTCTGCGGCGCCTGAGCAGTCGTGCGTTGTTGAGTACGTTTACGTGTAAGCGTTGAATCGGGTGGTGAAGAGCATGCGGACTGCCATGTCCGGAATTATATAGAAAACCTTTTTATTCATTCTTCTACATTTTTATATCGATAAGCAAATTTGCTATACTGTTGGGTTGGTCTTGAGGGGTCTGATGTGTACGCTACATCGTGGGCGATAACGATATCTCGTAAGAGGTATGTTGGGAAGAGGATCTCAAGTACTATGTTACCAATCGAGATGTGTGACACACACAGATTTGTGTACTTGCTATACGTGCATGCTTCTGTCAAACTAGTTACATTTGATCCATAAGGTAATGGCATGGCGCAGAGAGCCATACGTACCTAAACTTATGATCGACGTTGTGACAAACCTTCTCCACATGTCTAGAAGCTTCTCGAAGATGGTCAGCAAAGCAACATCTAGCACTCACCAGCACTTACTACAACTTATTATACACACATCGCCACCATCTAGCATCTTCTTCTGGATAACGTGAGCACGATGGCGAGCAGTAACGCGTCGCTGCTGGTGCCTGCTCGTAAATTCCAGGTAGGCTCGCAGGTAGGTATATAGAGCCCGTCGTATCCCACTGTACAATCAATCATCAGAACAAGAAATCAGCATCGACAACAACAACTCTCAAAGCTCTTACATGCAAATCTACCGCCTCTCAAACTCGACACCTCAAGTCTACCGCATCAACAAGATCATTCCAACCAATATCAACACTCGCAACATGGCATTCTACCCACGCTTCTTCGCCCACGAGTTCGCTCCGGCGCTCAGGTCAGAGAGCACCAACCTCTTCCGCCTCCTCGACGACTACGCCGGTCTCGTCTCTGGCCGCAGTAATGCCTGTGGACCATCTTTCACCCAGTCCGCCCGCAGCTTCCAGCCTCGCTTCGATGTGAAGGAGAACAAGGACTCCTACGAATTGCACGGCGAGCTGCCCGGTATTGCGCAGAAGGACATCAACATCGAGTTCACTGACGCGACTACCCTTTCCATCCGCGGTCGCACTGAGACCGTGAGAGAAGAAGGTCGCCGTCCTACCGCTGCAGTGGAAGCACAGCCCGAGCAGCAAAAGCTTGTCGACGCTGCTGAGACAGAGAGCACGTCCAGCTCGACCAACTACCACAAAGCCTCAGTCGAAGACGAAGAGGCTGCGACTACCACTTCCACTGCCGACGCTACACCTGTCGACACACCGGCTGAGACTCCCAACGCTTCTGTGGCACCTTCACAGTCGCAAGAAGTCGCTCAGAACGAGCAGCAATCTGAGGGATCGAACTACTGGATCTCGGAACGCTCTGTTGGCTCTTTCGCACGCTCCTTCTCATTCCCACAGCGTGTTGACCAAGAGGCGGTGAAGGCCAGTCTCAAGGACGGAATCCTCTCGATCGTCGTCCCCAAGGCTCAGGCACCCTCGAACAGGAGAATCAACATTGAATAGACTCTCGGCGGCACTGCATCTTTGAAAACAACAGCAACGAAGTACGAGACACGCATTTGATGGGTATGGGACTGGTTTAGTAATGTAAATACGTTATACAATAAATACAGTAATAAGTTTGAATATTCCAACCACTTCTCATTTTACCTTCGACAAGGTCTAGACCTGTAACCTGATTTGTAACGTCAAAGCGTCTTTCAGCTGGTCTCGTTGCATCGTGCGTGTTTGCGATGATGTCCGCGAAACGAATTAGAGAAAGCTTCATAGAAGAGTCAACGAAGAAACGAAGAACAATCCGCGAGACCGTTTCACCACGGCTCGAAGCGCTCCCTTTAATGTCTGTGTGTAACTTGTGATGATGCCATGGCGGCGGCGGAGACCTGTGCTTCCAAGGTTCGTCACCATGCCTGGACTGCTTGACTCTTGCAACTTGCTCCGAGGTTCCGGCCTCGCCTAGCAACACAAACACCACATCGCCCACCAAGAGTAGTGTCTCGCTTGTATTCATACCCTCCCCTCACTCAGGCCTCACCCATTCGTGATTACATATCCATAAATACATTCCCTGTACAGCTCGCTTGAAAGCGCTCTTTATTCTCGCGACCATGGCTATGGAGCGCAGCGAATACCCGACAATGCTGGTACGTCCGTCCGTCTCCGTCTCCCAATGTCCAGTCCAGACCAGCGCGGCGCAACGCTCTTGCCAGCCGCGCGAAACATCCAGAGACACTATCGCATACCATTCATGCTAACGCTTCTATTCTGTAGGCCACTCTGCAGCCTGGCCAGGCAGTCGACGTGCTCAATGATCGCGTGCGACAAGTTGGGAGATTGAACACCGAGATCGCGGATTGGCTACAGGTATGCTCGTCTCGTCGCCCATTGGGACGCCATGTCGCGCAAACCTCGACTCACACGATTGCTGGTGTAGGAGCGTAGACGACTGGAGGAGTCTTACTCGAATGGCCTCCGGAAGCTTGCGAGGCGCAACATTGAGGGCGCGGATTTGGGGTGAGTTGCTGCTGGGTCGCGGTACATGATGGATGGATACTAACTCGCACATAGCACCTTCGCTGCACCATGGACCACCCTGACCAACTCGGCGGAGAATTTGGCCGAGTCGCACTCTCTGCTTGCGTCTAAGATCGAGGTAGATGTAGAGCGACCATTGCGCGAGTTCGCGAACAGCCACCGGGAGATGACGGCTATGGGTAACATGCAGGGCAACCTCTCGCACATCGCGCGCGACGTGGACCGCGCGAAGCAAAAGCTGGAAAGACTACAAAGCAAAGGCGACAGCGGTAAGATCGCAAGCGCGACTGGAGAGTACGAGAATACGCAGAGGGAATGGGACAACCAGGCACCGTACGTGTTTGAGGGCTTGCAAGCTCTTGACGAGTCCCGCTGGAACCACCTGAGAGATGTTCTCACACAGTTCCAAACGCATGAGATCGATCAGGTTGAAAAGCACCGTATCGCCGCCGAACAAGTGCTTAATGTCTTGCTCAGCGTCGAGACTGCGGACGAGGTCAAGACGTTTGCATTGAACACTGCGGAACGATCGGCTGCACAGCCCTCATCTACGCTCTCTATGCCACCGCCACCTTCGAGGTCTGCCACGGTTGCTTCGTCGCTCGGCCGTACCACGTCCCATGCGAGCGAAGAGGTCGACGGCACGATTGCACCGCTGCCGGAGAAGAAGGAGAAAGGTGCATTCAAGGGCCTGAAGCGACTGGGCACTGTCATGGGCAGACGCAGGGAGAGCAAGCAGCCCCAGCAACTGGCTCCCATGTCTGAATCTCCCGAAAGGAAGCCAAAGTCATCGCCTTTCAATTCATTCTCTAGTCGTCTAGGAAAGTCAAAAGATACGCCTACCCTCGCAGCACCCGCCGAACAGCAAAGACCGCGCTCGCCGCTACGCCTAGGCAGTGAGATCATGGAGCCGCAGTCTGAACGAGTTAGCCAAGAAGTTCGCGCCCCGTCGCCTCACCGTGGCAATGGCGTCAACGGCGTAGGCGTAGCGGCTGGTGCAGGCGCAGGCGCTGTTGGTGCTGCTGCGATTGCTTCCAGCATTCCCAACGGTAGCCACCAAGGCGATCTAGCAGACCTGGACCCGCCTAAAGCTACACAGCCTGAGCCGACTCCTGCGCCCGTCATTGCTGAGCCCGAAAGAGACAACGAGGGCTACTCTGTACCTTCGAGAGATGTGGACCCAATTACTCAGGCACAGCAAGATGCTGCTGAAGCTGACGAGATCAGTGCGCCACAATTCAATGTCAACATCCGCGACGCCCCGGTGCAGGCAGCGCAGGGCGAGGACGAACAAGCTGCGATCGCTCGCCTCGCGAACAAGTTACAGATGGTGAGTACCTCTTGACGAATGATCCATTTTCATGTACTAACGAACTTGTAGCAAGCGCCGCCTCAGAGGCTGGGTACGGTCCGTGGCCGCCGTGAGCAGCGTAACAGCTATATGCCACCTCCTATCCCACAGGAGATCCCTGAAGCCCAGCCAGAGTTGCCGACCGCTGCTCCGGTAGCATCGCCTCTGGCCACGACTGGGTCCGATGATCGTGCTCTTCCAGCTTCCGAGTCTTCCAACAGAGGCACGACTTCGCCAGCGCTACCGTCATCGCCCGTTGGGTTCTCTCCTGGCGCAGTCGCTGCCTCGACTTTCTCGCCGTTCGCATCAGCCGAGCCTACCTCGCCTGCTCGCCAAGTTGCACGACCTGCTCAGCTCGGTGCCGATTTGGCAAGTGACGGCCAATCCATTCGCTCTGGTCGATCACTGGCAAGCACTGGCAGCCAACTTCACCGTCATCCTGAGCTGAGTCAAACCGGTCTCAACTCTTCGATCATCGAGACTGTTAGCGCACGCTTTGAGCACGGCATACTGCAAACTTCGTCTGTCACCGGCGAGATCGCTCTCGCCTACAACCCACCCGACTTTTCGACTCCCTTCGGCACTGATACCATTCGCCTTGTCAACTTCGCTAGTCTCGAGAAGATTGCTCCTAACCCTGCGTTCATCGATCCTGTTTCCGACGCGGACGGCGAATACACTGTCAAATTGGCTAGCATCGCCAAAACCCAGATCGCATTCAAATACCAGACCGCTGGAGGCATGGACAATGCTCCCATTCACATCACCCTCGCTACGAAGATCGAACCCACACAGACCTCCATCATCGTGTCTTACTCCCTCTCACCCTCTTTCCGTCTGATGACAGGCCACGATCATGTCACGCTCTCTAACGTTGTTCTCGCTCTGACTCTCGAGGGCGCCCGCGCTTCATCGTGCCTCTCGAAACCCGTCGGCACATTCTCCCGCGAGAAGAACCTCATCTTCTGGACTCTGGGCGACGTCTCACTGCACACTGGTGCTCCTGCGAACAAGCTTCTGGCGAGGTTCGTGACCGAGAGCCAGGCTACGGGCGGTGCAGTAGAGGCAAGATGGGAGGTTTCTGGCGAAGGCCTCGGCAGCGGTGTCGGCGTCAGCGTCAAGGGAGAGAACGGCGGCGCTGTGGATGCTTCTGATCCTTTCGCTGATGAGGACGCGAGCAGCTGGAAGGAGGTACGCGGAGTCAAGAAGCTTGCGAGCGGACATTACGTCGCGAAGTGAGGAGAGATTTTGAGTGTAAATACGTCGGCGCATGTGTGATACCCTCGATTCTGGCTGCCTTCTTTTATAATTAGTTGTTTGTTCATTAAGTAGATAACGTGTATAGAGAATATGTAAGGACAATGATTGATTACTACCCATCAAGAGGTGTTTTTTTTTTGTGTCATTTGCATGCCACAGTCTCTTTTATATCATAAAACACAAACATTGTTATGCAAACGTGTACATTCCGCTCGCATTACTTCGAGTCCGACAATAGATAGAGACATGATCACAACTCCTCCTTCCCATCACCACCCTTCTTGCCGCCCCATCCAAACATGTTCATGATCATCCCGCCGAATGAACCTGCAGAATCCATCGAGAGTCAGCAAAGATCGCACCCTCTATACTTCATATCACATCTTAGGAAGATGAAGAGCACTTACCTCCAGGAGGGTACATCTTGCCACCCTTCTCAACCTGCGGTCCGCACGAGCACCACTGGCTCTCGGGAACAGAGTCGAGAACTGAGGGGATGTGCGATCCGCAACCCATCCAAGTTTTACCTTCTGTGAGTATTTGTCAGAACGTTCTAGCAATACTCGAGGCTGGCGATATGTTTGTCTCGTAGTAGCATTGATAGGAGCCAGGCGGTGGCTTTCGGACGACTCGCTGAGAGGGACTTACGGCAGGTGCTGCAAGTTGTTGACTGACACATTTGCTATTGTGATTCTCAGTGGGATATGTTTGGATGTTTTGAAATCCCAAAGTAGATTGTGGTTACAGAGAGACCCGTTACAGGAACGCGCGCGAGGCAACAGGGAACGTGCGGGTTTTGCTTTTGCACGTGGGCGTCCTAGACCCTTTCTTGTGTAAGGTGACTACTACATACCACGTAACCTCGTCTTGATACACGACAACGTGGCAGATAAAGGTGTCTATGTGTGTGTATACGCAGAGCGCATGATATAAATCACGGACCAGACGAATGAAAGCACGTCGTGAGCTTCACAAGAAAGTCTCGAGTTTTACAAGAGTGTAGTAGATAGAACATTTGAATTTGCAATTCGAGCACATATACGCCTCTTTCCGCAAAGCGCCCTCCAAGAAACAAGATCAACTCTTTGAGTATTGAAAGGATGAGCATAAGGAGAAAATTGACCACTCTGGGTGCCTCTTGCCCTAGCTAGCTCGTGTGTGTATATAGAAAAGAAGAAATCGATGGGAAATTCGCCCAGGTTGGATGATAAGATGAGAGAGAAATGAAATGGTCGTAGAGCATCGAGCTCTCTCGCTCCGACACTTCTTGTTCCATGCAGGATGATTCTGACTTGCACTCATGCGCGTAGTACAAATACTCTGACAAGTCGAGCACGGATTGTCCCTCCAGCCGCGCAACTCTCTGTCTCTGCCGTGCATATCGTGATTTTATTTACAAACACATTATGTACACACTTTGAATTAGATGGTGAGAGATCATGTTCTTCGATCAGCGAGGTCGGGGCATGCCTTGTCCAGGTTGAGGCTGCATCAGATGCGGCATTCCATTTGTCGCTGAGAGATGCTGCTGCATGTGTGGGCTGGGACCGACGCCGCCATATAATTGTTGTCGCTTTGCGTCGCCCATATCTGGTGGTCCGCCTGAGATTTCTGAAATCCCTCTCCTGTGTTGCTGGACCATCGGTCGTGGACCCAGTCCGCCTGGCGGAAGCGAGGCACCTCCATACATCGGCGCTTGGACAGGTGGTGGAGGCATGCCAGCTTGAGGCGGCATCACGTAGGGCGCATGGCCAGGGGCGGTGTTGTTGTGTGCGGTGTGCAAGTATGGGTCTTCTGCCGGACCACTGGCGGATGGCGAGGCACCGACTGGTCCAGGGGAGTTCCAGTTGCTAACTGTGGCAGGTGAAGTTGCTGGTGAGTCGTCGCTTCTGTAGCTACGTTTTGCGGTAGCACTGTTTTGTACTGGGTTCATGTCAAGCGCTTGCGTGGGGTGCTTCTTGAGGTGGCCGAGGTGTTTCTCGAGCATGCTAAGAAGTCCTTCCTTCGTGAAGGGTTTGGGGAGTACATCGTTCATTCCTAGCGTCTTGTCAGTAGGGAGTCCAGAAACGAAGGAGATTTTCCAAGGAACCTACCGTGCTGGAAATACATTGCAATGTCATCGCTGCGAATATTCGAGGTCATTGCAATGATTGGCGTGTGGTCAAACTGGCGTATGAGGTGTGTGGCGGAAACGCCATCCAGATTCGGCATGATGATATCCATGAGAACCAAGTCGTACTTCGAGCCGGCGTTGAGCTTGTTGACCGCTTCCAGACCATCCAAGGCGCTGTCTACGTGACACTGGAACGCATACAAGAACTTGCCGCCAATGCGCCTGCAGGTTTGATCGTCTTCCACAAGGAGAATTTGGGGTTGTCGCACCCAGCCAGGGTCGATCGCGGAGCTCTTCTTTCGGCCCTCAGTCTGTGTAAGTACTGGAGTGGAAACTTTCATCGGAGGCTCGACATATGGAATGTTGTGAATGTGACCACTGTACATCGGGTCAATGCCGTTCGAGTGTCCGATAGGGTACACCACGTTGTCAAGATCACCATACGACATCGAAGTTGAAGATGTCGCGGAGTGCGGCGGTGCACCTCTGCTTGAAGATCTGGTCCCATTGATAGGAGGAGGCGTGGAGTATGAGGCGTTCATGCGCATGTGGTGTTCGTTGAGCTGCTCCAGTTTGTTGCTGTTCAGCATGTGGTCAGCGTTCACCTCGCTCAGAAGCTTGGAAGCGTGCTGCAGAGGTGATGCTGGCACATCCTCTTCTGTTGCTGGACCCAGTTGAAGCTTTTCGTTTGGCTCATCTGAAGTAACGCCGTTTGTTGTGCCGTTGGTAGTTGGGTGCGCAAATGTAACACCAGTGCGGCTCTCTCGTCGCCGTTGGGCATCGACAGAGTTCAGGAAGTTCATCACGTATCCCATGACATGCTCATGGTTAACGACAGTCTTTTGAACACCAATGAGCTCCTGTAAAAGCATAGAGTGATGCACACTCAACTCGTTGTATCTCTCTTGTAGCGCCTGCAATTGTTGCTGGGTCGCGACAAGCTGTGTGTTGAAAAGATCCATCTGCTGTGTAGGAACGATGTCTTCGGGCATGACATTGGGCTTCCTGGGAGCTGGCGCCTTTCGTCTGATGTTATCTAGGGCATCCTTGTTGTTCATTTTGAAGTCGGGGTGTTTGAACTCCCAAGCCTAAAAAGGTCAGCGGTGCACTGCGCAGAGATAGCGTTATGAAAATCTTACTCCCACGCCGTATGGAGAGGTACCGCCCTCCTCATTGTTGTGTCGCACTTTGTGGAAATCGTACTTGTTTAGTTGGCGCACGAAACTCGCAAAGTTGCTGTGCTTGAAGTGTTTCGGCAGGATGTGTTTTGTGAATTTCTCGTTCTGCAAGCAAGCTTTAGCGGATGCGCCTTCCATGGATCATGCTCGCTGCGCTCTGCACGGTTTTGTCTCCTTACCTCCAGCACGACGAAGCTGTCTCCTTCGTTGCCCCAGCGTACTACGCTCTCGTCTTGTGGGTTCTCCAGCATTCTGTGAGGTCATTGTGAGCAGGTGCGCAGGCGCGGTCGCAGCAAAGTTGCTTACTTGTATAGTTTGCGAACCTGGTTCTGTTAGCAGGTAGAACAAGGCTGCGCAGTGCAGGTGGGCACACTTACAAAGTCGCTGGAGCTATTCGCTGCCTGAGCAGAGTTTCCGTCCATGTTTGCGGTTGTTGCGCGACACAGTCGTGGTCTCGCGCCGTGCGAAGTCTAGTCTGGCTTGCGAGTCGAGGTCGCGGTGGTTGCGCTGCACACACGCTCTGGGCGGCCGGGCAGTGATGATAGACAAAAGCGCGCGACGGGCGTTATGTCATGTGCGTCCGTCGCACAAATAGGCGCGCCGTCAGGTTGGATCCGCGAGGGTGTTTGGGGGCAAGCAGGGTAGCAGGGGCGGAACAATAGGCTGGCTCCTGCAGAGACTGGCGGTACAGCGTGCTGGCGAGTTTTTGGGTCGAATGGGCGCACTGCGGCGGGCAGAGATGAGGTTGAGACAGCGGCGACCAGGTTCAGGGAAGCGCGCGAATAGAGAGAGGGACTGGAGGGACTCGGCGGGCGGTGGCAGGTGGCTGATGGCTTAACCTTCCCACGCTGGCGGATGGAATGAGAGCCCGATATAGCCGCGTGCGACACAACTTGCAGCAGTGGCGGCAGCAGGGGGAGCTTTCGAGGGCGAGGGGGATCGGATCTGCGCAGCGTTCGGTGGAAATGATGTGCCCTCGGCGCCGGTATATGAGGTCTCGCGTGAAGACAACAGCAATGCACAGCACAGATGAACGTGGGGAGAAGCAAGCAGCAGCAGGGCAAGGCAGGCGTCTAGATCGCAGGAACAAATGCAACGACGACGGCGACGAGCTTGGAGAGAAGGCCTGAGCGTGCGAAGATGGAGAGACCCGACAAGCCGACCGACCGACCAAAGGCACTCGGTGCACACACACCCATGCCCATGCCCATGCCGTCCAAATCTCTCCCTTCTCCTCTCTCCTCTCCTGTTTCGCTGCCGACGGCCTACCGAAGAAACTAAGGGCGCGCACGCGGCATACAGTACCCTAGAAACTCTGGCTGCCACCCTTGCACGCTACCCTCTTGCAGCTGATGTGCATCGGCTGTTTCCTTTCCAGGGCCTCACAGTGCTATGGTGTATGAACCCTCCAAACCTTGACACCTCCAACGGTAGCAACACTCGGCCTTGGCGTGTCTGGTATGTTTTTCCCACCGCCCATGTCGCTCTAGTCTAAGCCGTACCATCAACGCAAGTCCGTCCCTAAGATCCTGTCTTTTGTCCTGACCCTGTACCCAGTGTATCGCAAGAGTTGAGTTCGTGGATCGGCACAGTCCTCACACCGCGACCCTCTGCTGTCCTGTCGACCTGCGGCATGAGATCCGTGAATACCATATCCAATATACTCGCCGATCTCTACGCCTCCCGTGTATTGGGATTGGGTGTTCATCCTTCAGCGGTTCAATTGTCCGACGGGGCGGGCAGCTCTGCAGGTACAGCTTGTCCGGTCAGCTGCCGCTTTTTAATTTGCCTTACTTTGCGCTGTAAACCGTGCTGCTGCTGCGTTGTCGCCTGCGCAAACGACTTGCCCTCTCAATCGCTATCCCCGACAGCCACACAGGCGAGGGCTGGCTGAGGGCTTGCGATCAGAGTTTCCCAAGCCCCGGTACCGCCGCACTTACACTCTCCCACGCGAGAAGTCAACGCCACGACCAAACTTGTCGACCGCTGCTTGCGCTGTTGGTGACAGCACCTCGTAAGCTTGGGACTTCGCTTCCAGCAGTGATCTCCCGCAGCCACCCGTCCTCGCCGTCCCAGCACACAGGTAGCGATTCTCAAGGCGGACGCGATGCAGGCATACGCCTTTTCTGCTGCGACGATCACTGACTTGTGATTGGACAAATGTCCCTTCGACATCAGATATCGGCGCCAGCCGATGCTGATCACGTTGCGGCTGGGACTTTTCGCAACAAAACAGGCATCCTCTCGTCGGCAGTCTATGCGGTGCTGAGACGCATACGGCCCAATTTGGAAGCTGAAAATCACGATCGCTGCCATTGGCCAAGACGTGCATATGGTGGTACGTCTCGCTGCACTCCTGCGACTCGTGCTGCAGTAGTTTTGTATGCTGTAGCGAAGACCAATATAGCAGCACAGATGGCTTGAACAAGGCGTGCCAGCGATTCCGGTGATACTAATGTTTCGGAGTTATACTATGCAGTCTATGCTGCTGCCTTCGCCCACGTTGTCACAAAACTCTGTCTGTCAGGCATCGAGCTGGAGGGGCGAGGCCTTGAAGTCCATCTTGACACACGGGATCTGCCATACGCTAACCATAAATGGTCAGTACAGCTGTGCAAGCACCTCCGAGAGCGCAAGCTACAGCCCGAGCTACATCTCTTAGCCCAATCGCGACCATTCCATCCACCACTGACTACCTACCATTACTTTCCACTACCACGTTGCCGGAGGATATTTCCAAAAGCCATCATAATGTTTGCCACCCGCCGTTTCGTGTCACTCGCTCCTCGCGCGTTCGGCGCAGCCCGCGGCTTCCAGTCAACCGCACGCGCCAGTGTTCAGGTTGGCGACTCTATCCCCAGCATTGAGCTCGTCGAGACCTCGCCTGGTAACAAGGTCAACATCGCCAAGGAGCTTCAGGGCAAGGGTGTTATTGTCGGTGTCCCGGCTGCCTTCAGTACGCTTCCAAATGTTCCCGCAACCGTGGTACGCCGCCATGTACCTTCTGTGCCTGTAGCTGACATGTAATCCTCCCGACCCACAGGCCCGGCGTGCTCCAGCTCCCACGTGCCCGGCTACATCAACCACCCGGCGCTGAAGAACGCCGGTAAGGTCTTCGTGGTCTCCGTCAACGATCCATTTGTGTAAGTTGTCGACGCCTCTTCACCCACGTTCTCCCCTTCCCTGAGCCATATATCCACCACGCCACCACCAGTTAGACTTGCACCCTTGTTTCTCCCAGCGCCACGGCCCATCGCCAAGCCATCTCTCCTCATGAGTCAGATCGGTATCCTTGCCATTGCTTGGTCACGCCTCGACGAACAAGCCGTCCTTTGGCCTCTGGACCTCACCTGTTCACCCGCCAAGGCATTGACGGGCATATCGGACTCGGACCCTCGTCCTTGCGACACATCATCGTATCGCCAAGCCAGCATCTCTTGACGAAGCCTGATCGATATCCCTGTCATTGCTTGATCACGCCTTGATTTGTCACTGTTGTTCAAGCCACGAAATTCTTCACGTTACCGATATGTGTTCGCACTGCTAACATACTTCCAGCATGGGCGCCTGGGGAACTACCCTGGACCCCACTGGCAAATCTGGCATCCGCTTCCTTGCCGACCCTCACAGTGAGCTTACCACCGCTCTTGACCTCTCCTTCGATGGTGCGGCCATCTTCGGCAACGCCCGTAGCAAGCGCTACGCTCTCGTTGTCGAGAACGGCAAGGTGACCAAGGCTTTCGTTGAGCCTGACAACACCGGTCTCGATGGTACGTTATCCAACTTCACACTTCTGAGCTGCCGCGTCCAGCATCACTCAAGTATCATGTCACGGAGAATTTTGCTAACGGTCCGGCTTTCAAACAGTCAGCGCTGCCGAAAAAGTACTTGGCAGTGCTTAGACCTAGCAGAGCAGAATGCTTTTCCTCGGCGGCCGACACGGCTTGTACATACTGAACAGAGGCGTGTAAAACCATGTATCGAAATGAACCTTCGTTTTAATCTCAATGGCTTGCTTCTTTGCCGATCGTGCATCGCGCTATGTTACACTCGATCTTAGCAAGATAAAGTTGTGCCGCCTCGCGTACAAAAGTCAGAGCGACTCTGATAAGCATTACGGAGTCGAAGCCGACTCGTCTCGCTCTGAAGCTGCCGAGGCAGAGTTTAAGAAAAATCGTCTTGCGCAACCGACAGATCTCAAGTATTGCCGCATCAGTGCATTGCCAAGCAAGTTTCGCGGGACGTCAAGAGTATCGATTGAAGGGCTAGAACATGCGACAGGTGAGAACTTGTTAGGATCATCATATCCCGCTCCTTTGCTCACTCATGCATCACTCGCGCGGTTCATGGTCTCAAGTTGAAGTAAAAGTCGTTGAGCAGCGGAGCTGGAGAAGTGAAGCTTTAGACTGCAGAACACGTGACCCCAGAGCTACACTTTCCCTTATTTCTGGTAAGCAATCAATTGCTATCGCATCTGATAAAAGAAAGTCTCCGATGATACCATGGTAATCCAATCCCTTGCGAACCACCCGAATCTTTTTCAGCTCACTTTTGAGAGATTGTGGGATGAGGAGCAAAGCTGAGAGGCGTGCCGATCGCGCGGAGACGAAAGCTATGGCATGAACCTTATGGATGTGACGACACTGCTATTCGAATGTGGACAGTTCAGTAGGTAGGAATGGAAGGTAAGGTGATCATCTCTGGTTTGTTGGTCGGTATGGTGAAATGGACGTCACTTGTTCATCATCGTTACCGCTACCTGCTCTTTACAACCAAGTTACGCTCTGCATGAAGGATTGTACAGTTGACGCGCTTCGCGATAAAATAGCCCGAGAACGTAGTATCATCGTGTCAAGGTATGATGTATGCACCTCTTCTGCCGCTCCAGGATCGCGACGTTAGGTCCAATAGATGCGTCGCGTAAGATCCCGCCTTGTCCAACAATGCAACGATCGACTTACGGAATGCAGCAATTCAATAATGATTGAAGCATTGGGAACAAGATCCCGTCAAATCGGCTTCCTTGAATGGTGGCCAAGGCTGATGCCTGATGAGTGTTCGCCAAGACAGAGATGTCCATTACGATGAGCTTCATTTCCATAGTCTTCGAGTCTGCGTTCCATCGCTGATGCTTATCCCTGTACTATCTCCGTAAAAATGTGAAATTCGAGGTGTTGCGGAAAGCAGCTTTCGAACTGAGTCTTTCGCAGCGGCCCATAGAGAAGAAGCAAGCCTCTCAACATCGCGCTTAAGAGAGGTTGCTACGTTGTTCTTTATAGCTCCTCCAAAAGGAAATGTTGATCAGCGAAACGTAAAAAAAACCAAAAACATACAACAGGCGGGATTCCCAGATGGTCACCCACTCTAGTACTAGTCGCCCGGTTCAGTGCTTATGTATGGCAGAGCGGACGGGATGCCCAGTTTTCACTGACCTATGGTCGTATGTACGAGGAGAGAATTAAAATCAATCCATAATCAACATTTAAATTCGAAAAGAAGGTGTCCGGATCACCCGATGCGTCCAATCCCTTCCGCCTCGGGCCCACGGCCGCCCCTTATGTCAAGAAGTTTCCTACGCTGATGCGATGACAAAACAGACGCCGTCTTTGCTCCGAGCTGTAACAGTAATTCAACGCTTTCCGTCCGCTCCAACAGCATGGCGTAGTCGAGTGGTGTCCCGAGGGTCTCACAGCGGAAGTCAACATGAGCACCACTGGTGACCAGCGCACGGATGATCGCAATGTTATTGCGGTCAACCGCAAGATGAAGCGCCGTCCCAAGGCTCCCGCATCGTGCGTTGATATAGTCATCAAATGTCTTTGCATCTTCTGCTGCGTATATCTGTAGCACGCGTTGGACAAGAATTTCCAGCTGATTGTCGACAAAGACATGTAATGCTGTCGAATTGAACCGCATAGCCATGGCTCTTTCGTATTGGTCAGGCAATATCCCGTAAGCGTCGTATCTTGTGGACTGCGTTAGAAGTAACCAGGCGTCGAAAGCGAAGTTAAGACAGAAGTTGGTTTGTGGAATTCCGTTCTGATCAGCTACCTCTGCGTGGAGGAAGGCACCCTTGTCGCGAATATAGTCCAGCAACGGAGCTCCTTGCAAAGTACCAGAGTCAAACATTGTGATTTCTGACTGCAGATCGACCGTTGCAATCTGCTGCTGAATGGACGGGCTATTGAGGTAGTCTTGACACGTTTGAGCAAGGCGAGCATGACTTGCAGCAACGATGTCGCTGCCTAAAGACTGATCAAGCTTTCGCAAGCCGCCATCAAGAAAGTATTCCCGCACAGATCCGTGGATGAACTCACAGGGCATGTAAGAGGCGGACTGGGCGTCTGTTGTCCTCAAAAAGCCTTTTGAACTAGTGAGGATGAAGTTGTGTAGCCACCTCTTGTCAAAGCTGTTCCAATTAGAATTCGCTGTGCCTCTCTGCAGCGATCCTGTGCTGAAACAGACCGCAAAGTACAGATCGATGGCACGCAGTCGCCCTTGTGCAAAAAGAACCCATTGCACGATTGGTAACAGACATTCACTTGTATCGCCTTGATCGATCATGGTGTCGAACAAGGCATGCAACTCTGTCGGGATCTTTGAAAGATGTTCGCGTAACATTTGAGGATGGGCTCCATGATCGGCACTTTTTCTTAGTTGAGCCGTGACCAGTGCCACCCATAGAAACACACCCGAAGACTTCTCGATGATCTCAGATACCAGCCTTTGATGATGATTAAACTCTGAATTGTCGAGATGGCCAGTACGGAGCCTAGAATACACGTATTTGCAGATGTCATTGTCATGTTCTTGACGCCTGTCAAGTAAAATGGTCTCGCAGCGATCGATTGTAATGTTCGGATATGGCCGACTTGAGAAGCAGATCTTGAGTCTCTCGGAGGAGGTCATCTCTTCGGCAAGGTCCTCAAAGTATGTAAGCAGTTCGCGTACTTCGTCTTCGGCGCATTCGTCCAGTGCATCGATGTATGACACAACTGGTAGCAGATGTCTGCTGGCTCGAAACAGTACTGCCTGACGGAATAGATCTTTCAGTAATGCGAGAGGCCAACCTTGCATCTTAAAATACTCCATCTCACTTCGAGTTACCATACCAGATAGGCCCATGTCGAAGGGCATCCCGCCACCCAACTGATATAGAAGTGTGCGGAACATGCCCTCTGCGGACTTCGCGAGGTCACAGCCCTTGGCGTTGAAGAAGAAAGCAATGGGAAAATAAGACGAAGACGCCCTCTCCCCCCTGTAAGCGTATCTCATGATCGTTGACTTGCCAGCTCCGGGTATCCCTTTGATCCACAACATGCAATGGCTATTTTCTCTCCGTAGCTCGCGCCATCTCTTGTACTCGTCTGTGTTCTCCAGCCATGTGCAGGTCCCCGGGAACTCCTTCTCTATGTCCAAGCGACGAAGGTTCATCTCGGGAAACTCTAGCGCTACTAGCAGAGCAAGTACATCTTGAGACTCGTAATTTGGCGCTTGAGGCGAAGGCGAAGGCGCAGGCGGAGGCGAAGGCGCAGGCGGAGGCGAAGGCGCAGGCGGAGGCGGAGGCGGAGGCGTCATTTGCGGGTAGTAGTAGTTGTGGTTTTCAACGTATGAGTTGCCAGCATGAAACCGACTAGAGTCGTGTGCAGTGATTCCAGAAAACTGCTGGAGGCCGGTACGACTCTGTGCAAACCCCGTCCATGGCGCATGGACATCGCGAAAGACGCGGTCTTTGAAATTACTGAACCCTCTGTAGTCCCCCCTAGAGAGCAGAACGTCCATCAATGACATGCATTCTTTTTGCAGAGCGCCCTGAGTGCCCGAGGCATCGGCACCATAAGTGTTGCATATCTCTCTCAGATCGACAGTGGTGAGGTCCTTGATGCGCGCTTCCACATCTGACCTCAAAACTCGCTCACTGATGAAGAGATCTCTGGATGCCATACTGCCCAGTATGCGCGTGCGGTGTGTCTGTCAAGATGTACTCCTGCCCGTCACGGCTTGTGTTCGTCATATTCAGCGTGCTCTTGCTCCCGATAAGTGACCATGCAGACCTTTAGGTTCAGCTCCGCGGCATGGATAAGTTGTTGTGCAGCTCCAAGATCGGTGTGTAGGCGATGCAGTCCAAGGATTTTGCGATGAACAACCTCTGAACCTCATATGAAAGAGGCTGAGCGAAGCTGCGTTGGCGACACGGCTCGGCTTCTTCGACCTGCATATGCATATACACTTCGTAGCCAATCCCGATGCTTGACGCGCGAATGGCACCACGCGATCGAACAGACTTGAAACATGAAGCGTGTGGATGCAGCGAATCTCAATCATTGTGTGCAACTCTCCGACCAAGGGACGGTGTCGCAAGCCGATACGAGAAAGATGGGGGCCTTGAAGAAATTAGCCTTACGGCTTATTAACTCTATGAGCTGTACATATGACTTTACACAACATCTTTTCATACAGTCAACATTCGCCCCACTACAATCATGATGCCCTCCAAGACACCTCCAAGCCGTGCCGTCTCATCCTTTCAAACTGCCCTTCATATCTCCCTTCAGTCCACCTTCACTACCCTTCGCAATGCGATATCCGAAGCTGATAGCAACCGCGACTACAAGCGCAAAGCAAAGCACAGAAGGGCCCCATTTGTCGTGATAGCTGACAGCCACACGTCTCTTGATCTTGTCGACGCGCCAGAGGTAGATACCCATGGAGTAGAACAGCGCCAAGCACGCAACAAAGGTGAATGCCCATGCAGATGCCAGAGAGACAGTGTCACCAAAGTTGAGCAGGGTAGCAGCGATGGAACCAAGGATGATAGAGAATTCGAGCTAGGAGAAAAGTCAGTGGACGTATCTTATTGTTTTCGAAAGACATAGACTCACCCATGAGAGGAAGGTGCGCTCCGCTGCAAAAGACACCTTTGGTTCCACGCGCACAGGCACGTGGATCTTCTTGCCTTTAGGCGCCTTGAAACGCTTCTCACTCACAGCGTTGGCATCGGGCACACCCATACCACCTTCTCTGCCGGGAATTTGTGTGGGTTTAGGGACGGGTTTCGCCGCGGACAGGGCGTCAAGAAGCTTGTCACCAGCAGTGCTTACATAGCTCTGAGCCAGCTTCCAGCGGTAATGCCAGCCTCCAATGCGCTTAGCTTCTTCGAGGTCGTCGTCTTCGTCATCCGAGTCATAGAGCGGGTAATCTTCGTCGGTCGCTGCAAGTGGACGGTGAGCCATGCGCTCTTCTTCGTCCATGACATTACCGTTGCCGTTTGCCTGGTCCAGATGGCGATCTTGCTCGTGTTGCTCTAGCGCATCACGAGCGGCGCGAAGGCGACGGGTGTTCTCATCATCGTCGTTGACAGCATGACCGTTTGTAACTTCGACGTCAAGCTCATCTTCAGAGTCATCATCATCCAGGGCAGCACTCGTACTGGCATCAGTGCTGTGACCAGGACGCTCAATACCAAAGCGGTGAGTGACTGGCTTGCGGATATCGACATCCATCTGAGGCATCCAGAAAGGCAACAAGTTGATGCGAGATGGGAACATGGATGCCGTGCCGTGGATGAACTTCGAGAACTTGGGAACGGCCTCGACCAGGTGAGAAGCAGTGAGCTCACGAATCCAGGCTGGAGGATCTTGTCCAGCGGCTGTCTGGAGCTTGACCTCTAGCACACCGTACGGGAAGTGCTCAACATCGCCCTTGGGAAGTTGGCTGAATGGCCAGTCAACACCAATATCAGTGCGGCGCCAGTTATCTCCGGAACGGATCTTCCCATCCAGGTTGTCCTCACGCGTCATGGTGAGCTCTGTGTCGAGCGAGATACGCACACGTGCATCGCCAGGAAGCTGGAAAGCTGTACGGTTGTAGAAGGAGCGGCAGACCGGTACCAGCTTGCGGTCGATCATGCGGAACTGGATCTCCTTGGCCAACTGCTCAAGGTCATCAATCTCCTTCTTGCTCTTCTTGCCCTCTCTGCGTGCCTTCTCAAAGACTTGCTCCGTTGTCATGTCTCCACGCAGGAAAGCATTGACATTCTTCTCTTTCAAGGAGAAGCGAGCCTTGACAGACTTTTCGCCAGTCCAGTCTTCGCGGTGAGTCTTGCGCTCCAGGAAGATGGTGTCTGTCTCCATACCACCGTACCAACGGAGACGGTGAGCCTCAGCACCCTCGGTCTTCTTCAGACGACCCTCGTACAGCTCCCACGTGTCCGTATTGTCGTAGTAGATGGACGAAATAGCCGAATCCTTCTTCTCAAACTCCTTGCTGGGGTTGAACACAAGCACGGGCAAGTGCTTCAGGATAATGAGCTTGAGCTCAGTAATGTTGTCCGGGTGCACCCAGTACTTCGTAGTCTGACGGATAAAGTTCTGCTGTTTGCCGCCTGCGCCAGAGTCACCAGTAACCGGGTTTCCACGCGTCCTTACTTGGTCGTAGAGCTTTGAGAGGTTAATAACAGTGGCATCGTAGTTGTCCTTGAAGAAAGGCCTTGCGCGAAGTCTCGCGGCGAACACGGGCTTCAAGTGCCAGTTGGTTTGCTTGTCGTGCTTCTTGATGATTTTCTGGAAACCCGTGTAGTTCAGCTGCGTGAACTTGGCCAGATCGTGTACGTCCGCGATGATGTCCGAAAGGTCCTCCTCCAGCAGCAGGTATTCATCCTCCGTAGGCGCATCCGGCCTCGCGCGCTCGTCGCGGTTGGCCGCCTCTGTCCTTGCGATTGCCTCGCCTACTTCCTTCTCGCTGGCCGTGATCCTGCGCACAATCTCCTGGCTCTTCACCTTCTGGAAGGTAAAGACCTTGTCCAGCTCCTGCTCCAGCTGGTTGACGAAGCGCTGCTCATCTTCCTCGTTCCATTCCTGCTTGGGTCGGCCGCCGCCCTGCTCGAGGCTCTTCTTGAGCTCGTCGTAGGAGATGTAGTAGTAGTACCAGTCTTTGATGAGGGAGCTGCGAAGCTGTTGGCCGAACCTGCACGCGTGGTGTTAGCACATCACATATATGAGCTGCCATTGGGCATTGAGCTGTGGGGCGTTGCGTACTTCATAGTGCCAATGCTGCTCCACCGAGGGAGTGTCGGAAAGGTCTGATTAGTATACAAGCACGCGTGGCAAGGTATGTACAAGGAACGAGGGAGGTCGCGGCGCGGTGGTCTTCACAAGCAAATGTCTGCAGCAGGGCCAAAGATTAAGCGAGCATGAAGAGTGCTTGTTCGGTGGTGATGAGGCTGGGTCTAGCTACATCAATGCGCGCGCAAGTCTCCACCAAATACTGAGCGCCATTGAACCAATCAAACTTGGAAGTTACAGCACGAGGACTAGAAAGTATAAACACTTGCTTGCGAACAGACAAGGATTATTCAATTTACTCCCAACGACTTTATGTCATATTGCATAGTCGTTGAAAATACCTTCAGGATATGGAAGTATATATCGTACCGTCTCACACAAATACAAATTAGACTATGCTTTTCCTGCCCAGCTCCCACCTGCAAACTAAGACTTCGTTCAGCGCCTATCCTATGAAATGCTCCAATGCGCCTATTATCGTCCATCATTACACATACAGTCGCTCCAAGAGCCGAAATAATCAACTCAGTAAAGTTCAGTACCTGACCGTAGACGAAACATTCATATCTCATCACCATGTCGTGCTGCTATTCCAGCCACCAGGCACCATTTACTCTCGTAGTCCATCCAAGCTCGCATAGTCGCCATACAAGTATTCCATCGTCTGCCGTTCGTAGAGCTCTCTCAACTGGTCTTCCGATTGCTTCATCTGCAGTAGCTGCTGGTTTGCCCGGATCTCTCGCAATGACGTCTCTGTGGGAGAGATCTTGCGCCGCAAAGTTGGTGGCGCACTCGCCAATGAACTCCTTGACGATGCCACCGAGCTTGTCGGCGAGCTTAAGCAGCTGTGAAAGCTCACAGGCGAGTGGCTTGAAGCCGAAGGTGGTGATGATGATATGCCTGGGTTGTTGTTTGTGGAAATGCTCAGTGATGGGACGTTCGAGGAGATCTGGCTCTGTCTAGAAGAGTGGTTGGCAGTGGGCAGTCCATCATAGCGTGCGTTGTGTGTGCCTGTGTCTTCAAGCTCTTTCGGACTTGTCCGCAGTCTGAGTGCTGAAAGGCGCAAAGCAGGCAGGTAACGATCCATCGAGCCAATATCTCTCACAGTCGCAGCGTGGTGAATAACTTGGGCTGGGAAAATGATTCAATGACTGAGACTCGCGAAGTCGCAAACGACACAAGACGGTGGTTTGACCAGCCATCTCGCGCGCAAGGTAGAGATCACAGGACCTATATATTTTCCAATGGCTGGAGGGCCACCCACACCTCCTAGCCCTTTGGCTTCCACGATGCAGCAGCGTCAGCGCCATGTGGCATGATAATTATTTGTTCACATGGCCGATGTAACTAGTTCAGGATTCTGCCCTGAGGCCCACGGCGCGGCTGACGATGACATGCAGACGTACCAGGGTACGGAAGTTGGTGGTTGGGTGGAAAGGTATCGGACAGGTACCCATAGGATATCGCAAGATATCGCTTGCGAGATGAGTGACGTCGCAGGCTGGCCAAACTTGTTGTAAGACAGGCGATATCACTTTAGCGATCTCGACTGTTTCCAAGTATTGAAGGCTTCACGCCCTAGCACGCTGTGAAGAATCTGCGCACGTGCAGCCTTGTCGAGAGCATGCATGCAAGCAATATGTTGACGCGATCGGCGTGGCTGACACACAACCCGTGAACAGGTGAGCCGTGGTGGGTTCAGCCACCGGTATATCGCACGTTGCACGAAGATGGCTGGGTTGACGATCAAGGCGTTTTTTGTCGCTCCGGTGTGGAGACTTCCACAGGCCGAAAGGTACACTACTTCTGAGATTCCGCGACAACATCATGATTGTTGAGAATCAATCTCGATATCGACTCCGATGTTGAATTGTTACAGCGGCACTGACCGCAAAGTGCCGGACAACGCACAATACCTCCGATACAGTACTTTCCTTTCCTGGGAGTGCTGACCACCCGTTCTGCCGGATGTCTCGCAGCTGATGGTGTTAGAATTGCAGGAGACACATGCAGGCGACCATTCTCCTGCTTCTATTGCAGCTCAGCTCTCGCGAAGGTGAGATGAGTGGCGCCAGCTTCACCGCATGCGCCACCCAGCCAATATCTTTCTATGAACCTTGAGTGAAGTATCTCGAGATGGGGAGCCGACGACATTTTACTGGCTTGGCAAGAAGGTCCAGATTGTCAGAGTTAGCGACAAACTTCTTGAAGGGTATCCAGAAGCGACTTGCTGCATACCCTGGTCTTTCACGAGGTTGTTCTTGCCAACCGAGATCTACAGTTTGAGTCGATTGTGTTTACTGATCAGGGAGTTCACTGTTTTGAGAGCGAGAATTCAATGAAAATTCGATAGCATCGACGAAGGACAGCGTCGCTAGAACACCGATTGGTGACCTTCACTGTGTATACATGAGTTGCACGCATGAAAATTTTAGCGGCTCGAGTTGCACTTCAGTGCTCATATGTAATCGCTTACACGATCAAGTCAGCAGGCACGTTTGATGCCACAGCTTGAAGCAGGAAGCCTTGCATGGATACTAAGGTTTTTTAGTTCAATCTGCAGTGCTTCAGCCTCCTAGATGTCGGACCTGCCGAGCGCAACATACATGCTTGAAAGCTCTCCCGATACTACTAGCACAATGGACTAATACCTTATGCTTTGTTCGACTGGCACATGTAGCATTAATGTTTCGACGTTTTCTCGAGGACAGACCCTAACCCTGCTAAACCTACCGAATGCTCCGGTCTTGTTGCCTTCTTGTTCCTACACCTCATTCTTCGCGTACGTCTGTGCAATTCCATGCAATTCCAGATGAAAACCATGCAGTGGTATATTTATACAGCACAGTGCACGTCAAAAATGTGTCATCACTTCGAGGGCAAGGTGGTGATTCACTGGCAACGCATTTTTGTGACAGGAGGAGAACTTTGAAGTAAACGCGAGCATACCCGATTACTCGTGTGTGATAACGAATCTCAACAACGCCGTACGCATGAACCCCTACAGACACAAGTACGCGTAATATCTTGGTCCATTCTACACCCATTCAAGCCTCTACTTCTTGCTCAGGAAGTTGCCGATGGGCAGAGGTAGTAGTGTGCGTGTTGCATTACTCGGAAAGCGAGAATTTCGCTTCCACACGTGGCGACCCTGTCCGACTACTGCAGCGGTGTATAGAAGCCATGGGTACACTGCCGAATGTGTCGGCGAATGAGCACAATTTCAGCTAGATCTGCCTCATCTTCGTCGAAAATGTTGTTGTGCCCGACATAGACGAATCCTTCGTCCTAAGCTGCGAGTCAGGAATCGCCTAGGTCATAAACTCCTGCAGTCGTGCAGACAAGGGCTTGCGGTCATAAATCTACATGTAAAAAATGTCAGGAGATGTCTCCAGACAGTCCTTTGTCGTTGAGCATGCCCTGAGATGCTGGTGGTACGTATAATGACCACTAATGACCCGTGAATTCCAGGTTGTGGAAGACGAACATGTCCTCGAGAACGACAATCGAGGTATGAAGTATTGCTGTTACTCTGCATACAGGTCGCATTCAAGATTACTGTTTTTGAAGCTAGCCCAAATGGAACCAACAGAACCTTATTATAGCAGGCTAGGGCGTGGACCTCGGCCCTTTCTCGCACCTGAAGATGCAGAGGTTAGGAGATGTCAGGTCGGGCTACTGCTCGCTTTGTCGTCAATGGATATGCGGTTTCCAGGATCACCTAGACACACAATCCCAGCCATGCCTCAACTGGCAGGACAAGTCTGCACAGCCCTGAGCCATGCCTTCAGAGGGTGCAACAAGTGCACAAGCCGTCACGGTAGCCAACTACTAGTTGACACAAGGCATGTTAGAGACCATGTGCCTCGTTCAGCTCTGATCCACCTCTCCACCCACCTCTCCGCCTCTTCATCAATTGTGGAGAATGTCTAAACGAGCAGGCATCTATAGCTGCTTGGCTCGAGAAAGTAGGGTCTCTGCTGCATCGATAGCCTGTGGTGGCCATGGGTATTAGTCTCCTCTCTCCTACTTTCTTTTGACAAGACGGTATTCATATTCTCCTAACTCACACAAGCATACAGCAATGGCAACATCAGATCCAATCGCGAGCCTGGAGGGCGATATGCTCGACGTCGCCCCTGGCGTTGAACCGGTGAACGGCGACATCAAGGCTACAGATCATGTTGAACGACTGCCGAATGTTGCAGAGACATCCACGCCAGAACCCCAAAAAAACGGGGACGAAGCAAAAGTACAGAAATGCGACGTTCTCGTCGTCGGTGCCGGTTTCTCCGGCGTGACAGCAATCCATCGGTTCCGCAAGCTTGGACTAAGCGTGAAGTGTTTCGAGAAAGGCGAGAACTTTGGAGGCACCTGGTTCTGGAACAGCTACCCAGGCGCTCGCGTCGACTCTGAGGTGCCTTTCTACCAGTTGAATATCCCCGAGGTCTACAACACCTGGAATTTCTCGCAGCGATTCCCAGGCCACAAGGAGCTGAAGCAGTACTTCGCACACGCTGACAAGGTCCTGGACCTTCGCAAAGATGTCACATTCGGTGCCCAAGTCATCGACTGTTCCTGGGACGAGCCTACTGGCAGATGGACCGTCAAGACCGAGAATGGCCACGTTGCCAACTGCAAATATTTGTTCCTAGGTACCGGAGCTCTGCATCGCAAGTACACGCCCGATTTCCCGGGTATCAAGGACTTCAAAGGACAGCTGGTCCACAGCGCATTTTACCCTAAAGATCTCGACTGCACAGGCAAGAAAATCGGTGTCATCGGTTCAGGATCAACGGGTGTCCAGATTCAACAGGAGCTAGGCAAAATAGCTAGCCAGATGACTGTCTTTGTGAGGCAGCCAAGCTACTGTCTGCCGATGGGACAACGTGTCATGACCAAGGACGAACAGCTATCCTGGCAGAGCTACTACCCTACCTTATTCGCGAGCGCACGCAAATCCCTTTTCGGTCTCCCAGCTTCGGGCGTCGACAAGTCTGCCACCGACGCCACGGAAGAAGAGCGTCTGGAGCTCTGGGACATGCTGTGGTCCCGAGGTGCCTTCAGTCTGCTTCTGCTAGGTTACAATGACCTTCTTTTCAACCCCGCGTCGAATGCCTTAGTCTATGAATACTGGGCGAGCAAGACCAGGCAGAAGTTGACAGATCCCAAGAAACAAGCCATTATGGTTCCAGAGGTTCAGCCTTACCACTTTGGCACGAAGAGGACCCCTCTGGAGAATGGCTACTACGACGTCCTGAACCAGGATTCTGTGGAGCTAGTAGACTTGACAACGAACCCAATCAAGGCTTTCGAGGAGACTGGTGTGCGAACGAGCGACGGCGAACTCAAGGAGCTTGACGTTGTTATCTTAGCGACAGGATTCGACAGCTTCACAGGCTCGCTGACCAACATGGGTCTCAAATCCAAGGATGGCAAGGATCTGAAAGAGTTGTGGAAGGACGGTCTCTTCACCTATCTCGGATTGACAATTTCTGGATTCCCCAACTGCTTCATGTGAGTATCCTTATGCCCGCGTCCAGTGAGATAGCTAACGATGGCAGGTCGTACTCTCCCCAATCTCCTGGTGCGTTCTCGAACGGCACAACCACCATCGAGGCCCAAGTCGAGACTATCGCAGACATGATCTCTGAGCTCGAAAAGCAGGGAGCTAGATCCATCGAAGCGACACGTGAGGCAGAGGTCGCATGGAAGCAGGGAATCGAAGCTGTTGCGAACATGACACTACTGCCACAGACAAGCTCTTGGTGGAACGGTGGCAACGTTGTCGGAAAGAAAGCAGAGCCTATTGCTTAGTAAGTTTCGCTCTAGGACCATTTCTTACTGCTTCTTTACTGACCCTACTTGCAGTGTCGCTGGAATCGACAATTACGAAAAGCAATGCAGAGATACTATCGATGGTTGGAAGGGATTCAAGGTTGTTATCGCCTGAAGATGTAAGGAGATCGCTCGTACAATAATTACGTATTCAGTTTTTTGGAGGCAAGAAACGAAACGCTCATCGCACCAGGCGCTCAAAGGAAAAAAAAAAAAAATAGCAGACGCTGATCGCAACCGCTGACAGTAAAAACTTGTCTCATCCAAAATCATTAGCAGCATTGCAAACAACACAAAGACACCAAGCCACAGCTAGACCAACACATTACACACCTACTTCGGGATAGCGGAACCAATTCCCTCCAAAGTGCTTTCCTCAGCGCTGCCGATAGAGGCACCTGCGTTGGCCGCAGCGCTCGTCAAAGCACCATCGGCATTGTCGCCAGCAGCCTGGATCGGGTTGGTGATCGCACCAAGGCCCAAGGCGTTGCCAACGGCACCAAGTCCATTCGAGATCTTGTCGCCCTGGCGGCGGAACTTGGGAACGGCGGAGCCAATACCCTCCAAAGTGCTCTCTTCGGCGCTGCCGATAGAAGCGCCTGCGTTGGCTGCAGCGCTGGTCAGACTGCCATCGGCGTTGTCGCCAGCAGACTGGATTGGGTTGGTCACTGCACCAAGGCCCAGAGCGTTGCCAACAGCACCAACTCCGTTGGAGATCTTGTCACCCTGGCGACGGAACTTAGGGGCGGGTGGTGGTGGTGGGGGTGGGGTGCCAGACGAGCCACCTGTAGCAGTCGATCCAGTCGAGCCACCCTTGATGCTCGTGATCAAGTTGGCGGTGTTGTCCAAAGCGTCCTCAATGCCGTAGCCAACGCCTGAGCTCCAAGTCAGTATCGTACATCATGTCAAATTACATCGTTCGATCACATACCATTGTCAGTGTCGGAGAGGATGGAGTCGGCAGCCGCACCTTCGCCAGCAAGCTGACGGCGAGCTTTGGATCCAGCTGCTGGAGTTGCCGGGACACCTCCCTTGACCTTGGTGATCAAGTTGGCCGTGTTGTCAAGTGCACTGCAAAGTTTAGGTCAGTATCACCATCACCATATTCCAAGTTTGTAATTCGAGGATAAGTTGGTTGGAAGCCTTTCGTGAGCTGCGGATGCAGGATTAGAGTGGAAGTGAGACTCACTTTTCAATGCCAAATCCGATTCCGTTGTCGGTGCTAGAGAGGATGGAGTTGGCTGCAGCACCTTCGCCCGCAAGCTGGGGAACGGGAGCAGCAAGGGCCCCAGTGGCGAAGGCGATGATTGCAGAGGCAATGACTGCGTTGAAGTACATCTTGACCTTCGAGAGAGTTGATAACTTGTGTTGGGATCAAAGAATTAGATGTAAGAAGGTGTGCAAGTTGCGGGAAGTAGTGTCCCTTGCTGCTGTTGGTATTTCAACTGTGTTGGTCTTTGTTGTGGATTGCGCTGATGTTGTGCTGATGATGTTCTGTTTTTCCAGGTCGGAATGGTGGTTTATATAAACATGATCTCAAGCCATAGGTCGTCATATTCAAGAACCAACGTCGCCATTGTGTCGAAGCCAGGGTAACACACGTATGCTCTCGGTAGGTTTGGGAAGCCACCGACGTTAGCTCGCAGCACGTGTATTGATAGTTCACTCACAAAGTAGTTAGAGAAACTCTCCAAATGACGCCAGGGCTCCGGCAACTTCCTCGTATACCGCTATAGCGGCACGGAAGTAGATGAAATGGCACATACCGTAGAAGTTCTGAATATTGTCTGGACGCATGTAGATCAAAGCAAGTTGTTTGTCCGCACGTGTTGACCACGATGGTGATCGATGTCATTTGTTCGATCGTGGTGACCACCACGTGTGAGCTCGAGGAAACCGTAGACCCAGATCTCATGCGTCGCCCAGCAGACCTCGATTGTAGAAAGCTTCATGATATTAGGTTAGAGATGAGCTACTAGAGCCATGTAACCTTCGACTCGTCCAGTAACGTGGCGCAGAGGCTCTTCAAATCAGAGTGGTAGCCGCTTGTAAGTGGCTCACTTGTGGCGCTTTAGATATGGGGTCGAAGCTTCGTCGTAAGCGGACAAGCACGACAGTTTATCTACCAAGCTGAGCGAAGCATTTGACAAGCTTTTGATCAGCGCCATGGCGACCAGTATAGGAAGGGTCTGACGACGAGATAACGCTTATCACGGCAGGATCTGCTGCTATACGTATTGCGTGCTGCGACCTTCGTAACCAACTTGTGCAATCAAGCGTGTACGCCAGTGTCGAAACGACTTGAAAGGTATGAAACGCAGCAGCTTGGAAGGACATTTTTGAGACTGTGTCTACTGCAAACAATATCATGACCCTTCGCACCGTTTCTCGGATACTGGCACCGAAAGGTTGACGCAAGAACCTAGACCATGACGTTGATCTTGAATCTGCTGCAGGGCTGAAGTCTAATTGCGAATGCGTACACCCGCTCGCCAAAAAGACTCAGAGTTCGCACAGACCTCGCTACTGCTTGTCTCCGGAAGCTGGGATACGGATGGACGCTCTGAGTGGTGTCTTTACGGGGTTTCCTTCTGTTGACTGACTCTGGATAGGCTGATGTATGCGAAAACACAGGTTGCTCCTTCACCTCCACAAGAAGCGGGCAGATAGAGGAGTGGGCCAAACGTTCTAGAACAACAACAGCAATGCAACGGGAATAGGTGCGCTCAAAAGCTTGGGTCTCTGACGGCAGCGTGCATGCAGCTTGACCGCTGCAGCTCCCGACTGCCCCAATTGGGATAATGCGCGGAGTTGCGATCCATCCCATAGAGCACGCCTCTTCATGCACTGAGGTACATCCTTAGGGTTGATAAGTGACTCTACGTCAGGGCTGAAGATATGAGGTCCATGTAGCCCGCGGCCGGCAGCTGCACAGATCTTTCCACGTCTTCCGTCTGCAGCTTGCAGCTTGTGCGTAACATCACTGTCGGCAGCTGGTCTGGTCCCGTAATCCATAGTTCCAGATCGCCAATGACGCCACTGATTCGGTTGTAGGGCATTTGTGTTGGTTGACGGAAGTCGGAAGTTAGCAATGAACAATGCATTCCCAGTGCGGAGTTCCGTCAAACTCGGAATAGGCGATGCAGCTCGTATGCTCGGAGTACCTCCATGAGAATTGACGGCTAGCTCGCCTGCCAGCGAGGAACGTATGTACTGTAACAAGTGACGGATTTTACCGACGTAGAGATGGGCAAGCGACTTTCAAGTGTGAGACTTTGCAAGAGATACAGGCATCCCCAGCGGATTTCACGGTTCTCGTTGTCGTGATCTGCTTCCATAGCCATGAAGGTGTATTTGTCGAGGGTGCAGCGACGTCACATCACCGCACGACGTCCAAAAGCATCTCTGGTCGCGCGGACATCGGCGTACGAAGGTAAGATTGTTCGACTCGTGGTGACAAGACTTTCAGCTCGACTTCCGAGCATATACGTCAGCTCATGGGCTTCGAACTTAGCGGAGTATCCAACACGAAAGTGATCAAGGTTACGAAAACATCCCAGACGGTGAAGAGGACCTCGCTCAACCCTTTCACATTCATGCCGAAACGCCGTCGGCGAAGGTGAGTGGGGTATGTGAAGGCGAGTTGCGAGAGTCTCTCAGTCCATGCCGCTTCTTCCAGTTCCAGAATCGTGCATGATAGCGACGTAGACAACCAGACTCCCATCAGGTGGATTTACGAGCTCCTTGTTGTTCGATGTATCATATTCTTGACCCGTGCCAGAAGTCAGAAGTAAGTTCCATATTCCTGCCGAAGTCCAAGGCGGTGGGCTCATCTTGACACAGGCGGAGCCGATATGACAGAGCAGATGCACCGTATCCAGTCATCACGACAAGTACTTTGAAATATCACCTGATAATACTGTATTACGAACAGTGCGCCGAAAAGGTTTTGTGCTGGTTCAAAGAATTGTGGTAACACATGTTACGCTCGCAGGAGAAGGCCGCCCCTGAGCAATGCCAAGCATCGAGGCATTAAGCATCCTCTGTCAAGCATTCGTGCCAAAATCCTGCCCTTCGTAGCGTCCCATCGTGGTTTTCCAAAATATCAAGATGGCGAAAATCTGTGCTATTCGTGCGCTCTCTATGGTACATGTGTTCGCAATCATGAGTGAAGCTCTTGAATCTAGTCCAGGTGTTCCCGAGATGGAAGCCAGCTCTCATTGGCAATGTACAGGACAACTGAAGACAAATATCAATACAAACGCAGACATGATCAAGAGACGACCGCACATTCTCAATAGCAACATTACCGCCTTCACGAGGATAATTTCTCAAATATCAGCTCAAGCGTGCTAGAGACATTGTTATATCCTCAGTGGGGTGGTCTCACCACCTACTTTGCGGCTGAGATGCAGTAGCGCAAGCCGCACACACATCACGCATGAGACGAAACACAGCTGAGCACGAACCTTTCGTTAAAGCTCACAGAGAGTCCACTGGTAGTCTAGGATGCTCCGAAATCACCACAAGCATCATCAATACCAAAATTAGTGGCCAAATATATTCCAAGCCATCCACCATGGTCGACGTAGCCTCCATAACAGTCTCAGTCCTTAGTCTCGTCACCGCGATAGGCGTCGCAGTCGCCACCGGTATTCTTCAGTTGTACTCAGAAGAACGAAAAGCACGCCGCGAGACAGAGCGTCTCTTACGGAAATATCGCGATCCTTTGCTGCTAGGTGAGTGCAGAACTTTCGCCGTAAATACTTCTTTTGCAGACTCCGGATATTTACACCTCATCACCTCCAGCTGCACAAGATCTCCAATCAAGAATATACAACATAACCGAAAACAATGTCCTCGCATTTTTACGCGGCTCTTCGGATTACCAGGATTGCTTGATAGTCTACACCGCTTTTCTGTTCGGCCAGTATCTGTGCTGGACTCATATCTTACGAACGCAGGCGCAATTCGTGTGTTTTGCCACGGAGGAGCGTAGCAACACCAAACGCCTGATAGACTTGCTCGGGAGGATCCAAAATTGTCTTAACACCGACAAATGGGGCGCAGCAGAGATGCCCTTCATGCTGTGGAAAGGCCATCAACTCGCCATCGGTGAGCTTATGACCATATCCTCGGCGGACGCTACGGGCAGCACGGAGCTGTTATGCATGGGCTACGCGGAGTTCATGCGAAAGTGGAAAGCAGGCCAGAAGACTACCAATGGACGCCGAGCAGATCATGCGGATCACGAGAGCGAGGAGAAAGGCTTGAGCCAGAGTTCGGGCATCGTGAACGACGATGAGGTCTTCCGTGGTTGGTTCGGATACATCGAGCGTGGAATTTATAAAATCGACAGACAGAGACAGCACGGGGATCGCACAGGACTCAATCGTATCAGACGTTTGCAACATCTTTTGTTGGAGCTTGTTGATATGCTGGATCCTGACGGAGCGCGTGCGAGAGAGTCTAAACCAGTGTCTGCGGCGCCCAATTGTGATTGTACGAGATGCCAGAAGGATCTGCCGAAGACGCGCACAGGGACCGTATGATGAAAAGCAGCTTTGTACACACCTCTGACATTTACGAAACGATCCCAATCGCAACAGTCTATATGTCTAATCGTCTAACTACAATGTATCCCAAGGACCCAAGTCTGGGTAGATAACGCCTCAAACGACCTCGCTAACTCTCCCAAAAAAAAAAGAAAATCATGATCAACAGCTCTTACGCCAAATTGAAAAGCATTACCGCCACCAAGCAAACCGACCACCCAGCAAACACCGCAAGCCCAGAAGCGCTGGACGGCACATTGCCCGTCGCAGGATCTCCCATGTAGTATGCACCCATGTCAGTGAGCTCGCCCTTCTTGTTCAAAAGAGCGCTGTTGGGTCCAACATTGCTGACGTCCGAACGGAAAGCTCCGAACCAAGAGTAGTGCGTGACAAAGCTAGAATCTTGTCAGTTTGATGCTCGTCGGAGTATTACTGGGTGTATAGGTAGCCACTTACTCAAGGCGATCCAAGTACGAAATACTCTGGTTGAAAAACGTCTCCGTCGTCTCCAAATCCTGGTTCGGATACCCAAACTCCGTGACCCACATCGTCATGTTCGGGTACGTCTCGTTGACTTGTCCCATATAGCTCGCCATGCCCTCAAAATTTCCGTACCAATGTATAGGCATGAAGTCCGTCGTACACCCCCCATCGCAAGCCGTGTAAAAATCCTGCAACCACGCCAACCCCCTTGGCGAACCCGTAACCGCCGGCGCTCCCAATTTAATATCCAGATCTTTCAACGGCTCGACCTCATTAATCCAAGCCTCAGCAGCCACATCAGCATCGATACATGAACCCCCATCTTTACACCCATCCGGCTCGTTGAAACCAAGAACATACTTGATTTCCCGCCCAGAGTTCTTGAGGCCTTTCACGGTGTTGTAGAAGCTCCCTGGAGTTTTGCCCGCTGAGGAAGCGTCCCAGAGCATGGGCACGAATTGCAGTTTGTCGTCGATGCCGGCGATGGGGGAGGCCGCGTAGTTGTAGTACCATGTTAGGTCGGATTCTGAGTTATCCCAGGTTTTGTCGTCTTTGGCATCTTCGCCTTTGACGTAGCAGAGGCCGCGCTTGGGAGATGTGAGGGCGATGTTATCGTCGGCGAGGACGAAAGGTGCCCAGGCCAGAAGGGCTGTGTATGTGTATGTGGAGGGACGCATTTTTTCTCAGTGGCAGTATAGAACGTTGTTCCTTTGAAGAGATGGTCAGTCCAGTCCAGAATAATAATATATATTTCGCCCCCAAATATGATATGATCAACAATGTTTACGTCGGTATACCGATGACGCAGCGCCAATGCTCCCTTCAATTTAGGCAAACCGGATTTAAGCGACAGGGGTGAGGGTGAGAGAGACCACACGAATCGATAACAAACATGGGAAAGATTTTCAAGAAGAGACATGGGACTTACTGTACACTTATCCTAGAGCAACGTTGGCCTTTTGGTATTCTTAGAGTCAAAGCTAGCTGCTACGCGGCTCCGGAATAGACTTTATGGAATTCCGATTGCGGTGATGGAGATAGGCTGGAAGAGGAAGTGGGCTCTCGTTCAAGACGATAGACAAGAAAGCTGTGGCTTGACTCTCGGCAATTTTCGCCGTGGCGCCGCACCCAGAAATGGTGAGAGATTTGGAAACGGCATTCACGAATCCACAATCATGGCGTCGAATTGTAAAAAGTAACCATTATTTATTCCGAGTTCCTAAATATTCGTAATGTATCATCCAAATCATCGTTATATATATATATATCATCTCGCCGGCCTCACACGCGTAAAATCGCTCGCTGCTTTCACGACGCTCAGCCCACTGCCTTGCGTCTCCGTCGTTCGTCCTCTTCCGCCGTCGTTGACGTCCCGCTTTTGGCTTCGCATAGTCAGCTCCCTATGAGGTTGAGCTTCTACGCCACGGGCCCAGCCCTCTTGGCCAGCGCCATTGCTACAGTTCCAAGGGGCCTGGTCGAGCAGTTCAGGGTTATTACGGACATCCCAGCTGCTTGGTGGCAGTGGCGCGGCCGCTTCGAGCTTTGCGTTTTGTGCGCTATCGCTATTGCGGTCGTTTACAGCCCACCAGCCGCCGATAACATTGTATTGATCTCGTGTGCTTAGAGCGGCGCGCGCGTTGTGTGTGATCCACTGTGTGTAGCTGTCACAGTTGCGCTTATGTGCTGCTGCGAACTGCTCGTCTGCCAGCACCGTGATGCCCTCTACGAGCGGAGTGATGGTTGGAAGGGGCTCGCAGAAGATGCTCAGGTGGTGGAAGTAGATGCCCTTGAAAGTCTGCGAGTCCTGAGAGCAGGTTGCAGAAGCATCGCAATAGTCTTCCATGATTCCGTCGCGGCCCAGACCAGCCCACTGGCCAGTCTCAGACGAGTTTTGGGCATTCCATCCTGTTGCATTGATGACCGTGTCGATCAAGTCATAACCATCTGACAGGTATGCAGGATCACAGGTGGCTTCCCAAAGACCTCTCAGCCCGGAAAGAATGACACCTTGATTATAGGTGTAGACCATCTCATTGCGCTCGTCGCACGTTGTCTGATTCTCCGAAATGTGGAAGCCGTCAACAATCAAGCCCTGTTCATTGGTGAAGTTCTGAGTTTTAAACCATGCGTACTCCTTGATAGCATTTTCCAAGAACAGAGGGTCGTGAGGCTGTACAAATGGCAGTGGCGGCAAAGTGGTGTTCGTTTCTGCCGAGTAGTTGGCGCTGGGGTATGGATCGGTGTTGTAGTCTCCTGGGAAGTAAAGATACATGGCGATAGAGCTCGCCATGAACAGCTCATTCGTGATCGCATTCTTGTAAGGCTGAAGTTTAGGGTTCCAGGTTATGCCTCCTCCGCACAACGACGTGTCGAACTGGTTCTGCACAATATTGTAGAAAACATGCGCTCGGTGGGCGAAGTGTCGAATGTCGTCCTGATTACGGCTTCCGCTGTTGTACGCGTCGTACTCGGTGATGGATCTGATAGCCTCGAGCCACTCCAATACCACCCATTGAGCGTCGTCATAAGCTGCTCCAAAGATTTGTGCTGTATCTTCCGATCCGTAAAAGGTCTTGATCTCTCCAAAGTATTGCGAGATCTCGCCGTCTATCGTTGCGCCCGAGATGTATGATCCTGGGATGTTGCCATCGTACTCCACAAGGACCTCAGTGAGGGAGCGAACGGTGGCGCCAAGTAATGTATCCAGGAATGCTGATGTCCATTGTATTGACTTCCAGTTGTATCCAGTCCAGAAGGGCGATCCCTGCATCGTCGCCAATGCGTCTTGAAACTCGTAAAACCAGTGCGCAGCACTGTCGTCTGAAGTACTGATGTCTAAGGATAATGAAGCATCATCTCCAGCAGGTCTAGGAAGAGCGAATGTAACAGAGTAAGTCGCAGCCAGCGCCGCTATAGTCCGTGAAGACAGCATATTGTATATCAGTAACGAAAGAGTAACCAAGAACAGTAAGACCCGCCAAACTCGAGAAGGACTGCCAGCAGCTGACATATTTGAGCGAGGCAGCAGCCATCCTGCCTCCCTCGCCTTCGCCATTTTCGAGGCCGCCAATGTCTCAGACATGAAGAACAGCGGCTCCCAGCAAAAGCCGTCGAACTGCGAAAACAGTCGTGCAAGTAGAGTCTCAGAAGAATCTCAGGCAAACCGACCGTGGGATCATGACGGAGAAATAGTGGAAAGTTTGTAAGAGGCTATAAAATACCAGCGAAAGTCATCGGTGCAAAAAGAAGTACTAAGGTAGCGCTCATGGCCACGAGAACATGATCGCGCAACGCCATCGACGGCACCCCGGCTGAAGGCTTATTCTTGGTGATCAGCAGGACAATTGGAAACAAATCCCTTTGGCTAGGCGTGGCAAGCTAAGGCTCGCTTTCGATGTATACACTGTCAGCAGACTGCCAGCACTACAGCGAAGAGCTCATGTGGTACTATCAAAATGTTCTATTTCGCGCCTGAAATGGATGGCTGGTGGGGATGTTTCACTCTTCTCGTGGGTGTTGCTGGGGGTGGTGGATGACCGTGCACGAAGACCGGGACACACAGCCACGCCGTCATGGGATTCCCAGTGGTGCGGATCGCCATGTTGCAGTTCCTTATGCATGCAACCGGCGCATATGCATGTGGGAACGTGAACAGCATAGGGTGCTTTTTCTGTACGGGGAAGCTACCCAATAGGCACATGTGTATCCTGCCAAAGATCGGATGACACCGAATGCGTGTACACAATATACCATTGCATTAGGCTTGTTCGTGTTGCCCACAAGGCAGACAACAATGTGCTAGATAGTGTGTCAAAAGCCATCAACGGAACTATATGATTGAACAGTGACAGGCAAGTCATTATTGGTAAATTTTCATACATGCAAAGTATCCTTTTGTCTATGGATCCCCTGCGCCTCATATAGTCCCATCTCTTCAAGCCAAATATGCAAGTAGAAAACCAAATTTGCAGTGTTCCCTCCTCTTCCAGGCGCCCAGATCTAGCTGACAGGAACAGCAGGATCTTATCGTTGATATCCAAAAGGACATTGCCCCTCCCTCCTACCCCAAGTCTCCTTGTTTAAGAAGTCCGGATCCTCCCAGGACTCCACTGCGCCTTTGCTGAAATTGCGCTTCTGCACAAGATGAAGTCTGCCGCATCGTATATTCGCCAGAGCCTGGGATCGCTTCCAACGCTTTGGAAGCTGCTCTCTTCGAAGAAGAGCAAAAAAGAAAAGAAATAAGCAAGGTATAAAGCGAATTAGAAATTAAGAAGTGGGTCGGCCGTTTTGACCGTGAAGTAAAATCGTGTCACAAAGCCCACGGAGCCAGCCAGCAGGCAGTCATGAAATACTGCTCGCAATGAGGCTATCATTGGTAGCTACCAAGAGCAGCACCGCCGACCATCTGCTGAGTGTTGTGTAGACCGTTTTGGGAGAGTGTGTGCATGTCGAGATGAGATGGCATGCCAGTTTGTAGATCAGGGCCAGTGGACATGGCGAGAGGCTGGTAGGGAGAGCTTTCTTGTTCGTTGCCAATGTTCTCTTCCAGAGCATCGTCAAGGGCATGGCGTTCTTCCTCGATCTCTTCTTCGGAAGGCGCAACAGCATCCGGGTTTGTCTCGTGTGTGCGACGGTGCTGGGCAAGATTGTCAGAGCGAGAGAATGCCTTGCTACACAGCTGGCAGACGTAAGGACGCTCTTGTGTATGGGTGCGGACATGGCGCTTGAGGTGCTCTAAACGCTTGAACAAACGGCCGCACATCGGAATAGGGCATGAGTGGCTCTTCTGTGGGTAGGGTGCCATCTCGCCAAGAGTTGCACTGCGAGCACGACGGTAGACACCGTTGGCAGTCCGTTGTACAGCATGATGCTGAGGCATCGATCTGTAAGGGTTATTCGGGCTGCCTTCGTAGTTCGCGTAGTCTTCAGTGTGCACAATTGGCATTTGTTGTCTTTGGCTGTAATCCTCGTTGAGAACCTCGCCTTGAGGGGTACCTTGGCGAGACAGATCAAGAAGTTCCTTGTGCTCATTTTGCATCATTGCAGCCTGGTTCTGAGATGTGTGCATGCTGGCTGGCGAGTCGTGGTAAGCCTCGAGCTCCTGTCCTTCTTGGATGGTTTGCGGGCCAACTGAGTGCGAGACAGAACGTCTCAGGTCACTCGGTCGGTGAGGAGTATACGCAGTAGCAGCATGAGCTCCAATAGCGCCAGATGTAAGCGAAGACCTGCGACGGCGTTGCTTGTAGGTGGGAGAGCCTTCCAGCACGGAATATTGTTGGGGTTGGAAGTTGCGTGCCATTGAAGGGTATTGAGCACCAGGGTATTGAGGTGCAGCGGCCATCAGCGGGTTGAAAGGGTGCTGCAGGGCAACATCTGGAATTGCGGTGTAAAGACCAGTGTCTTCATTGGCAATGTATGCTGGTTCGGTGGGCATGCCCGTCGAGTGTTGAGGAGGTGTGAGTGGTTCGTATGACAGTCCGCGGGTGCTGTAATCTTCGAAGTGCGATGAGACGAAAGACGGTGCGGGAGAGTACTCCATGTAAGCGGGCATCGAGCTGTGCCTGTTGCCAATTTGCGAAAGAGGCACGCCATTGCGGTCAAACACTGGGTTCACTGATTGCTCGCGCGTCCTCTGAATCTGAGAGGGCATCGGTGGCATGGCCATCTGCGAATAGGTTGGCATGTGAGCCGCAGAGTCATCCTGCATGGCAGTAGGCATAGTCATACTGGGAGCAGGCATCGAAGTAGTAGCGGCAAACGAATGCTGAGGCATGAAGGGAGGCGGCGGCATGGAGTCTGCGGCGCGGATCATCGGTGAGGCGCTCTGGGACTGTGGCATCGACTGGGACTGCGTAGGGTATGTCGACTGGCTGCTTTGTTGGGCTTTGGTCAGTTGCTCGAAGAGCGACTGTGAAGAGTCGAATTCAAAGGAAAGAGCTGGCTCGTTGACGGCCACAGTTGTGGCCTCTTGACCCATCTTCTCGCGCTTCAAATCGCGCTCCAGAGCGTCCAGGAAAAGGCGGTCGTGTGGTACACTGTACCAGTAGAAGACCTTTTGCTTCTTCTGTGTGCGAATGCAGTTGTTCTTATAGAGGAAGTCGAGGAACGGGCTCTTGGGCTCCTCCAGCGAGGCATCGGTGCCGGATTTGAGGTTGCGCAGGTCAGAGAAGATGCCTTCCTCGAACTTCTTCGAGTTCTTCACAGGTCTGCCAAAGGCCTGGAAGCGGAAGGCCAGGCATCGCACGATGTCGGTGCCTGAGATGTGGAACAAATTACTCCTGCTGGATGTTAGAGGTTGCTATAGTTGACATGAGAGAAATATCGCAAAGACATACCAGAGGATACAGGAAACATATTCGCCAGTAGGAAGAAGAAACCTGCGGATGTACTGATCTTGGGCCCAATCAACGGGAGCTGAGATGAGAAAGTATTTCACTGTTGCAGTTGTTAGCCACGCGCCGAGTGAAAGTGAGAGTGAGGAGTGAATGCGATAGAGTACATACAGTTGTCGACTTGCTGCAGTGCCACGACGGAATCGGCAGGCAGGCTCTGCTGAGCATCTTGATCCAGCAAGAAGGTCTCAGGAGCGACAGGACGCTGCTGTGGTGGCAGCATGGAGGGGTGCTGAGGGGCGGCGTACATGGCGGACATGATGGCAGCGGATGAGGGTAAGAGTGAGGGCAAGACGCGCTCGCAGCAGGCAAACGCGGGCCGAGCAGCAGCAACAGCTACAGCGGAGCGGAGCGGTGAGGTGAGCGGCGGTGGCGAGTGGGAAGAGAAGGCCGGAGCAAAGCACCCGTCTCAGACTGGAGTGTTTGATGTGCAGCGAGGGCGAGGTGAATTGCAGCGGGCACGACAACCAGGTCGTACGCGAGGGCAGAGGAATGTGTTTTAGCAAAGCAAGCAGCAGGAAATGAAACGAGCGATGGACAAGCGGCAGCGGGCGTGTCAGATATGGGGGAGCAGCGAGAGGGAAGAAGTGGATAGTGGATAGTGGACAGAGCGAGGGCCGGCCGTCGCTGGGAGGGGAGAAGATAGATCGCGTTGACCTGGACCCGACGGCGGTGGTGGCAGAGGTTGGTGCGGTGGGGTGGGATTGCGAGAGAGAGAGAGACACAGAGTCAGGCAATCGGGCGGTAGGGTGCGGTGTGAAGTGAGGCGTGAAGCGTGAGGTGAGCGTGCGCGCGCGGACGGACTGACGATGCGACAAGTTGTTGGATGTTTGGAAAGATGAGACGACACGGGGGCGGGCGATGGCGGGCTAGGTAAAGGCGGCGCTTCTGCTGCTGCTGCCCATGTTTCATCACCCTTCGTTTCCTTCGTTTCCTTCGTTTCAACCACGCCCCGTGCGGCCGGGAGGGGCCACTGGCGCTAGCAAGCCAAGAAGCTTTCGGCGATGCTGAGGCGCTCTCTCGCTCCACCGGCGCTGCTTAGCTGGTAGGCTGGCTGGCTGGCAGGCTGTCTCTCGATGGCCAGCAGCTATACCGCCAGCCTGTGCAGCATCGCCCTCCCGCGCGCTACCATATATTGCTGCACTTTCTATGTAGCCACCTTGTTACTGTATAGACGTAAGCGCCGACGATAATCCACTCCACGTGACAACTGCATGCTGAGCGCGTCTCGCACTACCTGTCGCTGTCCGTCTGCCTGCCTGCACGCGCCCTAGACCATACCAATAGTAGTCACCACCAACCAACTCGCCAGTGACCAGCAGCAGCGCCATAGCCGCCAGCCGTGGCTCCACCGCAATGTAATATCTGCCATTTTCGTCGCTGGCACATCTGCTAGCACACCTGCTCCTGCTCACGCCGTTTGCGCGCGCGCACACACAAACTTCCACCGCCCTGGGAATAGCATCCATCCTCCGTCAGCGCAATCTGCACAGGGTTGCAAGAGTCATGGTCCAACGTCCAAAGGCATCCCGTCCTCGCCTGTCGTTGCCCTGCTCGCCCTGTCCCTGCTCTGCTCTGCAGCTCTCCCGTCCGGCCAGCAGATGCATTGATGCCACGATGCCCGGGGAACGTGGCCGTGTGTGTGATCTGCGACGCTGCAGCAGCAGTAGAACTAGCCATACCGCATCGTCCATGCGTGCATGTGTCCATGTTTAGCCTCCTCGCTGTATCAGATTTTGACGTCAAGGGTCGTGATCGCGCGGTCGTGACCATCCGGCCGGTCTCCGAAGGTTTCTCCAGAGAAGAAGTCAATGCGAGGCCAGCGGCAGTAAAGCAGTACATGCCCTACTCGTCCACAGGCTATTCGCACAGAACAAGCAACCTGCCTGTCAATCACCAAGTCTCCAGGCCTTCGATGACGGGTTTTCAGGCCGCCTGCTTCCCTCTTCTTCACAACCTAAACTGTGCCAGTTTTTTCCTAAGCCATGTCCGCATGCGCGACAAAACGTCTCTCCCTTTCTGCCCCTTTCGGCATGCATGGCGATGGCGATGTCTGCACGTCTGCACGCCTGCGCGAATCCGACCGCGTGTGGCTGGTCAGACATACGCTTGTCCCACCGCGGCGTTGTCTTTAGTCTGCGCGTGAGGCCGCCCTTTCTCGTCAAGACTCAGGTCTAAGCCAACGCTGCAATTTCCCAGCCAGCGTAAACAAATGCTGCACGACTCGCGTTTTGCTCTATTGTGTGATCCAGACTATCGACTTCGCAACAGTCGCTTCGCCGCCCGCATACCGCCAGTACGAGATGCGACTGTATACAGTATATCGCTGTCGCAAAGACGCATGCGCAGCCAATCACGCACAGTCGCGAGCGCTAGAGATGGTTCCTGCAGCTGCCATCCCTGCAAGTCGTGAGCCACAGTTGCTGTTCCTGTGTGATCGTCGCGCAACCTGAAACACGTCAAAGAATATGCCCGCGAGGCGCATCACGGCAAGCTCTGCGTCGCGACACGATCAAGATCACGTCTTCACCATCTCGAGCCATGCTTCCACTCTGGCCAACGTTGCTGATCACACCCGTTGCCAAGCCAATTCACCCGGTAAGATCCTCCTCGCTGTGGGCCAATGCACTCTGGGCTATCTTTAACCTCAAAGTTCGGAAGAATGGACTTCGAGCCGTTCGGACGATTGCCTTTTTACAGTTCATCACTGCTGCTAACTGCTGCATGCGCACTTGAGCCATGGATGAATGACCTCCCCACCCCTATTACCTTCTCCATTTCCACGGCGCAACGGCTTCTCGGGTCAAAAATGCATTATTGATATTCGAACGTTATCAGGCACCCCAGGTGTCACTCAGGAGTCAAGTGAACCTCGCGTAAATCTTGAACTCACGTTAGTCCGTCAAAGACGCTCACGCCAGGTCAGCTCCGACTCGCCGGGATCGAACCTTCGCTGTCATAATAATATATCGCGAAGACTGGGGCCATTAAAGTTCGGCGATTTTTGTGCACGCGTGCTTGAAAAACACAATGGCCGTGCTGAGCGAGAGAGATCTGCGGCTTTCCTTGCCGACCGTCTTCAACGCAGGGCTGAGACGCAACACGCCCCTAATAACATGTTGATCATGAAGAGCGACAAACCGGCAAATACGCGCATTTACCAGAAGATGAGCTTTCGAGCGCGGCGTCACTAATTATCCTGCTCCTCAAACACGGCACATTCACGCGACCTGTGCCTGGCTAGATCCTTTTCCCTTGAAGATCGGCCCTGTTGAACAGACCCTCAGCTCAATGCCCTAGCTTGTTACAGCCAACTGAAACAACGAGCACTTTTGCCGCAAAAGGCGCCGGAAGCATACAATTCATGCCGATGATGCTACGGCTTCAGAGTTCACGAGAAATCCGACGGGGTCTGCCGAACGTGGCAGTATGGTTCTTCCATTTGGATTCCCACTGCTGGTAATCGACGAATAACCTCGCAGTCTTCGTTACGGCTTTGAAGCCTGACATGAGTTTGAGATGACCCTCACAGAGTATCGCGACACAATTTGCCAAAAGTCAACTGCCACGATGCTCAGTTTGCATAGGCTACTGTGGACCAGCCTCGACCTATACGCAGGCTTCGCGATTTGCATCCAATTGCACCGCGTGATCTCAGCAGGTGTTTCCAATATCAGCCGAGCAGACAACCTGCATTGGTGCCTCTGAACGTGCCTGTTTTGAGCGGAGTCTACCAGCAACTCCCGCGTCGCGAACACCGATGTTCACAGGGTTCTCTTCACGGAAAGCGACCCTTGTGTTACAGATTCCTGTCGCACCCTCTGCCTCCGGCTCCTGTATGCCACGCTGTTTGTGAATATGACCACATCCCCTCCTCGGACGATCAAACACGGAAGCATGATGATTGAAAACCGCAGATCCAATCAATCAATCGTGAAGGTAAATGAGAACCAGGTTACCCCAGCCCTTGCGAACTCGTGCCAGCGCATGGCATACACTCACCTTAGCAGAACTCAGCTTCGCACATCCTGCACGCGTGTACGAATTACGCCAGTGAACTCGCAATGAGCCACAAAAAGCACAATAAGAAGCTGGGGTACTCCATGCATCGGGTCCCTGTTGGGTATCAAAATCATGCGCAATGCAAATGCCGAATCACCAATCATGATCTGCAACACAAGGAATGCAATGCCTGCACTTCCAAGGATTATGTACCTTCGCATGCATGTAGAAAATCTCCGAATGGGCAGAGACAGGTCCAATCATCGTCGGCATTTGCGAGAATCAAACGTATGCACCGCAATTCGCAGAAATGATCAATTGCATTCATCCTCTGCTCGATCCAATAACAACAGACGACGACAACGGAGTATGAAACGACTCTATGATCAAACCAATAGGAGCCCATCCTCCTCCATCTCCATCTAACTCCACCTGCATTTACCTACAATAGCAGTCACGACCACAAGCAGAACCCCTGCTACCACCTCTGTGACAGCACCACACGTCGTCGTCGAGTGCACCCTCCCGACGCGCTAGCGTGCTCTCCGGCGATGCTTAGTCTCGTTTCACATTGATGACCTGTGGGGAATACGCCGCCGGTCTGGAAGGTTTGATCTGCATCTTTTTCTTGTTGAGGGACTTTTACGCTTTTTGGTTTTCCGATCTCTGGCTTTTTGTCGCCGACTCTTGACTCGTGAGTCGTGCCTGAGTGCCTCCTACGACTCTACGAGTCCTACCCGAGGACGGAAGGTATGAAGGCCTGTACCGCCGCTGACGAGTGGGCGTTGGGAAGTCCGATGGTACCTTTTGGGGCGTAGGTTTTGTGTGTTTGGCTTTCGCCTGTCGTTGCTGTGAGTCTGTGAATGCGGTGCTGTCTCACAGCACTGAGTTCGTCGGTTGGAGTGTTGATGTCACGATGTGTAGGTTTCTCGTTTAGAAGGACGATATGGCGAAGAGCATCCTGAGGTTAGATCATGCACGTCAGTTGGTGTATGGGGGACGCAATTGCGATGACGATGGGTCTCAGCCATGCTAGAATGGTCGGAGAAGGCATCGTAGAACTTGTGTACGCTTTTGATGCTAACGGTGTCGAGTGGGCTTTGTCGAACTTGGTAGGGTTTGTCACGATGCGTAACGAAGCTCTACACTGCTGGGTTTCTGGGCAGGAGCACAGGAAATGACTGCTCCTCGGTCTATCGCGGTGTGCGAGTTCCATTACACGAGACTGAGACCAATCGCCCTCTGTGGGCTATTTCAATGACATGCTTCGCGCGAAACAGGGGCCCACTGGCCCTTCCAGATTCCTATCGATCATTGACATTATGATGTACGCATGAGGTGCATGCGTCACACACAAGGCATTGGAATGTTCTGATGATGATGTACATGTACAGGTTCAGTTTACATGCATGGATTGTTTCTTGACCGGGTTAGGGTTGGGTTTACGGCCATATCAAATATCACATCAAATACACGAGATCTGTTATGCATGGTCGATGAGACTCACATGGTGCATTGTTGGCGATTTTGTTTACATATCACCTCATCTGGATACTCATTGGTCTCTCTTTTCGCAGTGCTCTCAGTGGATGATGCGTGGAGAACTAAGGAAGAAAGGAGACAGAGCACTTCAACGTTGAAGTCCATATTCACACGATGTCGACAAAACTTTTGGCGAATCGCGTCAGCGAGTTTCAAGCATACAAGAGGTGTATCAATTCGAAAACAAATCAACATGCACATGATCCCGACAGCGCTCTCCCTGGAGACGTAGTTCGTGAAGCTGGCTTCACCTTCAACGTTCCCATGTTCGCTAACGATTCTCAATTCTATCCCATCTACGCAAATGGCAAGTCAAGATCCACGCAGCAGACACTTGTTGAAGGCAAGAGACTGAACAGATGATTCGCGTACAGTACTGACGAGTGAGCGCCTCCAGGACTGCAATCGCACAACTGTAAGCGCCGACCGGAAGAATCCGGCTGTTGGCAGAGCGCAACACAATACACAAGAAGACCGTGTTGCGCCAGCGGTGAGGACTACTGCTATAGGCAATGATCGACATATCTAATCCACTCGTCACCACAACAGCAGGCACATACAGACTGATCAAAAGCATAGCAGTACATGTAGTCGCTAAGGCAGCTTCTTTTCTCCTTCGCGCTCACACAGCCTGCGTAGTATCCACGGTCCGTATAGCATAGCCGATCTCATCGCCTATGCCGGATGGCACTGTCTCTCATTTGTCTCCAATCATTGCATCGCATGCAGTAGCCCAGAGAGGCCATCTGAGCGCGCAATATATGCCACAATGGGAAGTCTCTACGCATCTCACTGCTCATCAGGATGCAGACCAGCCAGTCCAGGCAACAGTGATGTAGACAAGAATAATAGATGATACTTAAGCATTCACCAATCCTCAAGCCAAGCCTAGAGTTTGTCCACACTCAACACATCATCACCAAGCCCAGGTACTCAAACATGACCCTATCAAACACCTCCATCCTCTCAAGCGTCGAGCTAGCTCTCTACGCCATCCTTGTTCCTCCAGCACTGTTCATAGCCTACCGACACGGCCGCCACGGCATTCTGGGCTACTTCTATCTAAACATCAGCATAGCAGTTCGCATAGCCGCAGCCATATCCCAACTTGTCAGCAACAACGACAACAACAGCAACCCAGCCACCACACCCTCCCTTACAAAAGCCATCCTATCCTCCATCGGACTCTCGCCTCTCATTCTCGCTATATCAGGCATCCTGCACGAAATCCACCACTACCTGCACCAAGCCTCCGCCACAACAATCGGCAAGAAGAAGTCTCGCTGGCCGCTATTCCTCCAAATCCAGATCCATACGATCTGCACCGTGGGAATGATCCTCCTCATCCTCGGCTCCATCCACCTAGCCGAAGCCAGATCCTCTTCCGACGCCAACGCAGCGTACAAGCTACGCTCAGCGGGCGCGGTACTATGGTTCGTGACATGGCTCGTGCTGGTGCAATACATCGCCTGGTTGTTCTTCCGCTATCGTGGAGTCCACGACAAAGTCTCTAGAAGCACGACCGCGTTGCGGAACTGGACTGTTGCCGCTTTGTTGTTCGGCGGCGCGAAAGTAGTGTATGCTGCGGTGTATACTCTGGACCACGCGGACGCTGCTATTAACCCGATCACTGGATCGTTCGCTGTCAAGGTCGTTCTGGTGGTGGGTGTACAATTTTGTGCTGCCCTGGCGATGACAGTTGGGGGGTGGATGAGCTTGGGCATCGTTCGGGAGCATCAGAAGCAGAGTTCGAAAGCAGCAAGGAGGGCGGAATCAGTCATTTGAAGCCGATGGTGCGATGGAAGAAGATTTCCTGCCATATAGTTTGTCCAGCGTAGAGATTGGCGTAACACATAATTAGTACAAGGAAAGTAGACAGCAATGCAAGAATAACAGCACAAACACACATGTAAACGTTACTTTTAATTAGTCTCATCAACATAGACAGAGACAACATCTACTTCAGAGCCCTGTGAGCGATGTCCTTGCGGAATTGCATGCCCTCAAACTGGATCAACTTCACACCCTCGTAAGTGCGATCGACAGCCTCTTTCAGCGTCTTCCCAGTAGCAGTAGCAGCAATAACACGGCCACCGCTGGTCTGCAGCTGACCGTCCTCGCTGAGACCAGTACCAGCGTGGAAGATGTGCATGCCCTCCTGCTCGGGCTGTTTGACGTTCATAGGGGTGCCCTTGGCGTATGAGCCAGGGTATCCGCCAGCGGCGACAACGACGGTGCAAGCGTGTGCGTCAGCGATGTCAAGCTTCTTGGACGCCAGCTCGCCGTTGCAAGCTGCGAGCATGAGTTCCGCGAGGTCGGAGTTGAGGAGCGCGAGGCAGGACTGGGTTTCAGGGTCACCGAAGCGGACGTTGTACTCGAGCACACGAGGACCAGACGCAGTGATCATGAAGCCGGAGAACAGGCAGCCGCAGAAGCGCAGGTTCTCAGCGGCCATACCGCGGACGGTGGGCTGGAGGACCTTCTCCTCGATTTCGGCGAGGATGGCAGCGGTGGCGACAGGTGCGGGAGCGTAGGTGCCCATGCCGCCGGTGTTGGGGCCAGTGTCGCCCTCACCAATGCGCTTGTGGTCCTGGGCGGGAGGAAGGGAGAGGATGGCCTTGCCGTCTGAAAGGGAGAGGATGGAGATCTCGTCACCCTCGAGGTACTCCTCGATGACGACTGAGTTGCCAGCGGAACCGAATTCGTGAGACACCATGATGTCCTTGAGAGCGGCCTGGGCTTCCTCGGTGGTCTCGGGGAGGATCACACCCTTGCCAGCTGCGAGGCCATCGGCCTTGATGACAACGCGGTAGTCAATGGTGTCAAGGTGCTTGCGAGCGGCTTCGTAGTCGACGAAGTTCTCGTAACGGGCAGTGGGGATGTTGTGGCGCTTCATGAAGTCCTTGGAAAAGGTCTTGCTGCCCTCGAGCTGGGAGGCGGCCGTGCTGGGGCCGAAGACCTTGATGCTGGGAGCATGTTCCTCGAAGTAGTCGGTGATACCCGCGACGAGGGGTGCCTCAGGGCCAGGGACGAGGAAGTTCAGAGAGTTGTCTTTGGCATACTGAACCAGAGCGGCGAAATCGTCCTGAGAGACGCCGGCGCCGTTGACACACTTGGGCACGCTGCAAGTACATGATATGGTTAGTCGATTGCAGTGTCTTGTATGATTGGTGCTTTCGTAGAAATCAATCATCAAGTGCAATGGGCGCACCTACGCAGCAGTGCCTCCGTTGCCGGGAACGATGTGAATCGTCTCTACGAGCGGCGACTGGGCCAGTTTCCAGGCGAGGGTGTGCTCGCGGCCGCCATTGCCAACGAGGAGGATGCGCAGCTGGTTGTCAGACATTATGAGGGAAGGATTCGGAGGAGGTGTTGCAAAGGGAGTGAATGCTGTGCCTCCGTCGACTCATCAGCCCATCGGACTCGAGCTCGTTGATTCATTGGGTCAGTCGCAAAAAATCCAGTTACTGCGCCACCGTCAAGTGGCTGTGCACTGAGGCACACCTGAATGGATATGCACATGTGTGCTTGTTGTTTAAATACATTGCCACCAACATGCTACCTTATGGATTGCCCATGTCTCTAAATGATCTCACCGGACAACATTTCCAAATCACTACTCAATACGACTACAGTATTGAGTGGGAACTCTTCAGTAGCATACCAGCTTTATTTTTTGTTCTCTTTCCAACCTCAGCCCTACCGTGTTCAAGCTCGTCCTTTCTTCGGAACTGCGGGCAAGGGCAGGGCAGGGCAGGTGTGGAGGTACCAGACCTTAGCAGACTGCGCCACAGCATCCAAGTCGTCGTCATATCCCGCGGCGCCAACGATGGTGAATGCGCCAGCTTGAGAGCAGGATTACATGGCCGCGTACACAACGCCGAGGTGTCACTACTACTGGCAATACATACATTTGCATTCATCTCCTTCCATTCTCCCTCTGCATGCCCATACCATCTCTCACGCTCCTCTCGCATCGTGCATGCTTCCTGCCGTGCTTCCTGCCGTGCTTCTTATCAGCTACTGCACACACGTCCATCCGAGCTTACCAACGAGACACCGCTAGGCGCCAGCTTGGCAGCTCTTCGCGAGGCTATCCAACCTCATAGCATTGACCCGTACACACGTCTTCTGGATTCTTGATACATCACCGCCATCATGGTCACGAGGAAGCCAATCAAGCCACGGGTGTCCACCACGCAGGCACAGGACGCCAACCCGCTGCCGTATCCCGCGACACCAATCGACAGCAGCAAGATCCCCGCGAGCACAAATAGCATTTACTCTCCAAACCTTGGCACATCGCCTGCCTTCGACCTGATCGACATGAACGAGGCTCAGAAGCGACCGCGCAGGGACTCGGATGTATCTTCCAACGGAACTTGGGATTCACCAGATGAGGAAGATCGAGAGACTCCAGAAGAGAGCGAGCTACCTCAGCCGCTCAGAATAGCCCAGGGAAAGCAAAAGGTACAACAGAGCGAGGTCGCTGCAAAAGATGAGCTGCCTGCTGCTTTGCGACCTGGTCCGGCGGGAAATGCGTCAGCAGCGCCAGCCAAGTCGTATGGAGGTAACAATTATTCCGCCAAGGCGCAATCGAACCCATGGGCACAAGAGCATGAACCATATCGTCAGCAAGAGCAACCGAACAACCGATTCGAATCGAACAATCCATATTTGAGAAGTCAGCCAACAGGGAGCGGATCAGCTGCATGGGCTGAAGCTGGAAGCTCGACTCTCCCAAGCGAGCAGCAACACCTTCAACAGCAGCACTCTGGGTTCAGCCAAGCTTCGTGGAACGGTCACTCTAATCCTCCTCCACCAAGTAACCCGCCGCCCGAAGTACCAGTCGAACTTCCAACCGTGCATACTCCCGCCGACGAAATCTCGAAATTGTCCCTTGCAGGTCCACCCTACCCTCCCGAGAATGAACCACCCCGACCAACAGAATCAGCACAAGTACCACAGACAAACCAACCTCCACTGTCAATGGGTAGGGATAGAACAGAGAGCTTTGCGTCAAAAGACTCGTGGGAGCAAGATCACCCTGATCCAGAACCGAAGTGGAACAATGATGCGGCAATACCGGTGCCGCCTCCTGCACCACCTGGATCAGCAAGTCAAGCGCCACCTTACCCTGAAGAGGATCTTCCTCCCCGAGCACCATCACTACCACACGCTGCGCCAATCCCACAAGCGCCTCCTATATCTCAATCCAACCACGGACACAGCTTGATTGATGATGATGATTTACCAGAACCTGCGCCAGCTCCTCAGCGCGAAGCCGCTGTCGTACCTCAGCCTGACAGAGTAGTACCCGCTCCCATCGAGGTGTCACATCAAGCACCTGTAATCAACTCATCTTCGAGCGCCGTACCAGAGACCCCTCGCACGCAGGCTCGTAGGCAACGTAACGAACACTACTCGATCAAACACATCAATTGGAAAGATACATCTTCAGGCGGTGGTATGAGACGTTCGCCAATTCTCATGCAGAATGCCAACGGTCCTTGTCCATTGCTGGCACTGGTGAACGCGTTGGTACTCAGTACGCCCCCGGACTTAGACACTGCTTTGGTCGAGACTCTCAGAACACGAGAACAAGTCAGCTTAGGTTTGCTACTAGATGCGGTGTTCGACGAGCTCATGTCTGGAAGGCGTGGCGACTCAGCTCAAGAATTGCCGGATGTGAGCGAGCTGTATTCATTCCTACTGGCACTTCACACCGGCATGAACGTCAACCCACGATTTATAACACCAGTGCACGCTCCACGTGGCTCCTTAGACGGTCACTCTCCCGATCTCAACCAGACACACCCGATGCACAGAGCTCAAAGCAAAGCGGGTGCTTTCGAGGAAACAAAAGAAATGCGCCTATACTCTACATTCAGCATACCTCTGATACATGGATGGGTTCCAGCGCAGGACACTTCCGCTTATGCAGCGTTTGAGCGATGCGCACAGAGCTTCGAAGACGCCCAGAACATCCAGTTCGTCGAATTCGAGCTTGAAGACAAGTTGAGAGCCGAAGGATTGTCCGAACAAGAACAGTTGACGCTCCAAGACATTCAGACAATCAAATCTTTCCTGTCAAACTGGCCAACGCAGTTGACAGACTTTGGTTTGCAGGTCATGTCGCGGACTCTGAAGCCTGGTCAGATAGCTATCCTATTCCGCAATGACCACTTCAGCACAGTGTACAAGGAGCCTGCATTTGGCGGGCTTATGACTCTGGTGACGGATGCTGGCTATGGTTCACACGACGAGATCGTGTGGGAGAGTCTTGTCGACGTCAACGGCGCAGCAAGTGAACTTTTCAGTGGAGACTTTAGGGTCGTCAGCCATAATCAGGATGCCTCGAGGCTGAATGTAGGCAATTCTGCAGGCGGCGAGCAAGGATGGCAGACCGTGCAAGGCCGAAACAGTGCTTCAGGCGCACAAGCTCAACAATCAGCTGGACGAGCCAACAATAGTGCAGACGAGATTCCGCCTCCACTTCCAGGCCCAAGACCAACATCACACCTGGGAGTACCTGCGCCCAACGACGACCAGCATTTGTCTCGCACCACCAGTGAGCAAGAAGACCACGACCTTGCTCTTGCTCTTCAACTGCAAGAAGAGGAAGAGGACCGCCAACGTCAGTCAGAACAGCAGCGCCGCCGTGAGCAAGAACTGTCCGAGCAATACATTTCTCGACAGGACGAAGGCCGGCCACCTGCCATCCCACCGCGCCGAGGTGGTGGCGCCGCTGGAAGAGGCGGCAGCACAAGTACAGCGCCCAGTGCTCGTCCTGGCGTCAACCGCACCTCCAACAACCCTTCTGCAGACCCCACTGCTCCGCCTTCATACGAGCAATCCGCCAGCGACCGACCTTATCGCGAAGGAGGCTCTGCAGCACCACTACAGCAGGGTCATCCGCTGAATACTTATGATGCCCTGAGACAGCAGCAAAATCAACAAGGGCCAACATCGCCACCGCGACCAGGCGGAAGCAGACTCCAAGGGCGCAGAAGAAGCAGCCAGCTCGGTGCCCCAGGTGGTTTCCCTGCAGGCGGCCAGCCTGGTCGACGCCCGCAAGCACAACCAGGGACTGTTCAGGCGGCGGAAGAAAAGTGTGTTGTAATGTAGATTGAACATATAATTATGGACGGAGGCGAGTGGCGTGTTAGAGGCGAAACGAATTGATGAAGTGTATGAAGGAAAGAAATATTACTGACTTGGATGGCGTTTGTAGCCGCCGCTCCTGGTTTGACTTTGTAAATACCCATTTCCCTAATAGCGGCATGATAACTATGAATCGCGATTATGACCAAATCACTGAACTATAGCCTCAGGAGCATCTCAATGGCGTTGCATAACCGAGCTAGACATGATGCGTATCAGTACCACCCTAGTGATTCTATCAAGACTGCTGTATGTAAGAGTGTGCGTAGTAACCTGGGGGAAGTTGATTAGGTCCTCTCGCCTTCTGAAATGCCTTTAGGTTCAAACTCCGTGTTTACCTTATGAGGGCAAGGCGAGCAGTACGGACTTTGAAGTCAAATCAGCAGGGTTCTGTCGCAAAGTGACAGGGTTCTTTCGGAGCCGAACTCCAGCCTCACCTCATTTCTCGTCATACCTGGCTAGGTAGGTACGCTCGTCCGTGTCGTTCCATCACTGAGTTACTGTGATGCTCCCACTTTCCCGAACCGTTTTTCATCATCTTGTCCAGAGATCACCTGCAATTTCTTTTTAACCTTACTCGCTCTGTTCTTCACAGCTAAAGTTGGCTTATATGCCAAATGCTTCCAAACAACACGATCGGACTTGGCTCCGGGCGACAATTGGTCCCGACCAAGAGACGAGATCGCGCACAGCAAGATCCCAACCTTCCAGCGAAGCGCGCGCAAGTCGTCGCTGCTTGCCAGGAATGTCGGGCGAAGAAGAGAAAGGTAGGTCGCCTCTTGCGACGCGTCCGCGGATCTGACCTACGCGCCTAGTTTCTCACCCAAGTGATCACAGTGCGATGCACGCCGTCCCTGCACGCCTTGTGCGGATCGCCACCTCGCTTGTCGATATGCGACCGAGCGTGGCGAAACCACAACTCAAGCTACGAAGCGAAAGCACGGCGAGGCGAGTCAGCAGCTGGCGATCCACACCCAACTCTTCGACATGATCCAAACACAGGACGAGCGCAGCGTTTCTGAGATCCTCCACTGGATTCGATCAGGACATACTGCCGACTCGATCGTTCAACGCGCGAACAGCGGCGTTGACTTTGCAAGCCTTGACCCGGAGAAACATGCTCTCGATACGCTGCTCATCAATCTTGCGCATAGTACAGGCTCTCTTCGACAGATACTGAGACTTGCCATGTCTGTCTCGACAGGTTTCCCCAGAGCTGAGGTGCCAGATCCCCAGTGCTTCCGTTTACTTTGCAATCGAACCGTCCATCTTTCGTACATGGAGAACATGCTACGATCGTCGAAGCGTCTGGGAATTGTGCCGCGTGAGTTTCTCGACCAAGCTGAGCAGCCTTCAAGCGCTGCCACTCACAACACGATTACAATGCAAGACGAGTATCCTGGAGATGATTGGGACAGCTTGGATGTCCCTCCACATCAAGTACCTGCGGCTCCTTGGACAACGCTCAGCTCAGATGATGACGCTGTTTCTCATCTGATATCCTTGTTTCTCGCTTGGAACAACCCAGGGTGGCGATATGTGGAAGCTGATCTCTTCTTGAAAGGTATACCCAAGTTATGCACAGATCATCCGTTCATCGAATCTTGCAGCTTGTTGCATCCACGAGGCTAACACGATTTCGTTAATCACAGCCATGTGCTCTAGAGACATTTCTTCCCAGCTATGTTCGCCATTCTTGGTCAACAGTATTCTAGCTATTGCCAGCGTCAGTCGTGATCGCCACTCTTTCTCCCCAAATCCACGTACTAACACTTGTCTAGTTACAATCTGAACATGACGTTGCGTTTTCGGGGCCAGATCGAGATAGAATTACTCGCGGCGAGCACTTTCACGACGAAGCCTTGCGCCTGTCGGCTCTGGAGAAACACAACCCAACACTTGCCAATGTCCAGGCACTCTGTATATTAGCGCTCGAGTATAGTGGCAACCTGATGCACTTGTCCATTGTTAAAATACTGACTTGCACAGAACCAATTGTCGAGCAAAAGACACCCTGGGCCCATCGCTTGTACCAATCGCCGCAGAACTTGAGAGCATCATCCCGGTCCACGCTGAAGCCGACTTCTGTGCGACACAAGGCATTTCTCAACCGGAATACGTCAGAGTCAGACTCAACACCCACTGGATGGTCAGATGCACGAGCGTGTAAGCATATCACCCTACTTCTCCACAGAGCTCTGGGCACTGACTGCGACAGGAACTTGCGTATTGCGTTCTTGCACGGTACCATAGTGGAACCACCCCAGTTGAGCTTTCCAAAAATTCACGATGTCTTTGAAGATGGCATTGAGATGTGGACAGGATATCCATTGACAAGGAGCAACACGCCCCACAGGCCTACGCTTTATCTCCGCGAGCGCTGTAGACTGGCCGAGCTCTTCGAGGAACTTCATGCTTTGGTGCTTACCAAAGGCAAACCCGAGGAGTCGATGGTACAAGGGTTTGTTGCGGCTACGGAAGACTTGCTGGCAAGGATGCGGCAATTCTATCAGCGGTTACCGTTCGAGCTTCAGTACAGATGGCCGATGAGCACTGCTGTCTGGGAACTTCAGTGAGTGCATGACACACCCATGAGGATCAAGCCCAATCCGCTGACCAGTCTATCCAGCGCATCGTACCTGGCATTCTCCATGATTTTCCTGTCTCAGGCCAGAGTGCGTTTGCAGCAGACCGTAGCGTCAGCCACAGGCCAACTACCACTCACAGAGCTTGGAGAAGAAGACGTCGACCTCAGGACCAACACGGCAGAGCGATATCTATCAAGTGCGATCCAGCTCGCTCACCGCTCCGCGCAAATCCTTCGAGATCTCCGGGAGCGCTTTGGGCTGAAGATCACGCCGATCTGGCTGCTGCAGCTCCAAGCCGTTGCAGCGGGCGTGTTGGTCCTAGATCCAGAGTTGGCCAATCCAACAATCGTCACGTCTCTAGGTGCTGCAGAACACGCCGACACGATCGATACTTCCGCTGCTGCTTTCGAAGAGGTCTTCCGCTGTCTACTCGGCACCGGCGTGGAAATCATATTGGCGAGGGCTATCGCACGGATGACCTACCAGACTGCTTTCAAGCGAAAGGTGGTGCTGAGCGAAAGCACGCAGAACATGCTACGGATTATGTCTGAGACTGCGTGGCGGCCGTCGGACGTGAGGCTGGTCAGCTCGGCTTATCCGAATTTTGCGACGACTCAGGGATATGATGATAGCGAGGAGAGGATGTCGGAGTTCTTGACTAAGTGGGAGGACTTAGAGCTTTGAGATTTTTCGTCTATCTCTTGATCAGATTGGTCAGGGTTCTGTGGAAGCGCTGGTGGCTACTTCGTGCTACCAGCGAATTGGTTCTTGGTACAACCATCTCAGCGGCAAGCAGTGAGTGCTCTGGTGGCGGAGTTGGCTGATAGAAGCTCATATGTGCCGGAGAGTCCAAAGTCCTCTCCAAGCGAGGCATGCTGAAACGAATGTCACTGCGGACATGTAATTTCTGGACGATCAATGGTGTAAACCAAGCGAATATGTCCAGGCAGCCGACGTTGGAGAATTCTCTTGGACATCGGCAAGCGCTGCGGCTTCATGATGCTCATGCAATGTCGACAGAAGGACCGATACGTGGGAGAAAACCTTCCAATTCATCCAGAGAAAGTCGGATAGGTGGCCCACTCCGAAGACGTAGATGTGCCAAAATACCAGATCGCAATTCCAAGCCCATCATGATTCACGAAGGATGGCCTCTGCACCGCTTGGCAGGTGGCTAGAGAAATGTATACAATGAACCTGTTATCGACCAAAAGATGTTGTAAAAGGCGGAGTTGGAGTGGACATCAGACTTCCTTGGCATATATACACATTGACAGCTGAGCCTCGTGATCTGGACCTTTGCAGTCGGTAAGCCGAAGTGTAACTGCCATGTGCCCTAACGATATCCACTCTTGTACATGGAGGACCTTCCCGATGTGAAGGCCTCGGTTCTTGACTTTGTCGATGATGTCTCGCCGGCAGAATGCCTAGTTTTGAGATCGGCGGCCGCCCTTGTGCCCTTGGGGCCCCGCCTGTCCCGCAAAAGCGTAAAGTGTGCTTAATGTTTCGGCCTGTCTTTGTCTCCACTTCAGTAATTACTCCGCTAATAGGAATCGAGGAGAGCATGGGTCTCTTGTCGATGTGTCTTGGCTAGCAACAAAGTTCCCAGGTCCTTTGTGGTGCTTCCTACAACATTATTGCCAGCTCGAGCCACTTTTCGGGAAGTGGGCTGCCCTTGAAGATGTTTAACCGCTGGCTTCGGACGACAATGTCAACACATGCATGACGATCATGGTAACTTGCGATGCCTCGTCGCTCGAGTATATATATACTAGTCGGCGATTCGACAACATGAAGCATCTCATCAACCAGCTCGATCATCCGCTACCATGAGGCTCTCTACAGTACTCTTGTCACTCATCACTGTTGTCTCGGCCGCTCCCTCGAGCGCAAAGACTCCTTCAACCTTCGCCCAGCGAGAGGTGTTCACTCCTCCAGTGGATTCTGCCAATTGGACTGACCCCAAGGTCCTCTACGCTCGCTCCGCACAGCTGAAGGACGGCTCCCTGATCGCAACATGGGAGAACTACACTCCTGAGCCTCCACAAGTCTACTTCCCCATCTACCACTCCAAAGATGGCGGCTACACCTGGAAGGAACGCTCTCGCGTCCAAGACCAAGTGAACGGATGGGGCCTCCGCTACCAGCCCTTCCTCTACGTCCTCCCCAAGGACTTCGCAGGCTACAAAGCCGGCACCGTCCTCCTCTCCGGTAGCTCCATCCCCACCGACCTCTCGGTGACCCAAATCGAGCTCTACGCCAGCACCGACAGCGGCAAGACCTGGAAGTTCGTCTCGCACATCGCCACCGGCGGCGAAGCCCGCCCCAACAACGGCCTCACCCCCGTCTGGGAGCCCTTCCTCATGCTCTACAAGAACAAGCTCATCTGCTACTACTCCGACCAGCGCGACCCCAAGTACGGCCAGAAGATGGTGCACCAGACCACCACCGACCTCAAATCCTGGGGCCCCGTCGTCGACGACGTCAAGTACCCGACCTACACCGACCGCCCAGGCATGCCGACCGTCGCTCTGCTGCCGAACGGCAAGTACATCATGTCGTACGAGTACGGCGGCGGGCCCCACGGCAGCGACACCTCGTACCAGTTCCCCGTGCACTACAAGATCGCTTCCGATCCCGAAAAGTTCGACGCCGCCGTCGGTCTGCCCGTCGTTGCTACCAACGGTGTGATTCCTCTTGGTTCGCCTTATGTTGAGTGGAGCCCTGTTGGCGGCAAGAACGGCACGATTATTGTTTCGGGACACAGCAGCACTGATATTTTCATTAACAAGGGCTTGGGCGCGGGTGATTGGGTTGCGGTTCCTACTCCTGAGAAGGCGGCTTACACTAGGCACTTGCGCGTGTTGAAGGATCAGAAGAAGCTGCTTATTATGGGTGGTGGTGAGCTGCCGCCTACCGATGGCAAGAACAGGGTTCAGGTCACTGTTATGGATATTAGCAAGCTTTGAGTGGTTGTGAGTCGTTAGAGATTGGTGTCAGACGATCTCAGAGGGACTGACACTGAGTTTGACACTGAGGTTGATAGCATATGCATGAATGAAGACACGAAACAAAGATCACGATCTGCTGTCTTCCTGCCAGCCAATGCTTCAAACGTAACTACAGTCGCTCCGCATTAGTCTATATGCAGCCATCTCATCAGCCGCCAAGGTAGTATTGATAAGTAAGATGTGCGGAACGGCCAGAACTACCACTGAGATTCTTCGAGGGCTTCGTTCGTATCCCAGCCTCTGGTATTCTAAGCCGATTGGATCAGGATCCATCAAACGACTGTTCCTGCCTATGAGAAACCAGATTTCGTGTGTAGGGATGTACGCAGATCCATACACAAGAACCGTTGAAATGGGATGGGAAGCATTCGATAGCAAGCATGTGTAAAAATGTATATTTATGATTTATAGATGTAGTCCGAAACAGAGTGCTCCCACCAACAGCTCAGGCTTGCGCTCACTGCTGGTATTGAAGCGCCCCAGACGTTGATCTTCCCATATCCGAGTGAGTCCGGTTCATTCAAAGTGCATGATACCATGCCGGACGCAAAGAAGATAGGGTTTGTTTCTGTGTATGTGTCCATGACAACAAAACACGAGTCACTCAAGTTCAAGCAGGCGCAGTGCCAGCGACAAACTTGGTGTGAGTGGCGGCCACTACGATGTTGCCTCTCTTGCCATCCACAATTTTGTAGATGTTGACCTTGGTGAAAGCGAGACTGCCGCCAACCTTCTCGGCGATGCCTTCAATCTCGATTTCCTCGCCGACTTTGGCGCCGGACTGGTAGGTGACGTGAATGTCGACGCTGACACCAGTCTTCTCGCGGAGGTCCCAGGTCGAGACAGCCATGCCACCGGCCCAATCCACGATGGTGGCACTGACAGAGCCGTGCAGAGACTTGCCTGCGTTCATGTGGTTGTCGGTCAAGGTGAGGCGTGCGTGGACCAGTCCCTTGCTTGCATGGGTGATGCGGACGGGCGCCAGCAGGAAATTGTATATTGGACTGTTGGGCAGCTTGGTCTTGACGAGGTGCTCGATGTGAGCATGCTCGGGTGATTTGTCGGCCATGATGGGCGAGAGTAGTTACTGGATAGCTAGATGCACGTTAGTTGTGAGGGTGTGATTTCAAGCAGCAAGCCACGAGCAGTGTTCATATACAGCAGACACAACATGGTATCCAAAGTATTGAACGGGCTGCACGTGGCGATATGCTGCGGGCAAGAGGTGGCATTGTGAGGATGTACCTTGGAAGAGGAGACGGAGAGGTGTTGAGCTTGCGAATTTAAAGGTGTGGCAGCGTTGCCAGCACGGGCGTACAGACTTCGGCTCTCGCTCTCGCTGCTCTCTCTCCCACGTGCACTGCACTGACTCTGCCCGTGACGTGGATGGAAAGTCAATATGACACGCGATAAACAAGAACAGCGTCGGTTCTTTAGACTTCGATGGTCACACGTAGATTGGCGAGGCCTGGCCATGCTCTTTCCTTGCTCCCCCCTTCCTGCCATATACCCATGCCTGACCACGACTGCAACCCAGCTACATAGATATTACCATCATCATCCACATCCCTGCCCTCTTCGTCCCCACCACGCGTTGCATGTCCGTGTGCATGTGCAAGCGTTGCTGTCCCTCTTAGCTGCTGCTATAGAACGACCGCCTTATCTTCCCCAGCACCAACGCCAAGTTGGCGCCTGTCAATCGTTGGGCCGTCTCGCTCGCACGTCGCAGCATCCCCTGGATAATCAATCGAGTAGAACGCTCCGTCGGTCGTCTCGAAGAACCCGCTGCATCCGCATCAGCAGGCCAATGGTCGCAGAACACGCCCAGGCCCGACATGTCTGCCCCGGCGGATGAACAGTCCTCCTACCTGTCCTCGCTCTCGAAGCTCTCGCCATGGCCTCGCAGTCCTGCAATCCCTCCCAGCAAGGGTAAAGAGGGCGAACCAGATGCTGCTCCCCTACTGCACCAGCAGAAAGGTGCTGATCACAGAGTCCTCGGCACCCGACACAAGCTCAGCCAACGGAACTACCCTCGAGACTGCCCGCCTATGAGAGTGCAGTGGTTCCACGCCGTCGATGTTCCCAAGCGACGACCAAACCCCGCTGGTGACAAGAAAGAGGTTGAAAAGAAGATTGCTCCGAAGAAATATGCGGCATTTTCGAAAACAGACTCGAAGGCTATCGAAGCAGCTTTCCAGAAGCTGGGAGATGAAGAAGATGCCGCGGCGGTGGGACGGAGAGAGCTCAGTGAGGGTCTTGGTATCCAAGGATCGACAACACACGACAAGCCGAATAAATCTTTGAAAGACAAACCCAAGTCTGAACCGGTCAAGGTGCCCGTCAACGAAGACTACCTCTTCGACGTCGATGTCGAACAGCGAGAACTTGGACCCGCATACTGGCGAGGCCCGGTGTACGATGTGCGCCGTGGTACTTGGTTCTACCAAGAAGGTGCTGTTCAAAGGCCTTGCGATGAGAATCTTGCGGCACAACTGGAAGAGGGCTATCTCAAAGTCAAGGCATGGCGTATTGCAACACCTAGCGCAATTACACAGAAGCAACGATCGGTCTCTCAACCCAGAGCACGCCCTACCTCATGGCCAGCAGGAGAGGAAGCACCAAAAAGTCCATCGTCATTGAGCCAAAAGGCCAGCAATCCGGATCTGAGAGTCGAGGCTGCTTTGAAGGCATCCAAAGACGGCGACACAAGCCCGGAACAGCCTGCCAATACATACCGACTATTTGGTGCACACATGAGCTCTGTCGTCACATACCAAGACGCCGACACGGCGTGGCTCCTCACCGACGACTTCATGTCACGCATGAACTACACCATGTACCAGCGCTTTGCTGGCGGAGGACACTTTGCTGGAGTCAAGATGACTCGCGGCTATGTGCCGACTGGAAAGAAACCAGAGGTGAAAGAAGACAAGCCTGCAGACACATCCAAGCAAGCATCCAGCCAGGAAAAACAGCAGGGCGAGAAAACAGATCTGAATGCGGAGCATGCAGAAGACGAAGCAGAACTGCCATCCGAGGCACGTCGACGAACCCTCGAAAGGCATGTTAGTTACTTGCTTGAGGATTCGCAGTCACAAGACCCCGCAAAGCAAGACGAAGAGAGGCGGCGTCGCGATGAGCGCGAGATCGAGGACGACTATCGCGAGACCGACGGAGACGAGCAAGGTCGTGAAATCGAGCATCTCATTCTTGTCACACACGGTATCGGCCAGCGCCTTGGCCTGCGACTGGACAGCGTCAACTTTGTGCACGATGTCAACACGCTACGAAAGACTCTGAAAGCTGTATATGCCGAGTCTCCTGATCTTCGTGCCCTCAACGCCGAGCTTGACAGCCACGCAAAGTCGAATTGCAGAGTTCAGGTACTCCCAATTTGCTGGCGCCATCTTCTCGACTTCCCCAAACATAGCCTGAAACAAAACCGGGCAGAGCACGACCTTGGTGATTCAGGCTACGGCGATGATGACCAGTACCCGAACTTGAACGATATTACTGTCGAAGGTGTGCCAGCTGTTCGTAACCTGATCACTGATCTGGCATTGGACATTCTACTTTACCAATCACCAGCTTACAAGGACCACATCTCCCGCATTGTCCTGGAAGAATGTAATCGCATCTACCACCTCTTCATGGCACGAAACCCAACTTTCAATGGCAAAATCAGCATGATAGGTCACTCACTTGGCTCGGCTATCATGTTTGATATACTGTGCGAGCAGGGCCGCAAGCAAGTACGACCAAGGAAAGACAAGCATCCCATGAAGCTGGACTTTGACGTCGAAGATTTCTACGCTCTTGGATCACCTATCGGACTCTTCCAAATGCTTCACGGTCGCGCCATTACAGCCAGAGAACAGGAAATTCGTCCACGCAACACAAGCGGTGCCACTGAAGACCCCATGCTGGATGCTCCGCTTGGCGGAGGCAAAGGGAAAAGGGCTACCCCGAATTTGGATGACCTTGTAGGCGAGATGCCCGTGTCTAGTCCCAAGTGTGCCCAAGTCTTCAACATCTTCCATCCCACCGATCCGATCAGCTACCGTATGGAGCCGCTGATCTCTTCGATGATGTCCACATTGAAGCCTCAGCCACTGCCGTACACCAAGCGTGGAATTTTTGGCGCACCTGTCGGACAGGGTTTGACCGGAATCAGTAACCGTGTTGGTCAGAGTGTGAGCAGTCTGTGGTCGAGCATGAGCTCCGGTCTTGCATCCTCGCTTCTCACGCGTGGTCTGGGCTACACAGGCGACGTACCTGTTACAACGCCAAGCGGCAACGAAAAAGGAAAGAGTTCGGCGCCGCTGGGTATGAACAATACAGGCGGCACAACTTCCAGTCAATCCACAGCCCCGATGCCCGCGGAAGGTACCAAGATCGCCAAAGCAGACGAAGCGAAGCAAGCGAAGCTCGCCACCGATGCGCTCGCAGCGGGCGAGAACGGCCAGCACCCACCCACGCTGATCGACCAGGAGCTCGAGACGCTGTACGCTGGGTATGAGAAGCAGGTCTCGGAATCTCAAACTGCGAAGACAGATCCTGATGAGCTGCTCGAGGCTGAAGAGCGAGGCAAGAAGCTCCGCAGGGAAGAGGCGAAGGTACGCCGTCTTAACTCGAACGGACGCGTTGATTATGCCATTCAGGAAGGTGCGTTTGACATCAATTTGCTCGCGGCGATCGCCAGCCATTTGAGTTACTGGGCGGACGAGGATGTCAGTCATTTCATGATCAGTCAGCTGTTGAGTCGACACAGGGTTGTCAAGAGGAGAGAGTCGGCAAAATCTCAGTAGATCTCGCCGATCAATGCTTTTTGTGTTGCAGCAGAGATGCAAAATATATAATCTTCTTTTTGGGTATCATCAAAACGCTGCTCGCCAACACACACACACACACACATGTCCATTTCCCAGCTTTCAAGCATCCTTTCACGCAACGGTCAGCCTACCATTACCAATCCATCCATTCCAAACAACACCTCCCTCCTGCACAGCAACATCCTCTGCCGACCTCCCATTCGCGTCCCTCAAACTCCTAATATCCGTCAAACCCTCTTGCTCCTCCCTCATTACACCCATAGCAGCAGCCTCCTGGAACACCAAAGGCGGGAACTCCGTCTGCGGCAACTCACTCGCCAGCAGCAAAAGCAGCCACGCAACCTCGCGGTGTCCATTCGCTGCCGCAGCGTGCAGACCAGACTGCATACCGCCCAGCGGGTCCTGGTAGCGCAGGATCTCCGCTGGAGATTTGGAAGGGCCGGACAATGGGTTTTCGTTCTCGCCATCATCCATCTCTTCGTCCGAATCGCTGTCGTCATCGCCAGAGTGCAACAATTCAACAATAGCCTTATGATCGCCCTCACGGCAGAACTCGAGGAAAGCACGGCTCTTGCGCTCTTCGGGGTAGGCGCGCAGGTAGCTTTCCTCTTGCAGGATAGGGAAGATGTCGATGTTTTGCTGCAAGCCGCCTTCGTTGTTCATGTTCACCAGGATGCGAGGTTGGGCGTCGGCGGTGTTGCTGCTGGAGGATGCAGGGTGGGAAGTGATTTCGGCATTACAGGCGGGGCAGCGGGAGAGCTCGTAGGAGTCTAGCAGGCATTCCCAGTGGAAGTGGTCGTGGCAGGGGAGTTCGACGTCGTCTGGGACGGTGGTGGGGTTTGAGGTTTGGTTATCCTCGCTGTCTGAATAGTCGTCGATTCGGTGGGTGAGGGGGTCGTGGCATTTGGCGCAGGTGGAGGCGGACATTGTGGGCGAGGTGTGTGTGTCTTGAGTTTGATTGTATTTCTTGTCTTGGTTGATTTTTGAGAATATACTATGCTTGTTGCTTAGAAGGATGTTTTCTTCAACAAGAGTTTGGTTCATCTGCTGCATGCTTCCCCTCATGACATTTTTTGCGGGCCCCTACGCTATCTTATCTTATCGGTGCTGTGATAGACAAGAGTCTACGTACGCGTGACGTATAGCTATACCTCGGAATGGATATCGCCACGATGTCGCAAGCGTGTAAGACGAAGGTAGTTATCTTCAGTGCTTTCAGCTGTATTGCTGGTCATCTGTCTTCACTCAAGATGTATGAAACCACGTTGTGATCCGTGTATCTGATGTTTATAACAGCACTTGATTCATGCCCGTACGTAGACTAGAGCTCAGTGCACGGCCTAAATCTGGGTTTCTACGGCAGCGCAAGGTGTGGCAGGTAAACAGAGCAGGCATCACCCGGCGCATGAACGCCTGGCCGCAGCTCGTCTTTCACTTTTCATCACCTTCCAAGACATTAAGCCACGCCGCATAAGACACTTGTCGTCTTTGCCTCTTTCGTCACTGCATACATAAGGTCTACTTCACCTCCCACATGCCCGCGCAGTGATACACCACACACCTACATACACTCACCTGGACACCACCACCATCATGGAGGACCAAGCGTACCTTGAGCCGGACTTTGATCCCAGCACCCTTACCATGCCACGTCTGCGCTCCATCCTGGTCGCGCACGATGTCAACTACCCGGCATCATCCAAGAAGAACCAGCTCATCGAAATCTTCAACCAAGAAGTCCTCCCACAAGCCCGCCGCATTCGTGCCGCTAATGCGCGCGTGAGGCGCACCAGCCGTGGCATCGAAAACATTCCATCGCAGAACTCTAGCCTTGCCGACGAGGAGGACGAGGAAGATATCCCGGAGCCTCCGCGCAGCGTTGCCAGATCCTCAAGACGCTCGACCCGTGCTAGGACCGAGGAGGCGGTAGATGCCGCGCCTACGCCCAGAGCTGGCCGACAGAACACCGCCCCGCCGCAAGGTGTGACACCCAGGCGTGTATCAGCGAAGCACCCACGTGCACTGGATCCCGTGGAGGAGCCTGAGCGTTACGAACCTGAGCCAAAGCGTCCTGCTAGCAGGAAGTCCGCCATCGAGGTTGCGACACCCGTCTCTAAGAGGGACACTCGTGATGAAGGCAGCCCTTTCTCAAACCAGAATGTCTTCCAATCTGGCGGATCTCCTCCGGCACCGCGCACAGCGGATCGCAGGCGCACGACATACGGTGCAGCTCGACCTGCGTCCAGAACACGCAGTCGGGAGAACAGGCGCAGGACAGAGGAGCACCGTCCGCTACGTGAACAGACAGATGGCGTTGTTGTACCAACCAGGCGTACTTTCGACCCACCTGTCTCCCGTGCGGCGAGGGTAGAGCACTACGATGATGTACAACCAGATGAGGAGTTCACACCAGAGGAGGAACAAGCTTTGGTGCAGTCGCAACAAGAGGGCAATCTTGTGCCTGCACGCCGTAAGGCCAAAGCTCCTGGTAGCCATGCCGCAAAGGTCGGACCGGCAGCTATCCTCACCGCACTGCTTGCTGGATTTGCCACACTCTATCGTCAAGAAAAGCTACAAGTGGGATACTGCGGTGTAGGTCAGCCGAGCCTGGAAATTGCTGGCACTCAGATTCCTGAATGGGCTGATATCGCACGCCCTGTATGCGAACCTTGTCCGCCCCACGCCTACTGCCACGAGAACCTTCAAACCGAGTGTGAATCGGGCTACGTACTTACTCCACACCCTCTCTCACTAGGTGGCGCCATCCCACTGCCTCCGAGCTGTGAGCCGGACAGCGCTCGCGAGAGAAAAGTCCAGGCCATCAAAGCACGCGCTGTCGAAGCGTTGCGGGAGCAGAATGCAAAGTACGAGTGTGGTGAGGCAGCCAAGCCAGAAGTCAACGAACCTGCGCTCAAGAAAGCTATCAACTCCATGATTCCTCGCAAAAAGGGAATGTCTGACCAAGAATTCGACGACCTATGGGCCAGCGCACTTGGTGAGGTGCAAAATGCCGACGAAGTTACTACTGGCACCGACGGGTAAGTCGACACTCCTTCCCCCATTGTTTGCCATAGTGCGATATAACGCCTTGTTTTTGATCGTGCATTGACCAGCGAAACTAACAGAACCTCCCATTCGACAGCGTCACCGGCTTCACTCTCAGATCAAACAGCCTCGCCAGAATCCCCCTCAGCTGCGCAGTCCGACGATCCCTTCTCGGCACGCTTAGAGAGTATCTTTGGCAACTTGTAGGCCTGTCGCTCATCTCGACTAGCGCTCTGTACGGTCGCCACCGTATCACGGACAATCGCTACAACGAGACAAAGGCCAAGCAACTCGCCGGAATTGCCTTGCAGAAGCTCAACGAGCAAGCCAGTCTCCACGCCATGGATCCCGCCGCTTGGGGTGAGAGCTACATCAGTATGGCCCAGCTTCGCGACGACGTCTTGCGAGACGAGTTCTCCGCTTCGCGTCGCACGAAGCTGTGGGAGAAGGTGCAGAAGAAAGTCGAGTCAAACTCCAACGTGCGGCCGATGGTGCGCGAGGGCCGCACGGGCGACGTCGGCAGGGTATGGGAGTGGATCGGCGCTGTTGGCGCGATTGACAACACCCCTTACTCCGACCGAAGGAAGAGCGGTGGCTTCCGCGATAGTCTAGGTGGCATTGCCGGCGAGAAGTTCCTCGAGCCTGGCAGTGTTGAGCAGAAGAACGAAGATAGGAGTCTGGGCAAGTGGGAGGAGAAGCAAAACTATTACTAATGTGTTGTGTGAGTTGAGACGGGGCTGGATTTCGTATTGACCGCTGTACGATGAGATGTGGTTCGCTTCGCTGCTTTCTTTTAGATGATGCGAGCTGTTTTTTTTTAACGATACCAATGGATTAATTTGATCGACGTTCCAAAAATTTACATTTCGTTTCCGATATCTTCTTCTATTTGACCTCCTGCATGCATGCCCTACCCTGTTCGCTGTCGCAGTGGACGCCGCAACTCCGAAGGAATATGTAGCTGGCGTTCGAGACCCTGAACGAATGCCTTTGACACAGACATGCTTATTGTGTGATCGAGTAGGTGTGATCTCAATGTAGTAACACCAATGCGACCTCCTACGAATGAGAATTGCAAAGCAAGGTCGAAAGAGTTACTCGCTGACACGCCAATGCCCCTCTGTCCGGGACTCTGTATTTTTGGATATGCGTAGTGCTTTCTATATTACATCTGCTGCTTAAGCCTGTGTGTGCGGGCAAGTCGATTTCCGTTCGCGGGCTCTCTCGCTGTGTGTGTGTCTCTCTCTCACAACAACTTCTGGGTGGCTTGTGCATCGGCCAATGCCAGGTTACCCAAAACGCGCAACCATAGCGTGGACCATCGCTTTCTATTCGATGAGCTCCGGATTGCCTTGCTGCTGATCTTGCTGCTGCTGCTGCGGTTGTTGTTGCGGTGGCGCAGCAGCACCGTTCGCCATGCCGAACGCATCGCCCTGGAAACCCACAAGTCCAGATGCGCCGTTCAAGCCACCCATTCCCATGCCAATGTCTTGTCCGGGCATCGCCATACCGTGGGTCAATCCTGACGCAGCGCCGTTCATCTCAGCGCCACCCATGACCGCGTCCTGTGGCAACGCTGGCATACCGTTGACACCGCCCATGGCAACCTCGGGCGGCGGCGTGTACAAGCAGTAGATCGGGCCTTCGAGAGTCTCGCCGTCGAACAAGGCGAAGTTCTGGATTGGCTGCTCACGCTTGCCGAGGACGTTGATAACGTCTTCGGCGAGCCTGCCGCCGACGAAAGCTGCGGTGGTGATGATCTCGGCACCGATGTTTTGTACGAAAGAGCGCAGGAACTCCGACTTGAGCGTCTCTGCGGGGAGCTGAAGCTCGCGTGACTTTGTGGTGGCGAGGGAAGTGAAGTTTGAGAGATCTTGGGCGTCGTGGTTTGGGAGGCGGGAGTAGGTGCGCTGGAACTCGAAGAGAGCGCGCAAGCAGGGGAGGAGTGGGGAGACAGATTTGAGCTTGCGTCTGTTGCGCAGAATCTCGGGTGCGAGAGGCGAGGAGTTGCTGAGGATGAGTGGGCAGTATGTTTCGCGCTTGGTCACGATTTCGGTTGTCTTGCCGTTCGGCTCCAGCTTCGTAGTCGAAGAGAGGGCGACGCGAGTGAGTGTCTCTGGAGCAAGTTTGGTGGCGACGTTTGACTTTTCGCGCTCAATGATGAAGTCGTGTTGGACGAGATCAGCGAAGATGCAGCCGTAAGTTCCGTGGATAGAGGCTGCGTAGAAGGGCCTGCCAGCAAAACGGGCGGCGGTGTTGATGATACTAAGGACGTTGAAGTCATGGTCGCAAGCAATGACGACGGAGTAAGGCTCGTAAAATGTCTGATCCTTTGATAGTAAGTCGGCGAGTTTGCCCCCAGAAGCGACATTAACGCGTGGGTTCAACTCTTGAATACGTGGGATGGCAGAGTCGGCACGCTGTTCGAGATGTCAGTATATTTCTATATGAACAGTTTCACTTCACTTCATTTTGCGCATCACATACCGACTTGCCAATGTCCTCATCGCGAAGGAAGTAGCAGGAACCCAGGTCCTCCTCAGTGACAGGCTCGTCGTCCACGATGGTCAGCGAGCTGATGCCAGCGAGAGTGAGGTTCTTCGCGATTTCAGTGCCGAGAGCGCGCAATGAAACCAACAAAATGTGGGCATTTCGGATGCGCTCTTGCGCCTGCGCACCCCACAGCCTGATCTGCCTGTCGTAGAGGGCAAAGTCGTCTGCGCTGAGGCCTGGCGCAACGTATGTTGTCTCTGTCGACGCGCCGTTGGTTGTGGGAGGCGTATTCTCGACCATGCTGCCATTGGACGCGACTTGCTCGGAGGTCGGTGGCGCAGCCATTTTGGTGGGTCGCGTTGGATGTTGTGTAGTGAAGAGCAATGCCGAAGATGGATGTAGGACGAGTCTGCGCGCGTTGGATGGAGAGTTTGAGGACACGTGACTGTAAGTGACGATGTCCTGGATTATCCTTGAAAGAAAAAAAATTAATAAATGGATGTGCAAGTCGGCGTCATGCCACTCCGGTTTGGTGGAAGTGAGTGAGTTCACTTTGGCTGTGCCCTGACGATCACTTGATAGCACGGGAAAGCGCCGCTGTCGCAGTTCAGTTCAGTGCAGCATCATCACAATCAGGCATGTGATTGAACCCCCACTTCCAGTCTTCATTATTGCGCGAACTCACACCGCAGCCGTACATATGCTGTTTCGTCTTTGTTCTGTACATGTACCGTCTTCAATGACATCCACTTCAACTCTCTCCTCATGACATTCGCCACATCCACGTGACCCCTCACACTTCCTCCGCAAGGCTAAGATACCAGGTCTCCTCCGGTCACATCCACATCAATATGCCTGAGTCTCGCCCGCTATCTTCGCTGGCGGTACGTATCAACCACGGTTCCGGATCCCGCAAATGCTAACTACCCAAAGCCACCTGGTTTTGACGACCCTCCTGCAACCGCCGATGCCTCCTCGCCATATCCCGATCGTCGCGCACGCCTTCACCAAGCCCTGCGCAACACGAACGACTTAGCCCGCGATGTAACACGAGATGGCAGGACGGGCTATGCCCCCGCAACAGAGTCGCAACGTAACACCAGTATGGCATTGCTCCGCCGGACTCGCCGCCGAATGCGAGCCTCTTCGCAGCACGAGAACGGCAACGATGGATCTACGGGCGAGCAGTCCGAGGGTCGCTCGGCCAAACGGAGGAGGTTGAACGCTGAATCACCACCGCCTGCAAAGAAGGCGCACAAGTACGGACACTACGGACAGGTCGAATCGGGAAGGTTGCGAATGGAGATCGTTAGCAACGATGGAGGAGAACATCAAGACCGGAGGAATCCAGACATATTTCTCGGCGCAGACAACATGCTGAAGACGGATAAGAGCGTCTTTTGCTCTGAAAGGACGAGCGCGGGCATACTCTTGCGTCATTTTGATGAAACTCCGTTCTCCCTGGAGAAGATACACATTGCTGGACCAGAGCATGGGTTTAGTGCACCGTAAGTGGATCGGTGCTCCTCCATTTGCAGCCTAAGCAGTAACTGACAATCGACAGTGTGCGAGAAGGAGTGGCCTACATTGCTATGGACATAAAGGATCTGCGAACATACCAGGACCCACCAGCCTACGCACGTCGACAATACGCACGCCGAGGTGGTGGCGTTCACCAGCAACCATACAATCGATACCGCGGCATTCAAGCATCACCAGAACAACTCACTCTCTCGGACGCTTTGCGAGACCCAGAGATTGCGAGTGCGACGAATAGAGGCTTTTCGCCATTCCCCAGAGACGGGCCCGAAGATGAAGAGCCCATAACCATAGCAGAGTTCTTCGGGCAAACAGCGCCTGAGGCACGTTGCGACATACCATCACCTCCAGAAGAGACGCAACAGCCAGCGTTATCAGAAAACAGCATCCCTTTCACTCTACTTAGCGGCGAAGAGTCAGGACCGGAGGATACTTCGACCCAAGAGGTGCTGGACTACCGTCGGCGGCGTGTGCAGAGAAGCCGTCATGCCGCCGACATGGATGACTGGGAACCTACCGACCCTACATGGAGCTACTCGCGTGCTGATGGGACCGTGGTCCACCGAAATGCGAATGCCCCACGAGGCGGGAGCCCCTGGGCAGTCCCGACTACTGGCAGACTAGAAGCAATGCTTACTCGTACGCGGCCATTGCACAGTCCGTCGCCTGATGCGCCAGAGCAAGGAAGCATGGTGCGCACCAGAACACCACAACCTGCTGTCGACGACCCGAACGTCCAAGCAGCTCGATTCCACATCAAGCGTGGCAAATCGAGAGTCACGGTCAAATTTGATCCGCCCGTGAGCGCCCGATATGTCCTACTCAAGATGTGGGCTGGCAAGAGCAATGTTGACGTGCAGAGTGTGATTGTGAAGGGTTATGCTGGGCCGAGGTTCTTCCCGGCGATGCAGCTGTTGTGAGCGTAAGCATAGGAGCAGAGCAGTACCATGGCGGCGAACACGATTAACGAAGACGACAACTGAATACTTGTACAGGCTGGTATGCCATGATACCCTGGAGTACGAGTACGCGGGCGTGGGCCCTTAGATACACCAATACACATAATCTACGACTTCACTTGGTACTTTGTGGAGTGTGTCTCGTTGGCTCCTCCGGGCTGCTTTCCGGACGGGCGCGGCGTAGCACTCCTTCCTCCATTTGTTGTGTAACCCAACCACTCAACGATTCGGCAGTGCCCTGAGGCTTCCGGGTTCTTAACCATCTGCTTTCCATTTCCCTTCAGAGCTCGCAAAGCTCGCGACGCTCAGCTTCGCACAGCTTCGCACAGCCTTGCAACTGGCCGTGATCAAGAGCTTGCTTCTGTGTCGTCGTGTCCCGAAGGTGAGGTATCAACTTCACTTAGTGCCTCACATGCAGTCTCGCTAAGCTTTTGCTCTCATCACGAATATGGACATTGTTTGATGACCGGAGAGATGGCGACATGTCAAAACTAGAAGCACCCGCCACTTTTCACTGCTTCTCGGCGGATCTGACATTTTCAGTCTCAAGTTCGAACGTCCATGTTGACCCGCAAACGCGAGATCGAGTCCCTACATGTCATTTCTACATATTGATACATGCAATTCATCGTCTGTCCAGGCTATTTCGTGCTCCTGCTCTTGCCCTTGCCTTTCCCATGTCTTCGACTGCTCTCCTCGATTTCTCGCGCTTTCTCCCGAGGGTCGATCACTTCAATCTCTGACATCTTTTTCTTCCATTCCAGATCCTTTCCGAGCGTATCGCGCGCAAAAGTAAGCTTATGCGCCATCCAGCCTGGGTCATCGTCGCCATCTGCTTCCGCCTCGCCGTCGGGTTTCTCATCGTCCCATGCCCGGCAGCTTTGGCAGTTGGCGATGAAGTGTAGATCGCATAGTGCAGCCTCTTCGTCCTCTGCGTCGGCAGTCGTGGACTCGGGATTAGGTGCATTGCCGTTGGCAGTAGCCTCTGATTTGTCGCCGTTCGCGGTGCCCGTCGGGCTATCTGCAGACGGCAGGTCTTCGAGCTTTTGCTTGAATGCGTTGAACAAATCAAGCGCGCCTCTTTCGTCGGACACCTTGCCACGTTTGCGACCTCTTGTGCTCGTGGCGGGTATCATGGCTTCTAGTGCGCTTTTTGGCTTCTCTTTCTCTTTTGGTGCGGTGTCAACCGTGCGCCTCATGCTTGCTTTGAGGGCAGCAATTTCAGCGTTCGTTCTTTCCAATGCACTCTGTGATTTTGATTTCTGTGGTTGTTCATCTTCCTCGTCCTCATCTTCAGCTTTCGGAGGCGCGGATTTTGGCGCGACAGGTTTCTGTGCTTCTCTCTCTTCCACTGGCGACGGAGACTTTCGCCTCTTCTCTACCTTCTTCTTGGTTTCTGATGGCCCTGGCAAAGGTGTGTTGTTCAAATCTTCTGGAGCTTCCACAGTCGCAGAAACGAGTTTTGGATTCGCCTTTGCCTTCTTGATCACAGGCGCAGCATCCTCCTCTCCTTCTTCACCTCCAAAACTTAGCACATTCTTGCCCAATGGCTTTTTCCTCTTCTTCACATCCTTGGCTCTCTTGTCGTTGCCTATTGTCCTCGGTGCCTCCCTGACTCTAGCCTCCATACCCTCGAAGGGATTCACCAAGACCTCTGACCCCGTGACCTTGGTAGGATACATCGGTCTCTCCGAGCCCTCCTCCTCTGTCATCTCCACCTCCGCCATTTTCATCAGATTGTAAATGGTGTCGCCCTCTATGCGCCCGAACATCGTGTGCTTGTTCTGAAGCTCCGGAGTCGGCCCCAACGTAATGAAGAACTGACTTCCATTGCTATCTTTTCCCTCATTTGCCATTCCAAGCAGTCCGCGCCTGTTGAACTTGAGTCTGCTGTGGAACTCATCTTCGAATGGTTCGCCACTGTTGAGCGCGCTGATGCCGCCGCTACCTGTTCCTGTGGGATCGCCGCCTTGGATGATGAAGCCAGGTACTAGACGGTGGAATATGGTGTTGTTGTAGTATCCGTCCAGACAGTGTTGGAGGAAGTTGCGCGTCGCGAGAGGAGCTTGCTTGCCGAAGAGTTCGAGGGCGATGTCGCCTGAGGTTGTTTGTAGGATGACTTTCGCCGTTGGCTGCGGCTCGAGGTTGTATAGAGAAGCCATATTGGCTTGTTGTACGCAAAGGAAAAATGTTGATCAGTTGTTGCGACAGAGAAGCTCTCGAGCTTCGTCGATCATGTGAAAGAGCGCGAGGGCTGGGGATTCTTCGGCTGAAGAGAGCTGCCATCGTCACTTCCACCCCGCAAGCAGCAAGCAAGCCATCATCCAGGCATCTCTAGTAGCCACCAACAACGAAACGCAATACAACAACCCACAAGCTCTCACGACCCGCAGACCTGGCTTATCTCACAGAAGGCGATACTTTGTACGGAGGTTTCCAGCGGACGATCATGTCTGAAGTCAATTTCGCAAAGGTCTTCTTGTCCACTCTGGACAAGAAGCCGATCAAGCTGCCCGCCGACCATGTCAGCGACCCAAAGCAGTACCCCAACCAGAGTCCCGTATGTTATACTTGTTACTTATTTCATGTATAGTTCTTTTCTAACACGACTATAGTTCATCCTCCCTCGTCAAACACACCCGTTCCCTCGCCGCGAGCGACCTACATCAGGCCAGCCCGCGAAACCCGTCACCGTAACCGTCACTCTCAAGCCTATGCGCGGCGGAGAGGCTGTCAAACTCTCCGAACTCCCTCTCGAAACCAGCATCTACGACGTCAAGGACCAGTATGCCAAGCAGACCTCTCTACCTCACGAGAAGATCAAGGTCCTGCTGAACAAGAAGCCTGCTGCGGATCTCAAGACACTTAAGGAACTAGGTGTGACAGGCGATGTGGAGTTTAGCGTGATGGTCTTGGGTGGTGGTGGAGCAACACCTAGTGCAGGCACGCCCAGTGCTTCGTCGCCTGCGGTGGAAAAGGCAGACCCGGCTGCTTCGGTGCCTGAAGTGCCAGTGGTACCGGCGGCAGACAAGATGGAAATAGACGAGCAGGCTTCGGCGCCTGGTAGTGAGAAGGCTCAGGCTGAGAGTGCGCCCACGACGAATGCTGCCTCGGGATCGGGACCCAGTGGACCAGGCGCACTGAATACTATAGAGTTCTGGAACGATCTGCAGGACTTCCTTGCGCAGCGACTCAGAGACACTGAAGAGGCTGAAAGATTGAGCAAAGTGTTCAAGTTGGCATGGGTGAATCAGTGAATGGAGGAAAGTTGGAGGTGCCTGGCTACATAGCGCTATACGCGAATACATGATATCAAGCAAAAATGCACAGCAGCATAAGCATGAGACGAGACTACGAACACTTGAATTCCTGGGTCGGCTCAACTTCCAATCAATGTAGGCTTATTGTGATTGGTAGGAGGTATATGTATACGAGCCGACCAGCCATCAAGGTACGAGCTACCTGCATATTGGTTATGCACTGCTTATGAACAAGAGACATCACTTCATCTCAGTGAGCTAAGACCTGCTTTGTACAGTATTAGCAAGGGATCCCTTCTGCTGCTTATTCAAATACCTTGTGAGATAACATTGTAGTTTGGAAAACATACAGCCAATCGTTAATTTAACAACGCAAGCTGCTTAACCAAACGAGCAAAACGTGTCTGTAAAAAGTGGATAGGCATCGCTTGTCGGTGTCAGCACCATCATTATGCAGCGCAGGTGGTCAAGCAGTGTCGCATGTCAGCCCTTGTTCTTGCTGGATATCGAGGATAATGCGCACTTCCCATCGGATCCCACCACCTTGGACGATAAAGCAGTCTCACCGACACACTAGACTAGATTCACAAACTTTGCCTATCGCACTGCCCAGCCGGATTCCAGGCTGTAACTTGGTATGCGGGCAATCTAATATAGCGAAAACTAGAACGACAGGCTCCTGGAAGTTCAACTAGCATCAACTACCTGCCTCTTCTAGCAAGTCGATCAGGGCCCGGTGGCGGCTCAGTGGAGATGAAACAAGCACTTCGCCTTGTCCGATTGGAATACTCGATATGATAAACAATTGTACGCCGAGCCATGGTACACGCCTAAATTTACGATTGGATGATCGGCGTGGCATATATAACAGAATGGTGACCTATCGTCCTCGCTGCGTATCACATTTGTTTCAATCTCGGACTTGGTGAACATGTACACTTCCTTGACTCTGTTGTCACTTTTCGGCACCAGGGCATATGCCTGGGGTGCTCTCGGACATGAGACTGTTGCTTACATCGCTACTGAATTGGTGAAGAACGACACCAAGGCCTGGGCGCAGAGTATCCTCGGCGACACGTCGCCTTCTTATCTTGCCAATATCGCCACTTGGGCAGATTCCTACCGGAAGACTGACGAGGGAACTTTCTCGGCGGAGTGAGTGCTGCGCTTGCATACAGAGGGATGCACCATGGATAAGACCATTCGCTAATTTCTCTCTTTTGCTTGCCTCAGATTCCACTACATCGACGCTGAGGATGACCCACCGAACAGCTGCAACGTAGACTACGAGCGCGACTGCTCTGCCGAGAAAGGCTGCATTGTGTCTGCCATTGCCAACTACACCCAGCGTGTACAGCAGCCTTCCGTCCTCCCTGCTAAGGAATTGAACTACGCTCTTCGCTGGATCGTCCATTTCTTGGGCGACATCTCTCAGCCTTTGCACAACGAGGCTATCGCGATTGGTGGTAACACTATCAACGTGACTTTCGACGGCGAGCCCTGGAACCTTCACGCTCTCTGGGACACTGCCATTCCCAACAAGATCCGCGACATCGATAACGTGAGCCTCGCGGATGCCAAGTCGTGGGCTTCCGATTTGACCGCAGACATCAAGACTGGTAAATACAAGGCCTGCGCGCAAACATGGGTTCAGGGTGACGATGTCGCCGACGCAAAGAGATCAGCTCTCGCATGGGCCAGAGACACGAACTTGTACGTCTGCTCGAGCGTATTCCCCGACTCTGTCGAGGCGGTCTCGAAGGTCGATCTCGGAGGCGACTACTTCGAGCAAGCAGCCGAGACCGTGCAGATCCAAATTGCAAAGGGCGGCTACAGACTTGCGCACTGGCTCGACCAGCTTGCTGCTGTTCAACAGAATACCACGACGTACAAGCGATCCATGGAACCGACTTTCAGCATTGATTTAAGTGGAAGAGACTTGTTGCCTGCTCCGAGGGAGTTGAGCGCGGCGAAGTTGGCACGGAGAGCTTATGGGTCGCAGTGTGATCATGCTCATTGAGTTGTAATGAACGACACAAAGCAAACGACCTGATGCTTTGATTTGGAGGGCGCCGAACGACAGACACAGCGTGGTCAGCATATTCTTGTAATATTAGACCTCGTACACCGGAAATGAAAGCTAGATTCTCCCAAGCAGAAGGACAAGTGTAGTTTGGTTCTTCCTGCGCCCATATGAAATACTTAGCTATTTGATTCAAAACCATAGTCTACTGAAATATCTTTGGTAAACTATGAGAAAATAAGAATTGCTTTATCACGCAATACCCTGTCTTATCGTTCGCCTGGAGATTGTGGAGCCCCGGTGAAGGCGATCGAAGCTTCCCGTCTTTTATTTGCCTGCGGCGACGAGTCGGGCGCTCTCGGCAGAGCGGGCTGTCGATTTGCACCACGTCTCCAGTCCCCTCCGTCGAGCAGTTGTATAGCCACATTTCTTTGCGAACACCACACCACCACCTTCTCACTTCATCCACCTTCGCGCACCAACACCAGGCAATCACGCCAATACCGCATCACTACCGCCAACATGAACCCTCAAATGTATGCTATTACACACCACAAACGAACGTGGCGCAACCACAGTACTGACCAGGCAATGCAGCACCAACCTCGTGATCATCCTTGTGATGATGCAGGTCAGCAAGAAGATCCCCTTCGACGACCCATCCGTCCTTAACGCTGTGCGCGCTCTCTACGTCGTCAGCAACGTGCTCATCGCCGGCATCTACTTCTACGTCAAGCTCCAGATCGACAAGAAGAAGGGTACGAAGGGCACACGACATCTTTGCGACAAGAATACCTAGCTAACATGATTTTCTTCCAATAGACATGACCGTCATGAAGTACGTCGAGCCCGCCCCCATGGGCAGCACCGAGGAGCCCAAGGTCGTCACCACCACCGTCCACGCCTACGACCAGCAGCAGCTGCGCGGCCTCTTCAAGTCCCAGCTCATGGGTGTCGGCATGATGGGCGTCATGCACCTTTACTTCCACTACACCAACCCCCTCCTCATCCAGTCCATCATCCCCTTCAAGGGCGCTCTCGAGGGCAACCTCGTCAAGGTTCACCTCTTCGGCACTCCCGCTGTTGGCGAGCTTAAGCGTCCCTGGAAGGCCGCTGGTGGCCTTGGTGGCATGATGGGCGGCGCCAACACCGGCGACATCAAGACCGACAAGAAGAGCATCGAGCTCGCCGAGAAGTCTGGCCGTGGCGGTGCCAAGGAGGAGTAAGCGTTGCGCGATGCATACGGGCATTAGTGTGATTGCTTTCGGGGAATTAGTAATTTGTCTGAAGGAGTTCGAAAGGTGTACATCTGGTTATTGTGGAAACTATTTTGCGAAGGTTCCGACCTAAGCATTTTGGGGTATCATAAAACTAAAATTCAAGCTCCTCGACTTCCATCCCGCACTCAATACAGCTCCTCTTCGTCATGCCTGTCTCAGGATTCTCTACGGCTCTTCCCCATTCATGCTCATGTTTTCCTTTGCCGATAATGTCTCCAAACTCTCCACCACCACCGGCCCGTCCTTTCTTGTATGCGTCTACTCTCGTTCTCTTCTTGAGCTCGTTTAGTTTGTTCTTAAACTTCTTCTCCTTCCGCTCTTTCGTCTCTTTCAGTCTCCTCTCAAACTCCTCGTCCAGCTTCTCTGCGCTGCCCCATTTCTTGTCACTAAAAGCATACTCTTCCACCTGATAGCGCATGAATAACATCATGTCATTCCACGTGCTCTTATGCGGATTCGGCTTCAGCATGCGTGGCAGCAGATTCTCATCTTTCAGCTCAGGATCTGTGAGCAAATAATCCTCTTTCGCTTCGGTCTTTGTCAAAAGACTGTACTTCTCCGGCAGCTTTTCCTTGCAAGTATGACAAACTTGCGTCTGTAGATGCTCGTCGAACTGCCAGTCAATTTCCAGACTGCCACATTCTCTGCACTTTTTCTTGTCGCTGTTCAAAACGGAAAGTCCAGGCTCGAAAGGACCTTCACGCCGATCTCGTAGTCTCTTGCGCAGCTGCTGTGACTCCCACTCTTTCAGCGACATGTTCGCAGGCTTGCCACTGTCATCCAGTTTATGCAACGTGCGATTTCCAGGATCGTCTTCCTGCGTCATGAAGCCGCCCTTGGTATCCGTCATCTTGCTGAAATCGTACTCGACATACTTCTGGAACTTGCGCGCCGGTCGGATGTCCGTGTCTTGGGAGAATGAGAGGCCATTGTTGCTGCCTGTGATCCGAGGGTCGCGGGCATCGCGGTTGGTGGACGGGACTGCGGTGGGTGCTGGTCGCTTTTGCCCAGCGAGAGGGGCTGGGTAGGCGGTTTGTGAGCGTGTTGAGGCTGGCTGTTGTTGGTGTTGGGCGCGGAGGGCTTTGGCTCGTAGACGGGCTTCTTCCATGCGCCGCACTTGTTCTGGCGTGATGGGTTGATTGTTCGCTGGTGCGCGCGGTGGCGTTGTGGGACGGTCGGTGTTCGCCATGGTTGGCGGTGGGTTAAGTACGGCAATGCGGATCCTTGGGGCAGAGATATTCTGTGATGATGTGTATTGGGTGTACCAGCACTGCCTCTACACTTTTACTTCCTATTTCCAGATGTTGCCGTCACGGTGTCTCGACTTGTGAGTGAATGCTGATCTTGGAAGGGAGTGACGCCATCGCCCACGGCCCGCTCCTCTGCCGCCTTTCAGGGTCCTCGAAAAGCATAAACCGACACATAGCGTTATGCATGTATTTGCTTGACCGTGTCAAAATTATCCGCAACAGCCTGCGACTGACTCTCAGCAGTCTGAGCAGGCACTCGCTCGGCCCGAACAAGCACCCGGAAACACACGATGGATGCGACCTGGCTCGAGTACGTAGGGCCTTCGCGGACCAGAACTTATGTTCGACCTTTTAGTGGCCCCTCTATATCTTAGCTCGCGGACTCGCGTAACACGCTGTTGTTGGCGTACGCCTTGAAGCTCGGCAAATTCACTGCTATCCGCTTTGGCCGCTGTCCTGCCATCCCCTGGAGATGAAGACGTGGATGAAGACCCAGTGCCCACTCCTTCAGTCCACTCAACAGCGATCGCTTAAGGTAGCGAGAGTTGTGGGTCTTATACCTGTCCCTTGACCCTGACAAGCTGTTCAGCCTTTCCTACTCTGGCTGAATATTCGCATGCTTCAGAAAAGCTATGTGCTTTATGCGGACATGTCTTCGCTATTGAGCACTAACTCCCACTGATGTGGCGCAACCATAGCAGTCGTGCTTCTGCAATTGCGGCAAGCGGCTCGCGAGGGTTGATCACAGAGAAGGTTTGCGCTGTCGGACCACAATGACTGCCAGTTTCACGATGCTTCCTTCATGCTAAATTTGATGCTCGTAGGACTTCCACGCATGGTACCACTGTCTGGCGTCTAGATTACATCTCCACGACCCTGTATTGCACAGTATTCATGGGCATGTGGGCACCCTGCAGGTATTTTGATCCTTGTCGCAAATCTGAACTTAGTGTGAACGCGGCGATTACGTCCACAAGACATGCCGGGCTCATACCGAAGGAAGGAGTTGCTCTCCGAGCTCCAAGCTCAACATTAGGAGGTAGTGCACATCCTCTTGGGTGTTAAGTATCGGTCATTCGCACGTAGATTTGGAGACACTTAGCCACGCCTTAACTGCAACCTTCACATCAACGATATACAGACTGCAATACCTTACAACCATGAAGTTCTCAGGCCCTGATCTTGTGCCGGGCAAGTTCGAAGTCAATGCCACAGTTGTTTCCAAGAACGTTTTCTCCAAAGATGTTCTTGAGCTAGCGGCTACTCGACTTTTGGCGGCCTGGCCGATGTTGTCTTTTCGCGTGAACACCTTGGTACGGTTTCCACGACGCGTGTATGGGAGTTCACAGACTGATATGTTGAGTTGCAGAGAACCTATGCCGATGAAATCCCGGCCACGTCGATCCATGATGGCTTTTTCGATTCCAAGACTATCGATAGATCTATCTTGCCTTTGCTGAACGACTGCAGACGAAGCGGCGACATCGAAATTTATGATTCAAAAGTGGTCCATGACCTGTTTGGAAACGGCGCAAAGACATGGACCGACTTCTTCCGACCGAGAATCCTGGTAATTCAGGCAGCGATCATGCAAGACGCCACTGTACTTAAATTCACCGTCCAACACGCTGCAGGCGATGCAACAGGTAAGCATGCCGGGAGAAATATGCGTTTTGCGATGCTGACTATCTTTACAGCTATCTACAACGCCGCCACAGCTTTCTGCGAAGGTCTTCACGGAGAGGTCCAAGAACGATCCTCCAGGTCTGACGTTGACTACAAGATGATCGATAGAGAGGCACAGAAGAAGGCAAAGGAGATGACGGGACGCCTGAGCGACGCTATCAACTCTCCACAAGCTCGCGCTTACTTTGACTGGTGCACTGGACACATATTCTTCCCCATCTCAACCATCATCAGGAAGTGGCTGGATTGCCGTCGCACGCCAGCTCGTTGGCAGACTGTTTACTTCCCACAGCATGTCCTTGACGAATGGCGACAAGCCGCTGGAGATGAGGCTCTCAAAGTATCGACCTTTGACCTCTTCTCTTCATGGTTACATATGGTAAGTGCCACCATGACACCAACTTCGAATCTTGAGTGGCCCAGAAGAGAAAGTGGATTTGTGCATCATCAGCATATGTACTAATCGGTAACCATAGAACCTGGAAGACTACAGCAGAACCATTGATCCCAAAAGCCCAGCCAAGCTCGCTTTCCTGATCAGAGTGAAAGAGTTCTTTGCCAACCCCAAACAAGGCATCGAGGAGTTCTGGAACCCTCTAAGTGTTGGCATCGCCTCAGACTTCCCCCAGACTGAAGGCTCTCAACAAAGCAGATTGTTGGCCGGAGCCGTCAACATGCGCAAGAGCATCAACGAAGTACGCGAGCCAGCGTACGTTGAAGACTACGCTCACCTCATCGAACATGCCGGGGAACGACAAGGTCAGCCCAACGGCTTTGGTAACCGAACACCGACGTTGCTCATTCTCACATCCTGGTCTCACTCTCCGCTTCACAGCCTGCAGATGTGGAGTGAAGAGCACCATAAGCACGAGCCAGAATTTGTGCAGCCTCTGCTACACCTGATGAAGCCGTTGCCTGTTCCGGGTGGCATGGATCGCCAGTTTGGTATCTGCTGGACGGGCAAGGATGGTGGATACTGGTTCTCGGCGGCTTTCCCAGACGATCTGTGGCGTAGAGTGTTGGACGTTTCTTCTAGCGCGTAAATGTGCATCGGGAATGGAAGCTGGCCTAGTTCGAATTCGATCTTCGACCGTTCCGACTCTATAGTCACACCTTGATAAATCCTGGACTCGATCTGCGCAATCATAGACCTCGCAAACACTGCAAAGCTCCCTGCATCTTTCCACGCCACATATGAATCATTCGTCGGACCTATTAGCGGTCAGGAGCTTGTGGACCACTTCCCCGATCTCAGATGGTCCAACTCCCATTGCTATCAGTCGTGATGAGTCCAAAGGAATGACGAGCTTGCCATGAGCGGCTTGCGTACGGTTTTTGGTGTACTAGTGTAGCTGTGTTATATTTAGGTATATCCAGTGTCCGACCCCAAAGACAAGCATTGTGAGCGGCATCATCTGGCCCCAATCTCCCCATGCAGAGGTTTTGACATCCTTCATATGGTCTTCAAGAATGACAATCAGTATTATGGGGTGTAAAATAAAGCTCAGCCAGTTGCTGAAGGGTGTGCCACGTAGCGAGTTAAAGCCTGTCTCGGTATTTGCGGGACTATAAGCGTAGCCACGTCGCTGTCCGCGGTCGATCTTCTCAAGCCTGTCGAACTGGTATGTGTGACGCATCGCTAACCAGGTCGAGTGGATAAGATCCATAGCGTGTGGATACCAGTATAACTTGAAGCTCCAAACGAAATCGAAACCTTCACCCTTGCCCTCGCCAGTTGTGGAGAGCATCCAAAACATCGAGAGACATTTGTTGGCGGGCGGCGAAGTGGAAGCGGCAAGCGAATGGTTCGCCCATACAACGGCCGACCAACCGAAAATCTGACCGAGGAGCGTAAGCCCGACATACCATCGAGATGCCAAAGCATCCTTCGACGATAGAGTGGCCGACAAAGCAACACACTGCGTGTCAATCATGAGCACGACGGCTAGGTAATCCGTAGGGGTGAAGCTGGTTTGCCGGGCAAGAGCCAAGCTCAAGCTGAAGCTCATCGCACAGAGATCTACACAGTATCAGCTCATGCTAAAATAATCCTGGTAGGAGAATCAAACGCACTGATCAGAACTGTACACCCTAATTCTTTTGTTCCAGACTGTTGCGTGTGGAAAGATGCCACGAACAGAGACACGAACACAAAGAGCAGCAATATGTATATGCTCCACCGGACGCCGGCACCGACAATGTCTGCATTCGGCGTGCTCTTGTAGCATTCAGCCCTCAACATTCCTTCCAAATCCAATGAATTGATCAGCAGTGTGTTAAATGCGGGACCCAGCCTGATTGCTACGATCGCCATGAGCATCAATCTTTTACCAGGATGAAGGCTAGCTCTGATGCAAAGAGCTACGCGAAACGGGTAGAAGTGTCGCAGGGACGTCGACAAGGCTGAACGTGGGTGGTTCATTCTCTCATTGAACACAGACCGCGTAGGCTCTTGAGCATGATGGTGAACTCTGCTCGGCGGCTCTGGAAATTCCCAATGTAGACCGTGGCAAGGTAAAATCTCCCCCACAGCGAAAAACATAGCGCATGCACCGGGTAATGCTAAGGACGTTTGCAGGTAGAGAGTGGGCCAGCGTATCAAGAACAACAGCACGAAGCCTAGAATCAAGCTGAGGATGAGGAAGATGAGGATGAATGCTTGCAGACACAGTAGCCACAATTTACTCATGATTGATGTTCTGTCGAACCGGGGCCGGAATACTGTGTTGATCGATGTCTCTATAGCAACTTAGGGAGAAACAAGCCTCGGCGCGTAGTAGAAGAACGAGTTGCAGCCTCAAAGGACTCGAGCGACGGGCTTAATGCTGCGAGGACAGGTATCTGGCAAAAGCAGCATAATGCGCTTGATGCAGAGCAACGCTTCTCGATGCATGTGTACCGATAGCTGCATTGCGCCACTGAATTCAGTCCGTAAGTGAGCACTGTAGCTCGTGACTTCGAACTTGGTAATTCAATTGCGTTCAAAGTGCGTATGAACGCAACAATGCCAGATTGTGACGCCGAGTATATGAATTGTACTGATTCTTATTCAAGATCTTATGCGACTGGAGCAAAGGACGGAGGTACTGGTACATCCAGTCGATCAGGCTGGGCTTGCAGTTAAGGCAAGCATGTCAGCACGCCACGCAGCCTGTTCAGCACAGCCTGCTGCTCAGCCGCAGTGGCGTCACCCTTGGAACTTGCCTTGCCAACACTGACACTGACGTAACAACCACTCTTTCCAACGACGCTGCTCTCTGTGGGCAAACGCCCACCATTACCGCATGTTACGACATCCTTCGGTGTCAAGATTGGCACAGCAGGATAGATTCTCGAAAGGACGAAGCGGAAGTCCGCGGCGGAAGAGCAAGACGTGCTGCTCGAAGACGGGAAGTTGACGTTGATGTAGATGTTGGAAGGCAAGTAAGGCTCAGGACCAGCAGTGAGCAAGGTGGAGGTGAACTGGGTGGCAAGCTGAGCATAGACAGTGCTGTATGTAGGAGTACGGGCGTTCCAGGCAGTTGGCGAGCCGGATGCTCCTGAGAAGGCTACGGCAGGGATGCCTGTTGAGTGAATGAGTGAGTCTTCATGCCTCATGTTGATAGAATCGTTATTTCTCACCTTGCTTTACAGCTTCTGTAGCAGCGCCGACGGTTCCAGAGACCAAAACCGCAATACCCAGGTTCGAACCAACGTTTGGACCAGTGACAGCGATGTCAGGCTCGCCACCGAAGAACTTGGGTGCAAGTGTGCTGATACCATAACGGATGGCCGTCACAGGGTATGAGTTGACGTACTGCATTCGCCACCTGTCAGTCTTTGCCGGGCAATTCTATACCATCAAAACATACGTTAAGCTTGGTGTCTGAAGCATTGAAACCAGTCGCAGGCGAGCCAGCTGGACACGAGCCAAACTGACAACCGCTGCTGCCAACTGTCTTAGGAGGCGTGTCCGACGACGAAGTACCAGACTGGTTCTCAGCGGGTGAGGACAACACGGCGGCGAAACCAGCCGTGGTCAACGTCTTGACGAAAGTCCGGACGTTCTGCTCGGCCCAACCATCATCGTTCGAAACAATGACATTGAAGGCGTTTGCGAGCAGAGGCGAGGCCACCAAAAGTAAAGCGGTGCAGCGCATGTTGAGATTGGAAGAAATGATCGATTTGCCAGATGATCGTCTTTGGCTGGCAGTCTGGGAGTACTTATATAGGCAATGGCATCATGCAGGTCATCTATATACGCACATGAGCTCGTTACCGCTGCATCACAAAAAGCTGCCAGGTCAATATCGATATGATGGCTAGCTGTGCACGTGGGCGCTATTTACTCCCGCAGTGGCCTTGCGTGCAGACGCGAATGCACCTAGGGCTTTGAGTTTGAGTGTTTGAGAATGTTCAGAGCATGCTCCTGCCTTTCTAGGTCTGGGGAGCCAATCTCGCTTGCAAAGCGAGTAGAAGCAATCGGTGGAACGAGAGTTAAGAATACTGAATGATGTTGTTGAAGGAAGAAGAGATCGAAGGAGGAGGTCTGGGCTCTTCACCCACTTGACTCCAGCCTCCTCCACTCCACAGCTGCCATGCCCCACCAGAGCGTCATCTGGAGCCGACTGCGGGCGGGCAACTCAAGTGCTTGGTCCAGGCAGCTCTTCTACACTGTACATATACCCTCATACACAGTACAAGACATCTAGCAAATCGCAGGGCAGGATCTGTACTATCTCCAGCCAATCTTCCACCATGGCGCCCTCCTCCACCCTCGTCAACAAGATCAAGGTCCAGCTGAAGCTCAGCATATCGCGACTACGTATGGTGCAACAAAAGGACACCGCGGTCGCAAAGCAATCACGACGCTCCATGGCACAGCTACTCGAACAAGGCAAAGAGGAATCAGCGCGCATCCGCGTCGAGAACATCATCCGCTCCGACATGAACACCGAACTCCTCGAGATCATCGAGCTATACTGCGAGCTACTGAGCGCACGCGCTGGGTTATTGGAGGCGAAGGAATGCGATCCTGGGCTTGAGGAAGCAGTAAAGAGCATCATGTACGCTGCGCCGAGGATCGAGGGGGTCAAGGAACTGAGCACGGTGCGACAACTATTGGCAGAAAAGTACGGGAAGGAGTTCACGCTGGAAGCTGTGGAGAACAGTGATGGCAAAGTGTCGCAAAGAGTATTGGACCGCACCAAGGTAGAGCCGCCTGCGAAGGAGCTCGTGGAAGCATATCTATCTGCTATCGCGGATGCATACGGAATCGACTGGCCCCCTGGAACTTTCGCCAGGCGTCAGGCGGAGGCTCAGGCAGATGATGAGGACGAGGATGACGATGAAGGCGGGTCCAAGGAACGGCCACTAGAAGCACCGCTGGGCGCGGAAGACCTCACAAAAGCGACTCCGCCGCGAGATATGGGACCCAAGAGCCCCGTTTCTGTCATGCCTCCTTCACCCAGCACGGACAACATAAGGCCCAAAATCAGCGGCGCGCCGGATCTGAAGCCGCCGAAGAAGATGCAAGATGCTAGTAAGAAGGTTAATGGAGGGAACCAGGGCGGACCCGGAGGCAAGATCCCAGATGTCGACGAGCTTACCAAGCGATTCGCGCAACTGAAGCGATAGAGGTCTCTCTTGTAGAGGAAATCACACGAACGAATTGACGAATGTACAAAAGACGCTGGGCGCTTAAATTCAATTTTCAGCACCGGCTTCCGATCTTCCGACTTGACTGTACTTGCGACTTGCACATGGGCCACATAGACCTCTCCTGCCGGTCTCGTTAGCGTCTTTGCTTTCGTCGCAGCATCGAGCAGCGCAACCTCGGGGAGGACGACATCCGAAGTCGTACGTATTGCTGACTGCAATGGTATTTCTTCAGCAAAGGTCAAGTCTCTCTATTGAGGTATCGTGAGACCATAGTTTGTCATCTCATCGTTTAGCCCTTAAAAAACGCTTTGGTCAGCGTTTGAGACTCCCTGAGCAGGTATAATGGCATGATAGTCTTACATGAATCAGTGTTGACAGCATCGTCGTCTTCATCGAGCTCAATGAAACGTAGTTCTTCTGGATCGTTAGGCTCGCCCTGTTGAAGCCACGGCGACAAGAAGTCCAGAGACGTAGGTATGCTCGGCAAATGGAAATTCAAAGACGAACCCATAGCCCACACTGGTAAATCTGTAAACAACGGTGCTTTTCCACGCGAGAGCGCAGCGTCTAGCGAGAGTGATAATCGGATGTAGAAGAGTGGGTTTTCGGTGAAGATGTCAGACCAGCCGGACGATCTAGTTAGTGCTTGGCTCGGGTGCCTGGTATCTTTGGTCAGCCTCATTGCCTAGAATGCTCGCGGCTTGACAGATACCTTGCTATGGCTAGGCTGTTGATCTCTGGCTCGGCTACATGCAGCACAGTGTCAACAGCTGTTGTGACACACTCTGTGTATTCATGCTGAGCTTCGAACAGTGCCATTATTCGATTGTAATAGTCAAGTTGCAGTTGATGAGCCTGCTTTTCCGCGGAAGGTGAAAGGCGGAATTTGACGATCTCTAGGGTGAACGGAAGGGCAGCGCATGGTGGCCTGAAAGGGATCTTTAGCAAAAGATACGCTCAGATGGACAGGGCATAGTCCTCGACAAGGTGGCCACTTACGCGCTGATTGGAAGATGATGCGCCAGACCTTTGTCGCTGAGGTCTTTGATCATCTCTGTAACTTTCGCGATACACGTCTGTAGCTCGCTGCTCAGACGAGCGATTCTGACCCCGTAGTCGTCGAGATGAGCTTGGTATTTCTGGAGAGTCGATACCTGGTGGTTGCATAGGGCGATTTGAGCGGAACTTCTGTCGTTAGCAAAACGTAGAGGCTGATAAGTGGTTTGTGGGTCATACTAGTAATGTATCAACGTCAGATGGGCGAACAACGTAATTGATGGATTAGCATCGTGACCACCTTGGTCTTCATCGGCGAGATTAGTCAATGTGAGTCTGAACCTCCGTGCCCAAACTGAAAGCTCTGTACTCGCTTTCTCTACGGCAGTCATCGAGTGGATGAGCATTGAGATTGATGATTCGTCCGACTGCGATACACTTTCGTCGCAGTACGCGATGATCATCATTGGCATCATAGCGATCGCCAACTCACACTGCGCAATGACGGTCTTGCTCAGGCTCTTCTTCGATGCTGAATCATACACATCGGATTCATGGCATTCCTCCGCAAGATCCTCCTCTTCCAGTCCAGCCTGGTCGAAGTCAAATTTCTCAGGCCCAATCTGAATCATGCGACGAACTCCCAGGGCGATCATTCTATCGCGGAGTATGCAGGACCACCAGAGCCGTTTCAACTGTAGTCGTTGGCTCGGATTTTCTTCACGATAGTAATGATTTGCTCCGACAGTCCCAGCATGAGCGATCGCTTTCGACAACCAGACAGAATTCAGTTTCTGGTTCATCATAGTAGATTGGAGAGAGAGCAGCAGGCATGCCTGGGCCAAGGCTACGCTGTTGTGTTCCAGCCCATGTTCCATAAGTAGCTACCGACGTCAGTACGGTCCTATTATTGCAAGAACATTACTCACCTCGGTCCGAAGGCGCAGCTCAGATCGTGCGTGTTTCGAATCGTCAAACCCACAAGCTTTTATTACAGAGTCCGGCACAAACTGTATTTAAGGTAAGCAAATGGTATGTGCAAACATCCCGAGGATATAGTTACTCTAGACGATGCAAACAAAATGGCCTGGAAAAGGACGAGCGAGCAACTCAAAGTCTCTGGTCCTGCGTGGGGGCGCCTCGAGTACATCGACCAAAAGACACCCTCGTTCAGCATTGGCAGACAAGGGTGTACGTATAGGAAGTATTGGCGCACGAATTCGTCTAATACTGCGCCGCTTGGGACCTGGAAACATTGTTGTCGTTCCAAAGTGCGGATGTCATCTGGCGAGAGACGTTGCATATCGGGAACCTCCAAGTAATGAAAGTAATAAAAAGGTACATAGACCTGTGCTGGTTCAAGGTCGCCGGTGTCTGATCGATTGATTCAGTATGATTGCTTTTACGCCAGGTTCTCTGTTGATGACGAGTAGTTCTCGTGCTAGTGACGTGATCCATGGGATGAACGACTCACAACATTCTGGAATCTCAGGCAACGAAGTGGCATCCTGTGCGCTTGCTGCCGCGGCTGAGCTCTCATCTGTTGCACCTTCCTGTGTCTGAACGCGGTTAGGGCCTTTCGAAGACGTCTCGCTCGTTTCCAGTGAAGATTTCGACAAGGCATCCTTGCGTTGGAGCTTGCTTTTCCTTCCTCTACACCATCATGTCAGGATTACTGTTCCATGTCGGGCAGGCAATTGCGTCGCTGCGGATCTCTCGACCAACGAAACAAAAGTCCTCTTTACCTTTTCAGAGGTACCCTCAATACACATTGGCGACCATCTAGGTGGCAATTTGTGCAAGGAGGCCCATTTGCGTTTACGTCGCATCGTACTTTTCGCCTGTGGCAGCACTCACATGACGAGTTCTCGACTCGTTTTCGCCGGCTGTTGGGGACATTATCCCCCATGACGATCTGATACGATCAGACGATGATCATATTCGTGATCAGATGGTAAAATGGGAACAAATATGTACGTGGGTATGTTAAACACGTGCAGATGCTCGACATCGGGAGACCGGATCACCACTAATTGCACTCCGCCGCCCCGCTCTTTTGGCCTTGGCATTGAGCTGCCAAACACGCCTTCTTTTGGCTACGAGCGTGACTTCCCTTTTTATTGAGCCTGATAATTCATTTCCTTCCATCAAGGGAGTCTCTTCCCCAGTGTGTCCTGAAGAGATAGAATCCATGATGGTGGCAATGACGAAATTATCTTCTTGCCTCCGATCATGTTCACTAAAACCCGACTAAGTGCGTGTAAAAGACTGCATACACCCAATGCCTTTAGGACGACAAGGCATGGGTAGCCCAGAGAGGCACTCGAAAAAGCAACCCCAAGCACAATTCTAGGCTGGCATGATCTAAAAAATCTCCCTACAAGAACATATCGGATCAGAAATTGTGGGCTCGCCATACTCATTACTTCTACAGCCGACTGAAAAATCCATCCCGTTTCACCTTACAAAGAGAATCCCGACTGATGTCAGCAACTCTGGTGACGCCCATCAGACCCATACAAAGTCGGAACTCCTCCATCAGTAAGTTGAGACACAGCTCCACACCAGCTTGACCATTGTACGCCAAACCCCAAAGTACAGGACGGCCGACCCAGCAAAAGTCTGCACCTAACGCCAAAGCTTTGAAGATGTCTGATCCGTGACGGATACCACCATCAACGTGCACCGGAATGCGGTGATCCACTGCCGTAACGATGTCTGGTAACGCGTCCAAAGTCGCGAGCGTTCCGTCCAGCTGTCGTCCGCCGTGATTCGACACGATTATGCCATCAGCACTATGTTCAATGGCTAGCACGGCGTCTTCGGCAGTGACAATGCCCTTGACCCAGACCTCCATCGGTGCTGCTTGCTTCTTGAGCCAGGGAATGGCTTCTTCCCAGTCTAGAGTCGGATTTGGTCCATGGCTGTGGAATGTGACGGGACCTGTTGGAAGGTTGCGGTGCTCTCCCTCGAAAGACGCAGCAGAGCTCACTGAAGCATCTCCTGGTGTGTCTGCGAAGTTGGCGATTTTGAGATGGCCAGGAAGTCGAAACTGATTTCTGATCTCTAGATTCCTTCTACCAAGCAAGGGTGTGTCGACGGTCAAAACAACAGCCTTGTACCCCGCCGCCTTCGCCCGTTGTATCATTTCATTGCTGTGCTCTCTGTCCTCGAACAGATACAGCTGCAAAACGTTGGGGACTTCACCACATGCTTCGCCTACCTCCTCGAGTGTCGTGGTTGCGAATGAACTGAGGCCCATGATGACGCCTTGTTCCCTGCAGGCTCGAGCCGTTGCTAGTTCTCCATCTGTGTGTGCAAGTCTCTGCATAGCAGCTGGAGCCACACCAAAGGGCACGCTGGCTTTTGTGCCAAACACTTCTACCGAGCTGTCGATCCTCGAGACATTTCTCAGGACTCTAGGCCGAAGACGATATTTCCGATACGCTGCGATGTTCTCTTGTACAGTAAGCCCGCTGTCGGCGCCTTCGTTGTAATAGTCGCGTGTTTGTTTGTCCATTCGCTCTGTAGCCAGAGCCTCAAGCTCGGCAATACTGAGACAATTCAGATCGGGCGACATCGTCGTTATGGGCAGTGGCCAATGTTAGATTGAGCTGTGTTCGACGATGACAAGTGTGAGCAGGAAGAGAGATTCGAAGGTGACTACCGATCACTTCCTGTGAGATGCCGTGTGTATGGATGAGAAATGTGGCTTGATGGTAGCTTTTTATCGTTCTTTCATAATGACAGAAAGTATACTGATATTAAAAGGTATGAGAAGCCGACCACGGACCCATCAATTCGCCGACAACACATGGGTCATGGTTGCTTGTAGCAGACCGTTCGCGCTATCGTCGGCGAATTTAGCTGATACATCAAATCCTCCGAAAGACGAAGCAACGTCGATTAGCCGTTGTCTTTGGTTACTCTACTGACATTCTACAACATACGTTGAAGCTGAGAACACATTCGAGCTGATTCTGATGTGGTAGTACGATTGAACTTGCCATCGCACTTACTTAACTCCTACAATCCGTCATTTCCCGATCAAAAGAGAACCTATGAACTCACATCAAGCCATTTTAACGCCATTTCATGGCAGACCTGCTCGGCGATTAGGGCCGGCGAATATTCGCACGTGCCTGATTCGCCGCCCGAGAGTCAAGAAATGCCCAGTCAGAGTACGGTATGAATGTCTTGGCTCGTGGATTCCTAGACCCGGCTGGTGCCGACATGATTGGATTTCCATCGCCTACAGTCTACATGCTATTGGCCAGCAATGCAACCACTCGAACCTTGTTCCTTGCTCGCTGCGTATCGCTCTGCGCGCGATTTGCTTCGTACACTTTAACTTCACACAAACTCTGGGGTATGGAGAAGCCTTATCTGGGGGCCAAGAGGCCATACTCGTTATGAGGCTTGGTAAGTCGTAAGTGTGCAACGATTACCGAATGACCTATACATATAAATGTCAGTATGTCGCGCGAAGATCGTCAGGTAGTAGAAGTATTTCCTTTGGACTTGAAAAATCTAGCCCATCACCCAACCAACATGGCATCACAAGAACCGAAAGCCGATATTGAGTCTGCGATCAGGCAGACTTCCACTCATGAGGAGCTCAAGTCAGGCAATGTTGACTTTGAACGTGGACAACTACTTGCGCAGCTTGGAGACCCCGATGCTGGTAAAAGCGATGAGGAGAGGAAAGCCATCGACAAGAAATTGATGTGGAAGGTTGATCTCTGGCTTGTTCCGTGGCTATCGATACTGTAAGACTCTTTGTGCCATTCGTACTAGATATCACAGAGAACTAACGATTTACCAGATATTTGCTATCGTTCTTGGATCGCGCGAATATCGGCAACGCCCGCCTTGCAGGTATGGAGGAGGATCTGAACATGTCTGGTAAGCGCAAGCAAGCAAATATGAAACGATGAGCATCCCTGATACGATCGAAGGCACCCAATACAACATGTCGCTCACGATCTTCTTCATCTCTTACGCGCTCTTTGAGCCACTTACAAACGCTCTGCTGAAGCGCTTGACACCCAGGATCTTCTTCACCTGTATAATCCTGGCTTGGGGTACCATCATGACACTGATGGGCCTGGTCACCAATTACCAAGGTCTTCTCGCTGCGAGGTTTATGCTCGGTATTGCTGAAGCTGGCTTGTTCCCTGGTAGGTGTCGTCTGGATAATTCTGTATCATATATCAGTGCTAATTGCCGCAGGTGTTACCTACTATCTTTCCTGCTGGTACAAGAGCTCTGAGATCGGCGTCCGCACTGCCACTTTCTTCTCAGCAGCCGCCATCGCAGGCTCCTTCGGTGGTCTTCTTGCCGCTGCCATCGCTTTGATGGACGGTATTGGAGGCCGTCCGGGATGGGCATGGATCTTCATCATCGAGGGTCTCGTCACAGTGGTCGCCGGCGTCGCTTCCTGGTGGCTTGTTTTCGACTGGCCCGAGACTGCAAGGTTCCTGAGCGCCGATGACAAGATCCGCGTGCAGCGCCGCCTAGTCGCAGACCGACAGGGTAAGACCGCGGAAGGCTTCGACAAGCGCTATATGTACGAGGCTCTCAAAGACTGGAAGACCTACGGCTACATGGTCATCTACATGGGATGTCTTGTGCCGCTTTATGCTTTCTCTCTGTTCTTGCCTACGATCGTCCAGGGTATGGGCTACAAAGGGACTCAGGCACAGCTACTCACTGTGCCGCCTTATGTCTGCGCAGCTGTGATCACCATCGCTGTCGGATTCTTCGCCGATCACACACGATACAGGGGATACTGCAACTTTGTAACGGTCATAGTGGGCATGATCGGTTTCGCCCTTCTGCTGTCCAGCTCGAACATCAAGATACAATACGCTGGCACATTCCTTGGTGCAGCCGGAATCTATCCGACGGTAAGAGACTGATCCAGAAACCTAGGATGGCGCGTAAGATCACCTACTGACTTGTGTTTTCCGCTTACAGGTCCCAAATACCCTGTCGTGGCTCGCAAACAACACAGAAGGTTCCCTGAAACGCGCTGTTGTTCTTGGCATGGTCGTCGGCTGGGGCAATTTGAACGGCATCGTCTCCTCCAACATTTTCATAAAGAGCGAAAGACCGAGGTTCTGGACTGGTCATGGTGTGGTGCTGGGCTACCAGTTTGTTTTCCTTATGGGTGGTACGCTGTTCATGCACTTTGCGCTGAAGCGCGAAAACAAAGCGAGGCGAGCTGGTCTTCGTGATGCCGAGTATGAGCACCTTACTGAAGATGAGAAGATGATCAAGGGCGACAAGCGACCTGCGTTCTTCTATACGACTTGAACGTTGCGTGGAAGAGGTTGTGTGGAAAACGCAATTAGCCTCGATATTGGACGGGAACAGAAATATCCACATTTCGCCCCTGCAAATATATTATTTGGACTGGTCTCTTTCTGTGTTGTCAATCTCAATTGCATGTTCCGCAAAAAGTTCTGCTGGCTCCTGCTGAGGCAACTCACACACATCCGTGCCGTATTTCTCGTATATGGGTCTGTCATCGCTCTCGTGGATAGCTGGATGTGCGTGTAGCTCGTGAGCCTTGTCCGTACTCTTATTTGCGAGTGCGAGCTTGTAATTTCGGTGTCTGTGCCAGAGATATGCTCCAGTTGCTAAGAGGCTAAGGCCTGCGACAGTGCCGATTGTGATGCCTGCAATCACACCTCCAGTCATCCGGGGGGAGCCCACAGTGATTGCCCCAGTCGCAGAGCTGCTGGGTCCGGTGACGGTGGCCCCGGGGCTCGCAGCCGAGCTCATAATAGTTCCGTTCGCATTAGCAGTCGTCGTAGCTAGACTCCCAGCGAGACCAGCGACAGTGAACGGATCGGAGTACGTCCCAAGCTGAGCACGAACAGTGTAGTTCTCATCCTTCGCAAGACAAGATGTCACCCCGTCCCGAAACCATGCAGGTACTTGTGACCAGGCCTGTGAAGCGCAAAGCTCTTGTTCGTCAAAGCACATGAGATCATGGGCATAGTAGGTGCACTCGCACGGTCCTGGCCAGGCCGTCAGTGTACCGTAGGACTTGGTACACTCGGTACGCAGGGAGTCGATCCTCGAAGCACAAGACTGCATAGTGCTCTGGACGGCTAGGCAGGCGCCGGTTTACGACTCAGACATGCCTGCTAAAGTTGAGGGTGGAACAGATGTGGAAAGACGCCAATTGTTTCAGAAGGCTGCACAACTGCGTCTGCTAGCTTAAGTAGACATCGAAGGTCAGCCCATAGCTGTCTCGATACATCTCTCATGCAGTGTGACCTTGAATCTCTCTCTGCAGCCTGATCGTGCCCTTGGCTGCCGCCGAGACGGATGCTAGAACTTCTGATAAGGTATATGATCAGGACCAATGAGATTACATACATACGTTCAGAGACATCCAGAAGGCATCCGAACGGCTCATTTGCTGCACCAAGTACTTGGTGAGATGCATTACTACGAAACTCGAGACGCATTGAGATCGAACGCCGAAGCGAGAGTCCGTTGTACCTCGCGCGCCCAATCAATACACTACACTCAAGCGTGCGTAGATGCCCAAGACAGGCTGCTTTGATGAACGCGTGGTGTTATCATTGGGAATTGATAGCGGCAAGCCGTTGCTGGGAATGGTCTCCTTCGAAGATACGACCGCAAATGCGAGAGGAGTGTTTTCGTTAGAGGGCTGCCGACATTAAACTTACTTTGCGTAGGCGTATAGGCGGACAACACGAATACTCCCATATATGTTGAAAGCGTTGGAGTCGTGTCTAGTGGTAAGTTAACTTAAGAAACAAACCGCGTGGTCGGCAGCAAACACCCTTGCCCTTGCCCTCCCACCCGATGACGCCAGGAACAGCACAGACGTAAACAGACGGCGAGTCAGCGAACCTCATCTTTGATTGTACGTACAGGAACTTTCCTGCAATAATGCGTCTTCGCATGTCAATCTACACGACCTGAGACTATACACCCTCCTTCGCCATGTGGCGCCATGTGGCATTCCGCCGCTTGCCGAGAACGGCAGTCAATGCGAGTGCGTCCGCGAGACGGTATGCGAATAACGTCATGATCGGAGATAACATAGATACAGCCCTCGAGAACATGTAGAAGGGGGATCGTTCATCTGTTGTGGTTCCGTCCACCTTATACTAACCTTACTTTACATGCAGCAGGATCATGACAACGAATATCAAAGTCACGCCGAAGCCCTCGCGAGGCCCAACAAACGCGCTATCCAAAGGCCATCATGTTGGTGATCCGCCGACCAGCTTCCGTAATCCGTGGCCTTCAGCAGGTGAAAAGGCTGGATTCGGCGCACTTCTTTCAGCACGCTTCGGGTCTGAGAGGAACTTCGTCCCAGTACCACAAGGCCCGAATGGCACTCGATCAGAAGAGCTGGTGAAGGTGGTTAAGCCAGACTTTGGCGCGGAGAAGAAGGACAAATTACGTGCAACATGGCTTGGTCACGCCTCAGTTCTTGTAGAATTTCCGGCAGCGAGTGGAGCAGAGAGAGGTATTCGTGTACTCTTCGACCCAGTCTTCAGCGAAAGAACTAGTCCCTCTACTTGGTTTGGGCCCAAACGCTATAGCCCTACACCCTGTACGCTGGATGAACTCCCACAGGTGGATGCAATCTGTATATCGCACAACCACTACGATCATCTCGATCACGCGACGATTATCCAGCTGAAGAGCAGAGGTCAGGTTCATTTCTTCGCTCCTCTGGGCAACAAGGCCTGGTTCACACAGCACATCCTCTGCAAAGATGATGAAGTGACAGAACTTGACTGGTGGGAAAGCTGCGAAGTATCTATTGATGGCATAGGCAGCATCATATTGACATGCACTCCGGCACAGCATACCTCTGGCCGAACACCTTTCGATGCTGGACAGACATTGTGGAGCTCATGGGTTGTCGAGAACAATGCGAAGAAATTCTATTTTGCGGGAGACACTGCATATCAGGCCGTGAATACTCCTGCGCCCTGCCCTGCGTTCAAAGACATCGGTGAATTACTTGGTCCGTTCGATATGTCGTTTCTTCCCATTGGTCTATACTCGCCAGCGCATCTACTCGGGAAAGTCCACGCTACGCCAGAGCAGAGCTTGCGCATTCACCAGGACATCAGAAGCAAGACTAGCATCGGCATGCATTATGGAACTTTTAGAGGAGGCATAAGCGGCCAGTACGAAGATGTTCGCGAGCCACCGAGGAGGTGGCGTGAAGTTGCGATCAAAAATGACATTTGGTGCGGAGGGGGCATCGAGGGCAATGGTGACCCTGCTGACGCCAGCACCTTCGGTGCTGGTCTATGTCATCTCGGAGAGACTGTCGCTGTGTGACAGAACTCTTTCGACAGTCCTCCTGGGTGTCCTCCTGCCGCTGTCCTCCTGCCGCTGTCCTCTCTTCGGGATGTCCTCTGCGGGAGTCCCCATTGTCCTCTAACTGTTTTCCATAAGTATAGCAGCATCCTGCCCATGCCGTCGACTTTTCTCGCACATTCTCCCTCAGACAGACAGACAGCGCAAGCCCACAAACCGCTTACCACACCCACATACAACACCGGCTTACTAAGACAAATTACCACAATACACAATGGCTTTCAGCAACTCTACCCCGTACTTTCGTCAGGGCAACGTCCGCTCCATCGCTTCGTATGTGGAGCAGAGCCACGCCGAAAACGCCCCATCATGCTGCTTCACGTACGTCGCTGGTGGTGGTCACGATTGGACGTGTAGAATTTCGGGTCACGCCTTCTACATCAACTACGGGCGCTCTAATGGGTCAACTCCGCGACCCAGCACAGATGGAAGCGTGAGACGGGCCTCCACCGAGCCACTCTTGCCTGCACGCTTGCCTGCCCCTCCCGCTTACAGTGCAATTGCTCGCGAGAGTGATAACATTCCGTTCCGCGAGTTTCCGCCAACTTACGATTCAATCATCCGTGCCGATCGTTTCTACTTCGTCCGACACTTGCTTGGCTGCGCGCGTTTCGCGTACCCTCCTGCTCTCGCACTCAACGAAGCCGAGCTTGCTGCCATGGGCGTGCACGTTGGGCACCCTCCAGTACGCCGTAGCATTAGACAGGCTTGCGCCGCAAAGCTCAAAGGAGATCTCACCTGGGTCTTGCCCGTGATCATCGGACTTGCATTCCTTCTGGGCTTCCTCCTGAACAAGTACGCCTGAAGTCGATTCTCGATTCAGAGACTTTCCAGACGCTGCCCAAGCGCAGACAACAGAACGGCTTCTACGAAAAGCATTGCAGATGCACACCAACTATCATCCCGAATGCTATGGCCTTTTCAGCGCGCAAAGCATCGGCAAGATCGTTCATCCAACGACATTATCCTTTCCCCCTTGTACCAGCACTCGAGAACGCACCAAATACCCCGAAAGCTGTGCTTTTCAGCGCGCATCGCAGCGGCATAATTTCCCACCCAGCAATATTGTTTCTCCCCTTTGTACCAGCACTTCAGAACACACGAATTTCCCCCAAGACGCTATGGCTCTTCAGCGAGCATAATATCGGCAATCTCATCTTTTCCGGCATGATTTTTTTTTCGTCTTTGGATTACCATCACCCCCCTTTTTATCAGCACTTGAAATTGCATGAGATCGAATGAGATGGTTGGACACGAGCACGGAGTTTGCAGACTGAATTGTTTCATCACAGCATATAGACATTGTAATCGTTCTATACTAAAGGCAACATTTTCATTTCATACTGCCGTCGCATCCGAAGTGAGGTTGCAAGGTTCGCCACATGTATCTGACTTGTGACTAAACAAGAATAATCATCCTGCAAAAAAGTCAGCATAAAGTCCGCAATCCTGCGCTTTAACAAGAATCCACTCACCTCACAACATATCTAGAACCCCATCGTCTTCACCAACGCAGCCCTGCAATCAGGCGAAGCATCTCCAACCAGCGCACGCAGCATGCAAAGGCTCGCCGAATCGTCGTCCGGCTGGTTCGCGCAAGTGTCCCTGTACGGGCTCTTGTCGCTCTTGAACATCGACTCGCAGCGTTTCTTCGTGCGGATGTTGTCGGCAATACCGCGGGGCTCGACGAGCGCGGACTCGTGTTTGGCGAGGGTGTGGTCGCCTGGATGGGAGTGGTGGCCTGGGGGCGGGAGAATGGCTGCCATGGCGAGGGGGGCGAGGAAGATGGCTGTGAGCTTCATTGTTGTGGATTGGAGGTATCTGATTGAGGTTCTTGTTGTGTTGTTAAGCGAATTGAAATGGGAGGATGGCGAGAGAGGGAAGTGTTTCGGAGGCTTGACAGCAGGGATACTTAAGGGTGGTTCAACGAAGTGTTGATGACCTATGTCGTGTAGCAGAGTGCTTGTGGGTAGATCGATCGACATGCAGGTCGTCCACTCACGGAGGTGAATTGAGCATGACGAACACAGTATTATCTTGGAAAGGTTGAATGTGGCAAGCTGTCATCCGTGCCTAATACATCACCCGTGCAAAACCTACTTGACCACTTTTTGGATCCGGCAGAGGTCGTCATACACTGGACTCGGAAGGCTCATGGAGCTGATTGATTAGGGTCGTTGGGAACCTACTGTTTATAGTCACAAAAGGTCATGGCATTGCTCGCTTTGCTCAGAACAAAGGGTATCGTCTATCATGTTGTTAAAGCAACGATTCCAACGCCGCCAAACCTCCGAGCCCCTCAGGGTGAAGTCAAACTTTCACGTCCGACCAAGATAAACACACACCAGAATCGACGATTACTCCATGCTGACCTTGACTCCATACAGCTCCAGCCTCGCCAACACTCTTTTCCTGCAGATCGGGCATGACTCTACCTGCGCGGCACAGTCCCTGCACGCCAGCACATGTCCACACTCGTAGAAGGCTGTGGTCATGTTCCGGGAATAGCAGATTTGGCAAAGACCCTTGTCTTCGTCGGTGACGGTGCCACGGAGGACAAAGCTCCCTGAACGCTTGCCTTCCTTCCAGCCACCTTCGAAGACGTTCCCTGTCGCAAGCTCCTTGTACGTTCCTTGGCCGTGGTGTTTGCCTTCTATCCAATCGCCGTCATAAGTGTTTCCAGAAGCAGCGTAAATCATAGTGCCTTTGCCAGAGGGAAGTCCATGGTCGAAGCTACCTTTGTACTCATCTCCGTTGGTATAGATGAGATGACCCTTGCCATGATACAATTTGCAGTCCTTGAGTGCGGAGCCCTGGTAGTATTCGCCGGAAAAGAAGTTGACGGTGATCGGCTGAGTTGCTTCAGGCTGGTCACGGTATTCCCGTCGTTCCACAGTGATACCGTTGGTAGTTGCATCCAGCGCATTGTTAATACGAATTGGTGTCCTGCTACCGTCCTCCTCGACGTCGCTCATCACAACATCGTCTCCGTCCATGGCATCATTGTCGGCCCCCAAGTGTGTTTGGTTACCATTGAGTCGCGCAGCGCCAGTTGTGGATGAAGCAAGCTCAGATATGTCTGCAGTAGGGCTATCACTCTTTGAAAGAGCCTGAGCTTGTTTGTTATGAGCATCTGCGCCGTCGAAGGAGTCTGGGGCACGTCGAGGCTTGCGAACAGTCTCTGGTATGTCCCAGCGCTCTTCCACAGGCAACTCGAACGCGTAGGCTGCAAACTCGTCGTCGCGAACATAGAAGACAAGATAGGGCAAGGCTTCTTGATCTGCAAGATCAATTGACAGAGGCCTGTGATAGGGGTACTCGCCGCCGTTTCTGCTTGGAACGTTGCGCCTGACGTCTCCTTCCATAACCTGCTTCTGGGTTTGGCATCGTACCTGGCCACATTCGTAGGCATACCACTTAGACCCTGGTCCTCCAGGGCGAACGAAGGGGGTGTAGTTGCCAGTGCCAAGAGGACCGGAATGCTTGACGAAAGAGTAAAGCGAGTATGAAACGCCATTGTGACTGACGCGATCATCAATAGCGACCGAATTGGTCACTTTCTCCCACTTTCGCTTGTCCGTATTGAAAGCCTGACGTTCCAGCTCTACCGTGAGGACCGCGGGTGTCTTTTGGGCAGACTTGTGCTCGCGCAGAGCTTCTTGAACAGATGAACACGTCTTGGTGGCTAGCCGCTTGCTACACACGGGCATATCTCGCGGGCTGAAGCTGGCGAAGAGTGTGTCAAATTCAGCATGTACTTCGGGGTGGCATTCCGCACGAATCCTTTCGCTGATTGTTTGCAAAATTTCGACGACATCGCAGCCTTCTGGCAGTGTAGAATACCTGAAATGTTTCCTCTTCAGACGTCGAGACAGCATTTTGTCGAGGCAGGTCTGAAGTAGTGTGAAAAGCGAGCTCTCAGACTTGTGCTTGTACAGTAGGTCGCGGAGTGGTCGAAGGTGCATTAAAGGCACAAGGGCTGCGATTTGCGCCGAGAGTGTGTCGAAAGGGCGGAGTCCGGTGGCGGCCAGGCTAGCATCTGTGCCAGGGAATCCAGTGTCCCACATGCAGCCAGTAGGGTCGTTGATGATTCGGATGTACGCAGTGAAAGCAAGTTTGTCGTCTCGAAGAATCGACTGTCGCTGCCCGTGAATGCGGCATGCAAAATCATAGCGGGCAGAACGGGTGAAGTACTTCCAGCCGAAATCAGCCGCTTTCTTGTTGTATTGGTGGGCGTCTGTCTTCGACTCGTGGACTCGCGGCTCAGCAGGGTTGTACATGACGACGGAGACCTGTGCGGCGACAGAATTTCTCTGAAGCATTTTCGGCGAGCCAGCAAGAACTGGCAGAGCAGGACTTGACAGCTCATTGCGGTCCTTGAAGTCGTCCTTCAACATGGTCACATTCTCAAGATAGACACTGAGATAATCTGTGCGGTTTCCTTTCGGGTAGAATTTGATCTGCCAGTCATAGCCACCGATGTGAGCGATCGGCGACCTCATGATCAATTCTTTGTTTGGTTTCTCCTTCGTGCCGTTGAAGTGTTCAACGGTCCATTCAATGCGACCACTTTCGCCAGGCACCAGCTCGGGATCATCCAGCTCGAAGAACGTCTCTTTTTCCCAGTACTTGTGGTCCAGAGCGCTGTGCTCCTCTTTCGACTCGATGTATTTCAGCTCGTCGTCGCATGGCAGGCTGCGATCTTCGTTGATTTGGTGCCAACGAAATTGAGGTTCTTGATCTCCATCGTCGTCGTCTACGTCATCATCCTCCTCGTCATCGTCTTCATCTTCTCCATTGCTGCCGTCTTCTCCCTCATGGTCGTCTGGCTGAGCATGAGGTGCTGTTGTGGCCGGCGGGTCTCGTCTGTCCGACGCGCCATCCAGTAGCTCTTCCCGGAAAGCGGAAGCCGCTGGTGGTGGTGCAATCATGGTAGAGTGAGATAGCTCCATGGCGGAGCCACCTGTTGGCGATTCTGGCATGCTGTTCTCGTGCGTTGGGAATGGCGGCGGAGGGAAGGTGGCATCGGTCAGAGGCTGGAAAGGCTGTATAGGCGGGAGGCGAGGCGGTGTCGCCATGATGGATGCAGTTGACAGTCAGGTTCGGTGATCGGAACGAGAGGTGGCTGTGGATGATGTTGTGGGGCCTGAGGTGTCGATATGCGGGACCGCAGTCACGGCGTAGTCACAGGCTGTCAGGATGTGCAGCGCATGTGAGATAGCATGTGACAGCGGGTATCGGTCGTGAAGAACGCTATCGAAGCTGGTGTTGGGAGTTAGTTTGTGACAGGCAGGAAGTTTTCTATGACGCGAAAGCAAGAGAAGGTGAGCAAAGGCAGATCAGTGGTAGGTCAGGCAGTAGTACAGTTGTTCGGTGTCGATATGTCAGGCTGCAGTTGTCGATGAGTTACAGCACATCACACCTGAGTGATCGCTGTCGGGTGGGGCTGTGCGGGCCGGCTATCTTAGCGCGTGCGGGGAGCTTTAGAGTTGGATAGATGCGCGTCAACGTTGATTGCCTCACCCTTTAGACTCAGGTCATGTCCATCCCCGAGCACATGCACATGCAGACGCGGACGCTGAACTGACCGACCGGTCTTCCCCGAAGAGAAGAGAGGAGAAGTGAGCAGCCTGTGGAGGTATGCTGACAATGGCACGGGTGGTAGTATGAGTGCAACACCAGCTCAACTGGCTGCCAGCCGCCATTGCATATGTCCACTGCAAGCCTCAGCCGCGTGTCGCTCATGCAAGTTCATGCAAACCACGTCCCCTGCCTTGAGTGGGCGTGGTGGCTGTACAGGAAGCATCGGTCGGCTGCTCGGCATGCAGCGGCTAGCGCGTGCAGGTCGCCAAAATCGACCTATGCAGTCGCCTGCGTCTCTGGCTGCTCATCTTTTTCGGTTTGATTTGCTTTGGCGAACGAGGCAGCAACGATTAGCGGGAAGGCAATAGTGGCTTCAGCGTAAACCTAGTTGACGGTCAGCAGCCCGACTTATGACGCTCAAACTCTACATCCACATACCTTGACGTTCTCAGCGTCCGCCTTAATCTTTCCCCAACTGACGGCTTCATCAGGCCTGGCTCCTGCATCGGAACCGTCGAACTCCTGGCCAGTGTTGATGTAGACTGCGCTCTCGGCACCGTTGCGCATCAGACAGGCGTTGGCGATGTGGTGCTTGACAATACCTCCTCCAAGAATGATCATGCCCGCACGCTTAGCCCTGACGGCCATGGTGTTGATCTTGCGAATATCTTCGACGATGTCCACTCGGAGTTGCTCAGGTGACGCTTTGAATGTGTGGAAGTAAAGCATGTCACCAAGGCTTCCGTCGGTGAGGGCAGGACAAAACACAGGAATGTCGTTCTTCCAGGCCCAGTAGTACACAGATCGCTCGTCGTTGATTTCCTTGCCTAGGCGAGCAATGATCTTGCTTGGCGTCCAGTGGAAAGGCTCCTCAGTCTTCTTGCTGACCTCTTGCTCTTCAAGCATTGTGTCGAGAATGGGCACGATCCAGTCCTCGAATGCGCAGTAATTGCTGTTGGGCACAAACAAGTTGCCAATGCGGTTCATGCCTTGCTTGCGTAGTGTGGCTCCAGCAGCGGAAAATGTTCCAAGATAGGTAGGAGCAAGACATTTGATGAAATCCTCCTCAACGCCACCGGCAGTGGTCACGATGGCAGAGACATGCTTGTGTTCGACCAACCAACGCAACGTCTCCCTCAAACCAGATGAGATGAGGTTGCTCGTATATCCAAGGAAGATTGTGGTCTTGTCGCCAGTCTCTGGGTCACGCCAAGTTCTCTACAGAAAAACAGACTCGTCTCAGCTCGAATTTCAACGGTGGCAAAACACAGCTGTACATACCATGCCATCTACGATTTTGGCAGCCTGGCCAATAGAGCTGGCCTGGAAGCCCATCTGAGCCATGTTCTCCACAAGCTCGGCCACTGTGATGTTGCGATCCTTGAAGTCATTAAAGTCAAGGCCCTTTACGGGCATCGCTCCCTCAGGAACCGGATCGGAAGGCTTGAGCACAGCATCTGTTGCGCCAGAGGGCGCGGCATTGTTTTCAGCCATTTTTTGAGCCTATGTTGTGGCGCTTGTGATCGATTTTCACCGTTCTGTCACTTTTCTAGATATTTTCCGAATTCTGATATTGGGTATCGTGAGGCTTGGCGAAACGCAAACTCTCTGGTGGACGATGTCTCCGGGATTTTTAGGTTCGCTTCGCGTGCGTGCAGCACGGAAGCGTTCAAACTTTCAAACCCTGACAGATCAGCCGGTCACGCAAAAGTCTATGTGCGATTCGTGGCGTCTTGATACCGTTTCAGGGATTGTGTGAGCTCGAGCAGTCAAGAGATTGTAACGCATCACAGATGGATTCCATGCATGAGAGAGTGCATGATATTACAGATAGGGACTACTTACAGGGACGCCTTGAGATGATCTAGAATGCCAATGCCCGAGATACAGTACGTATGTAAACTTGTGACGGGTCATCTCCTCGAGTCATTTCAAAAACACCATACCTTTGTCCCACAGTCCAACTTCTCGGATCTCGTGCCCTGACCAACCGGACTTCAACATCTCTGTCTCCGCACTGTCAGATTTTCAAGACCATGCCGAGTGGTCGTTGCAAGCTTCACGCGTACCGTCTGTCCTCAGCTCTCTGTTCACGAGCCCACGCGTTCAAATTTGCAGAGGCGTCCAGTGCATCATTACGACATGGACATGGCACGGGCCCTACTGTAGCCTTGTTCGCTTGCCGGGCGCTAATGCACGAACTCAATCCTTGACCCAGATGCGCTACCAGATGGCCACCCTCATCTCTGCATGCATGACAGGGACCTGGGTCGGTCGGTACCCGCTGTGCCATCGTGACTTGGGTTATTCCATGTACACTGTAGCAAGTCTACAGGGCTTTAGATGCATGACAGAACCTCTGCGCTGTCTGACGATGCCGCCGAGAATGTCCAAGTCGCAGATGGAAACACAAACGCCATGGGGAAAGCGAATCTGCGACAGTCGCTGCACAAGCGATTCTCGAGTAACGGGTGGCTGCAGAAAGGCTCGGAAGGCTAACATCCCACTGTGCCCGCGTGTGTGTGCGCCCAAGCGGCCGGATGCCGTGATTGGTCGCCGGTTGGCATTCGAGAATATGATCCGCAGGAAAGGGAGGAGAGTGGAGTAGAGGAGACAGCCACGCGCTAGGCCACGGACGATTATTGTTAGCTGCCCAGATGCACGCTTGCTGCTCCCGCACTCGGCCCTCGCTCTCAATCATCGTTGCTTAGCTCGCTGGCGCCGCTGGCTAGTCCCAGGCTGCCGGCTGCGAGAAGTGTGAGGCTTCGGTGTGGACGTGCCTTTCTTCCCTCTGACAACGCTGTGCACGAAACGAACAAGTCCTCTTTTCATCTGTCAGACGCGCCAAGATTGCATTCGTCGTGTTCGGCGCAGCATATTCAGTCTGTTCCTCGATTTTTGGCGATTTTCCACGCACCGTCGGCATACTATCCCTTCTGCAGATTCAGGCACTGCCGCTTGCCTTCTGACCTGACCTTGCAGCCGGTGTCCAGCAAAAGCTGATTCCAGTGGGAATCGGTCTCCAGGCTCCCGGCTGAAAGAGATCGACGGCAGTATCCTGTTGACATCTTGCTGTGGTGGCAGTGGACACGCATCGCCTTTTGAGAGTGCCTCCCACGTTCTCCTCGCGCCTTACCTCTGTCTCTCCACAAGACAAGAGCCAATCCTCGCTGGCGCTTTGAACCTGCCGGCGTCTCCACTCTCCCGCTTGCGGGCCGCGACTATCTGGACGTTTCGCGGAAGTGCAAGCACACGAAACGAAACACGACTACTCAGAACCTCACTTTGCAGGTGTCGTCGCCGCGCCATTGCTTGCCTGCCTGCGCGCTCACCTGCAACTTTCATTTTTTCGACGCGACTCCCTTTCACAGAAGGCCCCACGCGCGACAAAGGGCTGCATCAGGGTCTCGGCTCCTTTCTGTGGTGGCGCTTGGCCCTGCAACCTCACCTCATTCGCGACACGCATGGAAACGACCCATTGCTAATTACCACCGTCAATGTCGCGCTATGCTCCATCGGACTACCGTCCGGGACGAGACAGATCACGCTCACCACCCCGCTTCACCGACAGACGTACTTCAGTTGCTTCCACAGGATATGGCGGACGCGCCACAGACCTCAGTAGAGGTGGCGCAGACGCTCCTCGAGGCCCGCGATCGCAATTTGATGGAGGCAGGCCCCCACTCGGATCTGGCGCATCTGGTCCTGGTCCATCGCGTGGCAACTACTCTGGACGTGGCGAAATTCGAGAACTAAGAGACGCTCCTCCTCTCGGCAGTGACCGCGGCCGATCTTTCAAGGACCGCGAGTTCGACCGTCGTGATCGCATACCGTCACCCCGTGGCCGTTCCCCACCTAGAAACTTCCGGGAATCTCGAGATTACCCTCCACCACGTGAGCTCGACATTCCTCGCGCACGGAGAGGCTCCAGAGACGGCCCACCATCAGCTGGTTCAACATATTCTGACGCGCCTGCACCCTTTGCCTCGGCGCCACCTTTCCGCGGTGGGTTCAGTCGTGGTCGCGGGAGGGGTGATTTCGAATTTCGTGGTGGGCGTGGCGGCCGGAGAAATCTCGACGATCGTGACTTGTTCCGAAGAGACCGCTCTCCTCCCGTGTCACGATGGCCAAGAGACACGCGAGAGATTTCTCGCGAGGCTCGTGAACCAGAGAGGAGGGACGAACGACGCTTCGACAGACGAGACGAGGAACGCCGACCCGAATGGACCGACCGAGAGCGTGATGTGGAACGCCCGAGAAGAGATCCGCCACAGCCTCGACTCGAGAATCGGGCCTCCAATGATTCGCTAGCGAGTGGAGCCTCGCATCCGCCGCCAGCACCACACGTGAATCCGGATAGACTCGCACTGCTCGAAAGCGTTGGCGCAGACACGTCGGTACGCCGGCCTTCATTGACACCGAGCGCTTCGTCTGCTCGGGAGCATCGACGTGAGCAGCCAGAGATTCCCGCGTATCTCAACGGACGTGCCGAAACAACCAACAACCGCTATGGATCTCGCGGCTCATCTCCACCCACGCAAGCACCGCCAGTTCCTGCTTTCACACTATCATTTGCCCCAACTTCGCAAGGGGGTAGTAATCAGGCTCCCAGACCTCCACATGAGCCCAGACATCTGCACCATGCTCCTGATGGTAACGTACAGGATGCGCCCAGACCAGTTTCACGCGAGAAACCCGCTCCACCGGCCGATGTTCCAACTGCACCTAAGGCGACTCCCATTGCGCCGAGATCATCTGTTGACGAGCCTCCACCTGCAGCTCCTAAGGCTCCTCGAGCTTTGGGTGCCGACAGCGAATCGAATGCAGCTCCAGCTCAAAGGCTGCACAGCTCGAGATCATGGGATGGTACTTCTGGTAACGATGCCAATGCTACGCACAGCCGGGCAGATGCTTCTGGTCTGCAGAATGGTGCATCAACAGTAGTGCCATCATCACCAAACGTCAACAATGGCCGGTTCTCGAACAACCCCAGCCAGCCGCAGTCTCCTGTGATGCAACGAGCATCCGATATTTCTGCGCCGACAGGACCCAAAGCTTCACGGCCGTATCCCGCACAGCCTGCAGCATCTCCTCGCATGACGTTTGCTTCTCCTCAATCACAGTCCGACACCTTTAACGCTCCCCATCCTGTATCTTCACGGCCAAAGACTCCACCGCCGCCAAGCGCTCCCTCCGGCCCGCGCAACAGAGCGTTTAGCGTATCTCCGAAGGTTACCACGAACTCCATTCCGACTGCCCCAAAGGCAAACAGAGTGCCTCCAATTGCTCCACGAGCTCTGGATCGCGGGCCGCCAATGCCCAAGAGGGCTCCAGAACGAGTAAATGCTATGCAACCAAGAGTGCCACCCACAGCTCCCAGGGCAGCTCAATGGAACCAATGGCGGAGACCTGGTGTTCCCGTACCAGCCGAGAGGTCAATCCCAGCTAAACGTGATTTTACTGGCGAAGAGAAGAGGCGCTCTTCTGTCGCCACCTCTAACGGAGACCAGACCCAGGAGCTGCACTCTGCCGTCAAGACAGAATTGACAGAGCAGTCAAAATCTTTCGACGGGCCAGAGACATCACATGATGCTGACCACATGGATGTGGACGAGCAGACTCAGGTTCGAAAGCCACGATCGTCAATTGGACATTCTGCTCAGCAGTCATTCTTCGGTAAACCATTGGAAAAATCAGGAGATGATTCCAGCATGTCAGATGCACCAGAAGAGGCCGTTTCATCTAGTGAGGATGACGATCTGGAAATTGAGGATCCAGCTCTGTTCGAGGCAAAGTTCGAGCGTCAAAAGCGGGAACTTGATGCACAGCTGGTGGATCTTGGCTCAAGGGATGTTGGTGTAACACCATTCTTGGAGTCAGTCGTGAGGCTGGCACAGGTTTCGTTGCAGGATCTGGAGAGTTTCAAGGAGCGCGACCAAGAGATGGATGTGGATGAACCTGAAGACGTACCTCCGGAGAAGCAACCCCCATCAGATGAAAGTGAACAAAGTGTCATCACACCACAGGGTGATGAGACTACCGCCGTTGCCATTCAGGATGGCGAGAGTGATATTCCTACTGCTCGCAACTTCCGTCGACCTTCACCAGAGGCCATTAACCTTCCATATCTATTCAAGGCGCCAGCATCCACCTTCCACGAAAGCTGGGAATTCAAGGACAACCTTCGACGCCAAGATGACAACAGAGAAGCTGTCGAGTCAGCATTGGTCGACGAAGCAGCTCAAGACGAAGAAGATGAAGACGACCTCGAGGCCATGTTTGCCGAGCACTACCGGCGATGGAAACTTGAATGTGAAAATCTCGACAGAGAGAGGGAGTTGGAAGATCGACTGGAACGACAGCAGTCAGATGAGCCTGGGCCCGAACTTGACACTTCTCCGAACTCCGTTCCTTCCCACTCGACTGCGGAAGGGAGAAGGGCGCTCAAGTTCAGTAGCGACTACGAGTTCCAGCAAGTACTCAAGCAGTCCGAAGAAACCGCGAGACTCGAACAGGAGAAGCAGGACATCGAACTCAAGAAAGTGCAAGCAGACATGGAGAAGGAAGCCGTCATCCCTGACCAAATGACTGCCAAAGAGTTCCGACGCTCGTGCTTCATTGATAACAACAGACTGCGCGATCCAAGATCTCTAACTCGCATCTTCACATACCAACCGCCGGTCGACAACTTTACAGATCATGAGCAGCAGATCTTCATTGCTGCATACAAGGAGACTCCTAAGAAATGGACCGAGATTGCCACCTTACTTCCCGGACGCGCAGCTAGGGATTGTATCCGTCACTACTATGCCAACAAGTGGGATGGCCGCTTCAAGGACACTCGTCGTAGGAAGGCGGGTGGACGCCGTGGTCGTGGCACGAAAGGCGCGCCGAGAGGCAAGGGCTCAGCCGCTATGGCGGATTTGGGAAGATCTGAAGATCTCGTTCAAAATGTTTCGGATAGCGGGAGACCAAAGCGTGCAGCTGCTCCAACTACGTTCGGTGAACGCGAGATTGATGCCAAGAGTCTTCTTCAAGGTCAATCTCCTGCTCGAAGACCAGGCGCTGCGAAACAGGATGGCGATTCTGCGCCCGAGAAGCAAGTCAAACGTCGCAAAGGCGTAGGAGAGAAACCAGGCCGCAAGCCTAAAGCTGCACAGCAGCCTCTTGCTCAGATAGCAGCGGCTCCGTCCATGTCACCGAACACGCGGTTCATCCCAAGCGTGCCTCCGAAGGAAGATCCGGCAATGATGCAGAGTCTGGCTGAGGCGAGCCTTCTCACTAGCTTTCACACCAGCAACCGGAATATGCATGCCGAGGCAGCCCACCCGGTCTACATTCAAGAAAGCTATCCACCGCCTGCGCCTGTCCAGGAGGATCCAGATCGCAAGCATGCAGCTCCAGCCGCATCAGCAAAGCCTAGTGCATCGAGCTATTGGTCTGTGCCTGAGCAGAGTGACTTCGTGAAGTACATCGGGCACTTTGGTACCGACTTCGCTGCTATCGCTGCTCACATGGGTACCAAGACACAGACAATGATTAAGAATCATTACCAACGTCAAATAGATGGTGGAAATCGTGCCGATCTCGAAGAAGCCGCCCTTCTCGCCAACGCACGCCGGGAGCGTGGTGAGGACATGGGACCGCCACCGACGCCGACTCCCATAAATAAGCGCAAGTACGACAACCCCGGGCCGACGGTTCAAAGAAACATTGCACCCCATGGAGACGCTATGGATATTGATGATGCGATGCCTGGACCACAGCCACAAGGATCCAAGCACGTGTCTCCTCCACAGTTCCACGTCCAGTCTCGTTTCCCGAGTTCCGCTCAGGCAACACCTGTACAAGTACCTCGTGTCGCTCCAAGTCCTGTGCCTACGCCTAACCCTACAGCAGCTCAGATCGGACAAGCTGTGGCGTCTGTGAGGAACATGCAACAGCAGCAGCAACAACGAGAGCAGCAGCAGCAACAGCAACAGCCGCCTATGTCTTCCCGCATGAACATGTTTGGTGACACAAGACCTGAAACCCGTCCAGGCCTGCCGGCAACATCCTCGTTCCGCGCTTCGCAACAAGGAACGCCAACTAGCCAGATGACGGAGTCCAGCAGAACAGTTCAGGATGCTCACGATTCAGATTTCATTCGCAACCTTAAGGAGGAGCAAGCACGTGCCATGCGCATGCAGGGACAGTACGCGCAACAGGAACGACAAGAGCGAATGGAGTCCTACCAGCATCGGGCATCGCTTCATCAGACCCCAACGCATCAGTCGCCTCTGAACCAGCCACTAAGCATGCCCCAAGAACGAAAGCCTATGGTTGAGTCACGACCTGCATCACCTCCTAGAAGCTTTTTCCAATCATCTGCCAACCCACCACGGAGAAGCATGGATTCACCCGCCTTCAGCAACCTGGCGCCGGCTCCAGTATCGTCCTTGGCTAACAGAATGCCATTCAACCCATCACCCACAAAGCGTGAAGAACCTAGGTCGAGCTCAGTATTTTCCGCTCCCCCTGCGCCCCCACCACCAGTTCCAGTGTCAGCAGCCGAAGCTCCGAAGCGCTCGAATCTGCTATCCATCTTGAACAATGAACCTGACGAGCCGAAGCCTGCTCCCAAGAGGATGAGCGACCAAGCTATGCAGGGTGGGATGCAGCAGCGAGTAGCCTCTCCAGCGCAACATCCTCTCGCGGCGCCACCTGCCACTCCATCTTTGTCAAGCATGTCCGCTTCAAGGAGAGACGCTTTCGGGCACCCAGCACCACCGCCTCAATCACAAATGCAGCGTGGGCCGTTTGGGCAGCCTGGCACTGGCCCATCTCCGCCGACTGTGAAGCAAGAACCTCATTCAATAGGTCAAGCGTTACAGCAGCCACCACCAAAGCAAGACTGGACAACAAGAGTGTTGGGCCAAGGTCCTGAATCTTCGTCACAGAGTGGCAGCCCGGCTCCGGCTTTGGAGAGAGATGTACGACCTTACTTCTCCCATCATCGCACTTCTGCACTTGGTTCTCTGAACGGTCCCCAAAGACACAACCCTTCGCCGCCGCCGCACTCTTTGATGGGACATTCGCGCACTCCTTCGCTTCCAGGACAAGGCCCCAATCAGCCACCTAGGGAACAACGAGGCTTCATGTCGAGCCAGCAGCAATCTCAACACCAGGTCGGGACACCCTCTGCGCAGCCTCTTCAGCCGACATCTTTCCCCCCACCGCCGCCACCGTTTTCCCAAGCACCGCCAAGTCAGGCTCAGAACCATGCGCACCATGCGCACAACACCTCTATCGCTGGTCCATACGGCAGCATGCATCAACGGAACATTAGTCGCGACGATGCCATGCGCCATGAGCAGGCTTTTGTTGCGCACCAACATGCCCATCAGCAAGCTCAACAACAGCGTGAACAGGATTGGCGCCGTATGAATGACGAGCGACGTATGGACGATGAGCGACGCATGCGTGAGGAACAGCGCTTGCACGAGGAGCGCCGTATGCAAGAGATACGCATGGGCGAGGAACGGATGATGCAAGAACGACGCATGCACGAGGAGCGCGACCGCGAATCTGACGGACGCCGTCGCGAGGCGGCATACATGGCTGCTCAAGAAGAACGCCGCAGACAACAACAAGGCTACACTGATCCTCGCGCTGTGCCTCCCCAACAGATGCACCCTTCACACTTCCCCGCCTCAGCAGGCTACGATCACGGTCAGCCACGCGGTATGGGTATGGGCGGGCTACGAGAACAGAGCATGCGCGAGGCTCAAGATTTGATGCAGCAGGAGCAAGAACGCATTCGGAGAGACGCGGCCTTCAGAGAACATGAGGCTGAACACGCACGACGCAGGCACGAAGAAGCGCTGTATCCTGCTAGGAGAACACCTTTGGGTATGGGTGGGTTCGGAGGACCGCCTCCAGGCCCTGGCAGGAGATGAGTGACGGAAAGCTGGAGTGGATAGGAATTGTTAAAGTACTGGATACCCTCGGACTTGTTGCATTGCGTAGAACATTAGTGTATGATTATAGTGATTTTTCTATTTTACTCCACACATTGAACACATTCTCTTTCATCCGAATACAGGTCTTTGTTGAACAAATGAAGGTTTAGACTTATTTCCAAATTCACTCAAGTGTGAGAGACATTCGTAGTGCACTGCCAAGTGCGCTTGGGCAATGATATTCTGTATCGACAATCAGGGATACCACAGCAAGATTCAACAGGTATTCTTTATGATTGACACTGCTTGTAGCCATAACGAACACGAAACCGATCTCTGCGATTGAACGAGCAACGACTTTTGTACATGTTACAGGACGCATTCATCACCTGTCGGGCATAGGTATTGGGTTCACTCGGCCCAGCAGCAGCAACTTTCACATGCAATTCTTCACCGGAGCAACCTCTGCACATCACATGCTTGTTTCACCCACTCACTCGCTCACTCACTTGCTCGCTCACTCCCTGCCTTCTGGTCTCCACCAGGCATCCCTGCGTCACATGATTGTGTGGACTCCCCGCCCTTCCCCTCCCCCCCCATATATCCTTTGCTCTTCCCTCTCAGCACCCATTTCCTTCCACTTCTTTACCAACACACACCCAACTTCTCTCAAGACCACACCAAGAAAGCTTCGACCCGAGTCCAACTGCAGACACTTGCTCCCACCCGAACACCGTTCACTCGACCAACATCCTCCCACTTCAACACCATGCCTATTGTCTGGAACGCCGAGACTGAGGCGAAGGTACGTATCAGGCCATTGAGTGCGTTCCAGTATCGTGACAACACACTGCATATTGGCAGCAGGTGCTAACTAGTCTGCTCTTGTAGCTCCTCGCCAGTCTCTTCAAGGTCTGCGAGATCAAGGTCGGCACCCAGCAGCTCAAGGAGCTCGCTGAGATCATCGGACCGGGTAAGTCCCAATTCCTTCAAGCAACGACATAGTAGGCAGCTACTGACTATCACAGACTGTACTCCGAAAGCCGTCACCCACCGTCTCGCAAAGTTCAAGAAGATGGCAGGTTCCTTCAACGGTGGCAAGAAGGGCGGTGACGCTGCTGCCGAGGAGGCAGATGGCGAGAGCGGCGCTGCCACTCCGAAGAAGACCAAGAAGGGTCCCAAGGGCGGCAAGGGCGCGAAGAAGAGAGCGGCTGAGGAGGACGCTGAGGAGGACGACGGCGAAGGCGAGGCTATCAAGAAGCCGAAGCTGGAGGCCAGTGAGGATTCCGCTTGAAGTGACCACATGGAGCTAGATGTGGTTATCGACGAGGTTACTGTCTGCGAGCAGTCATCTGTTCGGTTTTTGCCACCGCAGCGTGGTGAGCTGCTTGCTCACCTTGTCGTTATGGTCGATGCACGAGACAGACGAGGTCTAGGAGACACAGGGGCGGATAACCAACTTCGACCATTAGCAGAAATGGATCTTTCACAACTTTGCTTTCATTGCTCTTGCCTCCCATTCATGAGAGAAGCCCAAGAACCTGTCTTTCAGCCAATCGTCATACAGCTGCTTCTTTTTCCCTTCGTTCTCCTTCAATAGCATCTTCTCAAACACACCCAACTGCTCCATAAATCCCGGATTCGGCGAACACACCGGTCTCCCCTCACAAACCTGGCTCAACGCATCATCCCTCCCGTACCCAAACTTCCACATCAAATACGCAACAACCGTAGCAGCCGACCTACTCTTCCCCATAGCACAATGCACAAACACGCCACCGCCACCCTGCAACGCCTCGTCGATGAACGAACTCGTTTGCTCGAAATGCTGCAGCAGATCTTCGTTCGGGTCGTCTTCGATGGGTATCACGAGGTGGACATAGTTCTGGGATTTGAGGTAGTCTGAGGAGTCCTTCAGTTCGTAGAAGTCAAAGTCGATTACTGATAGTACGTGCGTGACGCCGGCTGCTTTGACGATGTTTGGCTGGTAAAGCGCGTAGAGGCCGCCGATGTGTAGGTTACCGGCTCGGGGAATGCGGTCGATCCAGCCCATTGTTCTGGTGTTGTGGGTGGTGGGTTGTTGGCGAGGGATGATGACGTTCCGGTCGCTGGTTGCTGAATGTATGTGCTGTATCGAGTGGCTGTTGTCTATGAAATTTGTATACGTGCTCTGCCAGATTGGAACACTGTTGCCTACAATGCAAGCTTGGTGTCTGTTATGTTCGATTTTCGCTCCTGTTTGTTGTAGCGAGTGTCTTTGTGTAGTTACACATGAATCGATCGAGGTCTTCACGGGGTTGTGAAGTCGTGACTGTTTTAGGCTGAGCCGAGGTTCAAGAGGTTCACAGATGTGTTGACATACCATTCAACTCGGCAATGCATTAGAAGCCGTTCGAGGACCAAGACCACAACCCGACTATCAGGAATCAAGTAATGAGTGTGTCTCTTGTTTATATAGCAAGTTTTGCTCCCTGGAATGTCACGCACGAAAAGTTGCTGTTCATGCTTTTCTTGAGAAAGGGTTAGAGTTGGGGTTGAGAATCATGCTGTCTTTCTGACACATGCAGTCGTTCCGATTGATGTACGGCATCAGATGCTTATCAGCCAAACTGTAGACATCTCGTTTCACCCGTCAGACACACGTTGTGTACCACATGGCGTGTAGAAACTCTAGAATACATAACCTTTCATTTGCTTGCCCTTCTCTTCCTCGATCTTCTTGACATTGACATTCTTCCATAGGAAGATGCAGCCAACACAAAGAGGAATGAAGCACACTCCACAGATAACCATCATTCTCATAACATAAGCATAAGCATCGTTGATGGCATCTCCAGTGGGTGTTCCAGCATACTCCAATTGAGTCTCAAGGCTGGCATAAATGCTCGCAGCAAGATCTTTCTGGTCTGCCGGCAAGTAGGTCTCGAGACGCTCGTAAAGCATGTTTGTCCACATAGCTCCAGCGATGGCTTCACCGATCGACGCTCCGATGGATCCAAAGAGGCCGAATAGAGCGAGACCGACGGCGACTTCCTGGTGGTTGACGCTGGCTGTGATCACAAGTTGGCCAGTGAGGGCCCAGACGCCGCTGTAGATTCCTTGGAAGAGCTGGCACATGACCAGGTTACCGACGTAGGTACCGGGGTGACGGAAATGGATTAGAAGTGCTGTGCCGAGGACGGCGAATGGAGTCATTGCGAGGGAGAGGTACTTGGGCGAGCCCCAGTAGCGGAGGACACTAAGTTTTGTCAGAGGAATGATGAGAAGCATGATGATTATGATAACTTACAGTCCAGTGAACGGCGCAATGAAAGCAGACATAAGCGAGAACGCGTTCAAGATGTAGCCCGCGTTCGTGATGCTTTGCTCATTCACAACTTGAAGGTAGGAGTAGTAGTAAGTATCCCAGCAGCTGTTGAGGAAAGGGTAGTTAGCTAAGTCAGCATTTGCCTGAGGGTTTTGCTAGGACTTACTAGATCGACAGGAACATGAACCCGTACATGAAGCAAGATCCAAGAATGGTTCTGTCCTTGAGGAACTTCCAAGGAATGTACGGAACAGGAGCCAAGAACCTCTCCCATGCCACGAATGCAGCCAAAAGCACCACACCAAGGACGATCATCAAAATAATGTAGTAAGAAGACCATCCGTGCGGTGCGTAGGAAGCCAGACTGAAAGGCAGCAAGAGAAGCGACCACCCAGAGATAGTAAGTAGCATACCAACCACGTCGAACTGCACGAAGTAGTACTTGAGAGTCTCAGCCGTGGAACGAGTGTTTGTCCGTGCAGGATAGATGCCTCGCTTCTTGCACTCGCGGATGCTCCACAGGAAAACCAGTCCAGGTGGGATACAGAATGCGACAAGGATGATGATAAAGGCCCCGAAAGCCCAGCGCCAAGTCGAGTGATCGTGGAAGTCCTGCGCGATCTTGGGACCGGCAAAGACTGTTGCAATGGTCGGAGTTGTGAAGATGCCGTACATGATGATACGGTTGCGGAGCGTCGTCGAATCGGTCAGGATGATCGTAATTACGTACAAGAAACCAATGTGACCGACCTGCGATGGTTAGAACGAACGAAGGCCAATACAGCTCGTATCATGCGGCCTACTCACCCAGTAGATAGTGTTCGCAGCTGCGTATGTCTCGATGTTGTGGCATGCCGCTTTCATGATCGATCCAACAACGATAAGCAGCAACATACAGAGGAAGCCTTCGACGCGACCCCAGATGTCAAGAAACTTGGCAATGAAGAGGTTGCAAACACCTCCCGTGATCGAAGCAACGATGCTGACGACGGCAGTCAATCCGTGTTCGCCGAATGAAGAGGTGATGTATGGGTTGAGGTTGGACTGTACGGCGGAGAACAGCGATTCGACGAATTGGGCAAGATACAGACTGAACGTGAAGTGGGTTAGCATTTACATCGGCTTATGGTCGGCGTGTTAGATTGACTTACGTGACGAAGACGAACACAAGCGTCTTCTTGTTCCAGACGGAAGTGATGGCCTCCGTGCGACGAACACCATCTTGCTTGATCTCTCCATCGGCGTCGAATTCAGAAGGTACAGCGTGTCCATCCGATACTATAGATGCGCATTTTCCGCCGGCATGAGGCTCCTCGCTGGAAAGCTTAGCAGAGGTGCTTTCAACATCTTGAAGTGTGTTGCCCATAATTGAGGCCAGATGTGAACGCGATTCCGACCGGGCGGTAACAGCGATGCTGCGAAATCAGAGAGGGCAGAGTAAATGGGTGTGGATTGTGAGAGAAAGTGAGGATGGGAATCCTTGTATTATACATTCAGCCGAGAGGGTCACCACATGGCATACGAGGACTAAAAAGCACCCGACTTCGGCAACAAAGCTTCTCGAACCTCTGCAGGCTCACTAGTTCATCTACATTATTGATGGAGTTCGCCGCGATGAACGTGCACTGGAAGTGTTCCTTCGAGAGCGAAGATCACCAGACAGGCAAAGTGCGTGTAATAGAGCTGTGCCTGGGCGGCATCGTCGTGGAGGAAATGTCGTATCAACGTGGTCACCCACCGTACGTCTGTGTCTCGATTGGAACCTATGCGATACAACCGCAGCTGACAGACCACTCCAAGTTTCATGCCGGACATAGATGATACCACTGTAACTCCACGAGGCAAATCGATGCTGGAGAAGCAGCAGGGCAAGGGCAAGACGTCGGCAAGTGGAAATGTGCTCCACATTGAAAATTTATCAGATCCTAAGATCCGAGCCCGGCCGTCCCGAGACCACACGAGGCAGGACTGTGCCCTAACGATTCGCTTGTTGTTGCAGCAGGGACACCACAAAAGGAATAGCATGTTGTTATGCCGTTGCAAGCTAAAGCAAGCATTGGGCGGGCGAGCTTATCAGACGATCGGATAAAACCTTATCTAGGACCTGTCCCGTTGGCTCTTGCTGTATACGGTCGTATGTTGACAGATAGCCTGTCAAAACGCCCCCAACGAATAGCTCCCTGTCTGCTGAGGTTCAGCTCCGGGGTGATGGTCGCATGGATCTCGATATTGCGAGCAATTAGCTGCATTATTCTCTTCGTGTGCGAATAGGCGAGCTCGCGAACTCCAGGGCTGGGACCACTACATGTTGTCCTTGTCATGACTGACATTGCTTGGCCTCTCCTCCGTGTCATGTGTCGATGGTACTGCTTTGTTTGGAAATGGTCGTTGTGATTACTAGAGAACACTGGTCTGCTGCGAAGAAGTCTTTTAGGGGAGTCTTGATCGGCGCCTTGACCTGTGGAGAGGCGGGCACGCAAACATTTGGCAAGATGCCTCATAGCCAGCAAGCGACCGGAGACCTCACCTACCTTCCGTTGCGATTGTGTCAATCTATACACTGGCTGCAATTAGTTCCATGAAGGGACTGTCTCCAGCATTTGATGGCAAGCACACATGGTCCATAGAGATGTACCTGCCGCGTGCTGGTGCCTAAGGCAGGTTCGAGGCTGCCCAACACTGACACCTTACTTGACAGCAAATGCTCATGAGGTGGCGCACGTCACTTTGTCTATTACATCAATCAAGTATTCACTGACTGACAGGGAAAGCAAGAAACCTGGCGAGCAACCTCGCAACTGAGACACGCTGCGTCAATCCCAAGCATGCCACCTAACCAGCTTGTCTCACCGCCCGCTGGTATCCTCTCCCACACACCGACATGGCAGACAGCACAACGTGCCCTTGGTGCGGCTTTGAAAGTCGCGACCCATACGTGATTTCACTGCATATCGAGCATGTGCACACTGATGATTCTCCTTTTGTCATCAGGACACGATCTCCGGACATTTACAGCCGCAGTGAGCGAGCACCGTCCGTCGTCGATCAACAGTCGGAGCCAAGTGAGCGATGGATAAAATGCACGCGTCGAGGCTGTGGCCAGTACATCAACGAGGCGAATGTCGACGACCACCTGGACATGCACGACGCTATCGCTTCGAGTGCCACGTCGACGTATAGTTCTGGAAGCGGCCAGATCTCGCCCCGTGTGCTCAATGGTAGAGGCTATGCTCGTCCCCGGGTATCTAGCGAAAAGGCGCCATCACAGATCTCGTCAGCCAGGTCGTCTACTTCTAGTTGGTCTGGCAGCTGGCAACGACCGAGCAGCAAGGCCCGCTCTGTCATGTCATCGTCACGATCTTCAGTATCAAGCAGGTCTGCAGCCTCTCAGGCATCAACCATCAAGGCCCCTTCTGAGGTCTCCATAGCCAGGCAATCAGTCGCAAGCAAGTCTGCAGCTTCAGAGAAATCTGCACCTTCGACGAAATCAGCAGCTTCGAACAAGTCAGCAGTGTCGAGCAAGTCAGCAGCCTCAAGCAAGTCCACAGCTCCAACTTCAAGCTACGCCGGTAGCTCGGTTGGGCCCAAAGATGCATTAAAAGACCACCCACAAAGTGGACGACTCGGCACCAAAGAACTCGGACCATACGCTTTCGAGAAGAAAATGCCACCCGAAGTACGCCGGGCCCTCGAGAATGCTTCCAAGCCTAGTTACGAATGCCGCATCGGACCAAGCGGTAAGGTCCTCCGAGAAGCGATCGTCTACCACGAGAAACCTCGCCCGATCCCCATTCTGGCCGACCTAAGTGCACACGACCCGAACGTCACCATCGCCTACTTCTGCCACAAGAGCGTTAAGCACGTTCATAAGGTGAAATGCGATGGCAACTTCTGTGGCTACTGGAATATCCAAATGTTGCTGTCTTACCGCCTCGCTAGAATTGAGGATCCAGCGCATGGCTACCTTCCTCTGCCAAATGTCCTGGAGATCCAAGACACAATCGAAGCAGCATGGGACGCTGGTACATGCGCTTTCGGTCGCACAGAGACAGGAGGCATCCGCAACACACGCAAATGGATCGGAACCCACGAAGCAGCAGCATACTTCCTCCACCTTGGCCAGCCAGTGACTGCGCTATCCTTCAGAACATCGTCAAATCCAAAAGCACCCTCAGCACACTCGCAGCTTCTAGACTATGTAGAAGCATACTTCCTCTCCGATCTTGAGTACGCTGTTAAGAACGGCACCTCTCGACTTACGCAGATGGCGCCGATTTACTTCCAAAGACCTGGGCACTCGATGACGATCGTGGGGATGGAAAGGCGGACCGATGGCGAGAGAGTGCTGCTTGTTTTCGATCCCAGTTACGCAGTCGTTGAGACGATGAGGGAATTGGGACGCGGCAAGGTTTCGAAGTCCCAAATTGGTACGCTGATGGCGCCGTTCCGACAGGACGAAGCCAAGTTGGCACGGTACAAAGAATACGAGATCATGATGTGAGTTTTGACTTCTCGACGTATGGCGCAGCTGACGGACCGTTACTGACGTCTTTTTTCTAGACCGCAAGCTTCCAAGTAGGCTTCCCACCTGTTTTTAGTGACGATGTGAGGATCGAACGATGTTCTTCACGCTTGAAAATAGTATCAACGGAGGTGGCAGGGGATCGTAACACCTTAATGAAAGCATATGTGATCCTACATGTATGCAGTATATGTACATAATTCTACAGTTTCACCCTTACAAGAAACGCTGTGACTCGCTTCCAGCATCTGATCCAACTTTTCTGCCTTCCCACAAAGTCACAGCATCGGCGAACATATCTCTCGTTCTGATCTTGCTCTTCAGCCTCGCGCACAGCAGGAAAGCACCACTCAGCTTGCGGTGCAGACTGTAAGTCTCCTCAGGCGGCGGTGCCATGCGCTCTCTCAACATCAGACCGATATTCGCTCTTACACGATCCGTGATAGTCTGGTCCTCGAAGTCGTAAACTTCAGGCGCAGTCTCGTTGAACGGCTCGCTGAGCGTCAAGATCGAGTCAACGTGCGCAGCCAACATCTCGTTGCTCTCGTGGCCGGTCAAGTAGCCTAGCTCAATGCTGCGGTCACGGCAGGTGTCGCGATCACCTTTGCTCGCAGCAATCAGGAGTGAGACGTAAGGCTCGATGAATTTGGATGGGAAGTCGCGGCTGGCGCCGAAGTCGAGGAGCTCAAGTTTCTGGGCAGAGCGGTTGTAGAGGAAGTTGGTCCAGTTGGGATCGGTCTGCATGAAGCGCCACTCCATCAGCTCGCGTAGGCATAGGCGCAGGACGTGAGTGCCGATCCAGTCGCGCTCGGCTTGAGTAAGATCAGTGATCTTGGTGACGCCTTTGCCGTGCATGAACTCAGCGGTCAGAACGTCAGGTCCACATGCTTCGAGGTAGACCTCGGGGACGGCGAATGTAGCTTGCTCTTCGCTGAGAAGCTGCTTGAAGCGAATGCAAGCTTCAGCTTCACGCTCGTAGTCGCACTCCCAGCCTAGCTCGGTGCGAGCATTGGCGATCGTCTTATCGAGATATAGACCCTTGGGAAGAAGACGGCTGGCAGTAAGCAGGAGAGAAAGGTTGTTCAGGTCAGAGTCAATGCTGTTCCTCACACCGGGATACTGCACTTTGACAGCAACATCCTTCCCGTTCGATGCGAGCGTAGCTTTGTGCACTTGGCCAATCGAGGCGGCAGCGAACGGACGCTCCTCGAAGTTCGAGAAAAGATCACGCCAGTTCTCTCCCAAACTGCGGACAAGAACCTGGTTGCGCTGTGACGGTGGCATGTAGTCCGCACTGTCTTGTACTCTCTGCAAGATGGTGTTGATAGTTGCAGGTAAAACCTTAGAGTCCTGGAAGCTCATCATCTGGCCAAGCTTGAGAGCAGCACCTCTCATTTTGCTTAGTTTGGCCACAAGACGGTTCATGTTGCCTTCGCTGAGCATGAGGCTGCCATCAGCACCGCTTCCTGTGAAGCGCTTGAAGCCCTCTCCAACAGCGCCGAAAGCCATGCTGGTTGCAAGACCACCATACTGCCACAGCCTTCCGAACCTTGACTCTGGCACTCTTGACTCGCGCATTTCGTACGGTACCTGCGTTTGCGTTTGGCCTGGGCTGGCCGCGGTTGCAGCTTCCGACTCTGCAGCCGAGTCTTTCATTATGGATTCCGCCAGCTTCTGAGTCTCCACATCTGTGGTAGATGATGGCATGTCCAGAGGCTTCTGTATCGTTGCGTCCTCTGCTGGAGGAGTGATGTCCGCTGGCTTCGCCTCCACTGCGCTCTCCTGTTGCTTCCTCTTCTCCATAGCTGCGACCATTTCCGGCAAGGGCCTTGGAGCCATCTTCTTCCTACCAGCGTACGGGTTGACCTTGTCTCCACCCGATCGGCCCAATGCGCGAGAGACCTTCGAGCTGCTGAAGATGTTTAGGTCAACGCCCTCAGGAACCTCTTCTGGCGTTGCCTCTGACTTGGCCGTATAAAACACATCTTGGTTGAGTCCCTTCTCTTCCACGTGTGAATCTCCACCTTGACCGTCTGCCAGATGTTTTGGCAGCTTTACCCTGGGCAGCGACGAAAGCTCCGGACTAACAGTGCCAACTCTTTCGCTGAACGTGTCCCTGCCAAAATTTGCTTCCTTCTCCAAGCTACCCAGCCCATCCGCCTCGACCGAGGGAATCTGGTCCTCTGCCATTCTCTGTGCCTGCCTCTTCTTCAATGCCTCGTCCCCAGCTCTCCATCCGTCACCACCCCTGACAATCTCATCCTTGATCTTCTCTTTCGCATCTTTCATTCCCTCGTCCCACGCAGGCTTGACCTCGCGCTCTCCGACTCTTCTCGCAAGCTGCCACGCGGCGCCTGCAGTAACTGTAACCCTATCCGTCTGACTTTTGACCGCTCTCCCGAGTCCTGAGCCTTCCGTCCAGACGCGCCATTGCTGTCGTCGTAGTTCAAAGTGCTTTGCGCCTACCGCGCGGCCAGCGGAGGCCAGTTTGGCAGCATCCAGAATGCGTTTGCCAGACATTGTGGTTGGCCGAGAGCTCTAAAATGGTGTATTGACTTGTCGGTGCTGATCAATCACAACACTTTTTCAAATGCTCATATCATAATGTGTAACTTAAAGCGAATGTGTTGTGTCGTTCTTCATGTGATGTTCGAGATGGGAAAGTCCAATGCTGGAGCAAAAGTGCAGCATGACCTCATGAAGGGTTTCACGCGCGCCGAAACACGTCTTCCCAGTGAGCAACCACTATACAATATTCTCACGCGACAACATCTTTGCGACAATTGTATGAGCAGTCGCATGCCCAATGCCAATACAATAGCAAAGAGTGCAAGGCGTTCAATGGCAAGCTTCAACATCCACCCACTGGCACGCTTCGCCGGTGCTAGTACCTCCATCCGAAGGCCTCGTGAGCTCACATATTTCTCATACGACGACAATCGCACATTATACCCGCAGTCAGAGAGGTCACTACAGTACTACTACCCACCATTCATCGACACTCCCAGCGAGTCAGGCCAGGCAAAGCCCACCATTGATCTGTCGAGAGGCTTCGACACTTTCAAGAAACACGATGATCAGATCGACGAGCACTTGGATTCGCTGCTGGAGACCATTATGTCGCATGAGCAAAAAGAAGGACAACGGACCAAATCGGATATCGTCACATGGCGTGGGATCATGACAAAGGTCGATAGATGAGCTTGCGACCATTATGTGACAGGTCAGGATGCTGATACACATTATAGATCATGACTGCGCCCTTCGACTTGTTCAATGAGTTTGAGCTAAACGCGACCTGCTTCCAGGTGCGAGACGTAAAACATCCTGACAACATGGCTTTCGGCTGACAATGTCTCGACCAGGGTACTGTGTAAGCGCATTTCCAATGCAGACACGATTCACGACGGCAATACTGACCATGATTAGGTACATAGAGGAGAACCACACCAGCAAAGCGGCGGACATCAAAAGTCAGCGCGATAACTCACGGAACAACAATCGCTGTGGACCTTCACAAGAAATGATGCAGTACTGGGGTAGGACACTCTCGCCAACAATGCTCTGATGAGACACTGACTTGAAAATCAGGCTACAAATTCGAGGCCGTCTCTTTATTGGATAAGCCCTGGGCTGAAGCCACACGAGAAGAAATCGAGAATCGGGACTCGAAGATCGTGGACAGCGAAGCTCAGTATTGCTCCATCGTCACAACAGGAATCGGCGGCACCAGCATGATCTTGGGCGGTGAAGTCGATGCAGTCCTGGGCGCAAAGCCGGACAATCCCAACGACGCAATCCCTTGGGTCGAGCTAAAAACCGCACAACAACCTGCCACGCAGAAAGACGACATCAAGTACGAGCGCAAACTCCTCAAGTTCTGGGCACAGTCCTTCCTTCTAGGCGTACCAAAGATCGTCGTCGGATTCCGATCTCCTGACGGTCACTTGTTGAAACTGGTGGAACACGAAACACAGAAGATTCCCTCAGTCGTAAAACGTCAGGGACAGGGAACGTGGGATGGCAACACCTGTATCAACTTCGCCGCGGCTATGCTGGAATTCATCAAGGAAACGGTCAAAGGAGACGGCGTCTGGCGCATACAGCGCAGACAGAAGGATGGGTTTATTGAGGCTTTCCAGGTCAATGGAGTCAACCCTGAGTTGATTGTCACGCCCGCATTCAGAGCACACCGCGAAAAACTCGTGGCAAAAGAAGTATCTGAGATGCTAGGGAACCCTGTGGCCGAACCATCAACGAGAGATGCGGAGTAGAAACTTTGGAGAGGCGCTCGGGTAGCTTGAGATCCTACGACACGCTACCAACATTACAACGTAGCAAAAGATGCTCTATTGTTGCTAGATCGAACCGGCTCCTCTAAGTTTCCAAACACCCCTGCTTTTTACCACACCAAGTCTTTCACCACCCGATCCGCCACCTCCAACATCTTCTCCTCTTGCAAACGTCGTCCAGCCAGTTGCAGACTGATAGGCATCCCGTGTACGGCCGCTGCATCGTACTCCTTCGCAGTGGTCTCATCTATTTCGCTCAACGCCTTGAAGTCTCCTGGTACAACATCCAGCTTTTCGTCCACGTGCAATCCAGTCGGGAAAGAGACAGCGCTGTAATCAAGAATATTGAAAACACCCGTATAACCAATGTACTTGAATCCGCCGTTCTTGACCGCCGCGTACGGTGTCGTGGGCAACAGGATGGCATCGACGCCTTCGCTGGCCTCCCATTTGTCAAGGTACATCTTACACAAATCCGTGCGCTCTCTTTGCAGCTGCCAGAGATCGTAGACGCCGAGCTCAGTGGCCGTCTCGTAAGGTTTAATCTCAGGACGGAATGGCTCATCGGCCGCTTCCAAGATCTTGCGGATGCTTTTGCCGCCGTCCGCGAGGAAGAACTTGCCGATGAGGTCTAGAGCAGTGTCGTGTCCCCGAGCATCCCAATCGACAATCTCGTGACCGCGAGATTTAAGCTGCGCGGCGACTTCTCGCAGAGCCCGAGCCACTGGGGGTGTAGGCTGGCAGACACCATCGTGCCAAAGCACAGCGATCTTCAAGCGCTCGGGCAATGTTACAGGGCGCCATGGGATCTCAATGCATTTGGGGTCCTTACGCCATGGCCCAGCATTGACCACGCTTGAAGCGAAGAGTTTAAGGTCTGTTACAGACTGGGCCATCGGTCCGTGGACGCTGGCAACAGCTTCCTGGCCGGCCATTCCGCTGCGGGCATCGAAGTGAGGGAAGCGGCCGTAAGAGGGACGGATGGTGAAGATTCCTGTCATGGCTGCTGGAATTCTCAAGGAGCCGCCGATGTCTGTTCCGATGCCCAGTGGGCTTCCGTGTGCTGCGATAAGGGCAGATTCACCACCAGATGAGCCACCCGAGGTGAGCTGTCGGTTGCGTGGGTTGACGGTTCTGTTAGAGTGTTAATGATGTACGAACAGTCAAACACGGAATGTGGCCAGCATACCTTCCGTAGCAATTGTTGACCGACTCAGCGATCATCATAGCAGTGGGAACGTTGGTCTTGACGTATGCAACAGCACCGAGTCCACGAAGCAGCGAGACAATGGTACTGTCTTTCTGCATCGGCTCATCTGCCCATGCGCAAAATCCTGTAGCACTCGTCTTGCCGACAATGTTGAAGTTGTCTTTGAGTGAGATGGGCAGGCCATGCAGTGGACCCACCGTCTTCCCGGTCTTACTGTAGTGTTCGTCCAGCTCTGTCGCTCGCTGGATGGCATCGTCGAACATAGTCACCGTAAGGCAGTTTGTCTGAGCTGAAGTCAGCCAATGAAGTACATATTAATCGGCAGAGATTACGACAGACCAACTGGTGAGCAACAGCGGCTCTCTTGCAGAAAGCCCTCGTTACGTCAACGGCCTTCCATTCTCCAGATGCGATTGTTTCAACGATATGTGTTGCCGTTGAAGTCGTGATCGATAGCTCATGTTCCGTGAATAGTCCTGATTCGGACGGGAAGTCGAGAACGTTGGCCTGATCTGCCGGTGGTAACTTGTCCTCTGCTAAACGCCACTCAGAAGGTATGGAATCGAGAACTCTCTCGCGAGCTTGTTTGCCGATGTCCTCCCAGGTCATGATTGTTCGATGTGCTGTAGTAGTCCGGAGTCGAAGGCGGGGCAGACGACAGCGAGATCGAAGGGCGAAGAGTGATATACTGCAACGAGATCCTTGTTTGACTTAACGACGAAAGAGTCTTACTCAACTCGAAGGTCGAGGAAAGCGATGAAGATGATGGTTTCACTTCTTGATATTGGGTTCAATCCCTTGTACTACCTAGGCATCGTCCTACGTCGGCGTACGTGCCTCGCCTATCAGTTCGATAGGCAGCGGGGTTGCCGAAGGCTATCAAAACTGGATCGAGACGATAGATCCACCCGTGGGCTTACCATGGAGGTGGGACATGAGTAAAGACGTTCGATAGATTGACTAACTTGGGCTCTTGTGTCACACCTTAGTCCAATCTGAGATAGACTTAGATAAATCACAGACTGCTTCGATCTTTCTAGTTTCTAGCCATGAAGCTAAGCCGAGCATCCTTCTCGGCGATCTCCACTATGAAACATCTTCGTCACAATTACAATATAAATGTTTAGTCGTCATTACATATTTGTGAAAATTTGCATCATTTGGGCTACATGTGAGCTTGAGCATACTCAATCCAGACGTTGTTAGAGCAAGACTGCCACCAACTAACGCCTCTGCTTCTTGCTATCCGGCTCCTCCTCACCATCGCTCGCTTCCGCATAAATCGTCTCAGGCTGCGTTTCCTTCCAAGCATTCGTGAACAACGGGTCATTCTTCGCCTTATCTGCGTACTTGAGCAATGCTTCACGAGGGTCCTCGTCGCGAAGACTACTAAGCGGTATCTGACTCTTCACATAACCTTCATCAGGATTGTTCTTCGCAAACGGTGTTGTCTGCGGAATGTGAGGACGTCTAGGATCCCTGCTACGACCAGAAGCGGTAAGGCCGACGTTCGGATGGCGGGCGGCGTAGGATGTGGCAGACGGTGCTGAGCCTCCAGGCAGGATGACGGCGTCGTTGGAGATGCCTTGTGACAGGTCGGTGGTGAAGTTGGGGTCGTCGTCGATGTGGCGGCGTTTGGGCGCGCGGGACATGACGAAGTTGGCACCGCCAGTGGAGGTGTTGGGGTTGTAAAGGACGTGTGTCTCGCCGTTGGCGGATCCTGTTACAATTTGGTTGAGCTTGGGGTGCCAGACAGCAGTGATGAGGGTGGATCCGGGTGTGACAGGCGTGACAAGCTCTTGGCGTAGAGTAGCTGGGTTGAGAATGTGCAGGTGTCCGGTATCCGAGCCGGTGATGATGTAGGCCGAATTGGGCGAGAAACGGATGCTCGTTGAAGCATATTGTGACGATGTTGACGTGTGCTTGATCGTCGCCAAAGGCTGCTTGAACTTACGAGTATCCCACGTCTTGATCGTATCGTCACCGCCTCGTGTAACCACCAACCTTCCATCTGCGCTGATGTCCAGCCCGCTTGTCCATGTGTTCGCTTGGTGAGCATCTCTGATCTCAGCTGCAGGCCTGCTATACGGCCCTTCACCGCTCCACATTGACATGGTACCATCCAGAGCGGTAGCCACAAGGATGTTGTTACCGCCCTGCATCGGCGAGCCCCATGCCACAGCAGTCATTCGTGATCGTCCCGCCGAACCAGCGGCCCTTGATTTGTGCACGATAACCTCCTTCTGACTTCGCGAATTGTTGATGTCCCATATACGCAATGTGCTATCCGTGCCTGCTGTCACACAGAGATTGCGGTCTGTCGGATGCCATGTGCCCGTTGTCACTTCTGAAATGTGACCTTTGGTATTGTGCATGTCTCGCAGGTACATGTCGCCCTTGACGAACTCTACCAATGTATCTCCATCTCTTGACAGAATCTTAGCTTGCGGCAGCGCAGTGGTCGCCAGAATGTGGCCCGCGGAGATCGGGTTGAAGATGACCTGGTTCACAGGGTGCGTCTCTGCATTCGAGGAGCCTTTAGACTCAGTCGGATCTACGGATTTGAAAGCACGTATCGTTGTCGGCGTCATGGATGCGAAGTCGTGGAACTTGAGGGTGCAGTCCATAGAGCCAGTCACCAGTCTGCCTCCAGCCGGATCCAGAGTGGCCGCCGTGACAGCCTTGTCGTGTGTCTTGATGAGCATCTCGTGAGAGACGGGGAACTCGTCTTCGTCGTCGCTGTCGTCATCATCGTCGCTATCGTCGTCGCTGTCCTTTGCTTTGCGCGAAGCAGGTCCAGCTCTTGTATCGTCTCTTGCCTCCGCGACAGTCCTCTTCGTCGCATCCACCTGCTTCTTCACACTAGCATCCTTGGGAGCATTGCGCGACTGTTTGCCGAAAGACGACGTGCCCAGGAACTTCTGCAGCTCGTCATTCTGCTCGATCTCCAGGTCTGAATCGCCGTCCATGATCGCGGCGCGTTTCGCTCAGTGACTTGCGGTTGTCGCGAAGCTCCCAAGAAGAGGATTGGTGAGGTGAGAACAAGAAAGTTGAGCTTCACTTACAGCTGTTCGCCTGTCAATCACGTGCCTGTGGAAAGGATATCTTCAGGCTCGCAGGAATTATTTAGCAATAACTTGATCTTTGGTCGATCACAGAATCACAAAATCACAAGTAAGGCTAGAGCAACAAGAGAGAGCCTCAGAGCAAGCTCAAAGCGCCTCGGCCACCGCTCCAAAAGCATCCTCAGGGCCTGGCCTGCCAGCCTAACAGCAGAACCCTCACTCTTGGCGCCCGTTCTCCACCAAGCCGCCCTCCACCGACCGCTCCCAAGCTCTCAGCCAGCCAGATTAAAGCGCCGCAACGTGGTGGGACGATGGAATTTCTGCACCACGCCTCCAACCTCTACCACTCCTTCAACCACCTCAAGCAATCCCTGTTCGAAGCTCAAGACGAAATGGCCGATACCGCCTACAGCAAAGCCGTCGCAACGGTCGAGTTCCTGCGCCGCCAGCTGCCCGCTGCTCTCGCGAAGCCGAGGGTTGCGATTGTGTGTGGCAGTGGGTTGGGAGGTTTGGTGTCTACTTTGAACGATGATGTGAAGGAGGAGTGGGCGTACAAGGATGTGCCTCACTTTCCGCAGAGTACTGGTGAGTTATCAATCAAACATAGAATACTGAAGTCACAGGCACAGAACATCCGATATGAGTCAGAAAGCTGAGAAGTGAATTATTGTAGTCGCCGGCCATGCAGGCAAGCTTATTTTCGGTACGCTGGGCAAGGAGAAAGTCCCTGTCATGCTTCTAGTTGGAAGAGCGCAGTCAGTAGCCACCGATCTACGTAGCCCTTCAAACAAGAACCATCGCTCATTCATTTTCTTCTCAGTTTCTACGAGGGCCATGATATGGAGGCCGTCACCTTTGCCACCAGGGTGTGCAAGGTCATTGGTGTCGACACCATGGTCCTGACCAACGCTGCCGGTGGCCTCAACCCGGACTACGCTGTCGGTGATATCGTTTGCCTGAACGACCACCTGAACATTGCTGGTCTCGTTGGTGTCCATCCCCTGCGCGGTGCCAACGAGGAAGACTTCGGTGTCAGATTCCCTCCTCTGTCCGACGCATACGACTTGCAGCTACGCCAGCAGGCGCATCAAGCTTGGAAGGACTTGCGTAGCGGATCACCCAACAAACGCAGGATGCACGAAGGTGTGTATGCGTACGTTTCAGGACCCACTTACGAGACGAGATCTGAATGCCGAATGCTCCACGGACTCGGCGCGGACGTTGTCGGTATGAGCACTGTGCCCGAGATCATTGTGGCAAGACACAGCGGAATGAGAGTCCTCGCCTTCAGTCTGGTCACCAACAATGCTGTCCTCGAGAAGGTGCCTAGAGGCGACGATCCTACGCTGCAAGGATTGAACAAGCAGCAGCTCGATGAGGAGCTTAGCAAGGGCAAGGCGAACCACGAGGAAGTCCTCGAGGCTGGACAGCAGGCTGCACTTGACATGCAGGGCCTGATCCTGCGCATCGTCTCGCAGCTGTAGATAGTGTCAAGATTACAGCACTTGTTTCCAAGCACTGCAAGTATGTGACATCCTTCAGCCACTGGACTTTTTGACACCGCCCTTGCGCTGAGCCTTGAGGTCCTTGTAGAAAGCCTTCTTTCCACTGCCCTTCTTGGTCTGCACTTCGCCGTACTTCTTCTTGAAGCGACTGTTCTGCTGCTCGCCGGCAAGAACCTCCTCCACAAGGGTACGCTTGCGGTCCTTGTTCTGGATTCTAGCAGAGAGGTACTCGGTAGGGCCCTCGATGATGGTGCCGACCTGGCTATACTCAGGCGCCTGCATCTTACCACCGTCCTTCTTGTAGTGACGATGAGGGTCGAGGACGTTACGCATCTTCAAGAGCTGCAGATCTCTCTTTAGCTCTGGGGTGAGGTCGGTCTTAGGCAGGTTGAACCATTGGGAACCAGCAGTCGCTTTCTTTTTCTGATCACAAAGTTAGTTGAGGTACGACGTGGAAGTGCGTATCAAGTAAGGCATTGTGGTGGAAGTGTCTCAGAGTAACTATGAATAAATGAACTCTCAGTTTGGCAGAAGGACACCAAAACGGTGCCCCGACTCTGCTCGAGGGAAAAAATTGGGATATCTTCCTCATAGACGTGATGTGATGTAGTGAAGTGGAGAATGAAACGTACCTCTGCAGCGAGCTTCTTTGCGGTGACCGGGTCCTCTACCTTGCGGATGAGGCTACCGGCCTGGCGGTGCTTGTCGTCGATGAGACGAGACTTGTCGGCCTCGGCCACGTGACCCTTGACGACAACGTAGGGTTTCTCGAGAGCACCAGCGTTCATCTTTGGAAAATTGAACTTCTGGGGTGCTTCCGTCTGGAACATCTTTGCCTCCTCCTTCTCGCGCAGGCGAGTGGTGGCTTGCGCGAGCATCTCCTCCATCTGCTCGTCGGTGAGGTCCTCCTGGGAGGGTGCCATCTTGGACACGACCTCGATCGCGTCGGAAGCCATGTTTGATCGAAATGCCGGATTCCGAAGAAGCTGGCAGATGAGGAAAGGAAGGGAAGAGGAGGAGAGGTGTGGTGGGTGCAGGCAAATAAAAGATTCGGACATTTACTAGCGCGCTGGCAGGGGAGCGAAAGAGGTTAGCGCGGAAAGCGGGCTTGAGCGTGCTGGGTTGGAAGCCAAAGCGGCGGTCGTCATTGTTCGCTTTGGCTGTGAGAGCTTGGTGAGGCCAGACCAACTGCATTGCATCTTTCTTCCTCCATTGTATATTCCGCCTCACTCCTGTACATATCTTACCTCCCGTTGCATCCTGAGTGTATTTGTACGGCCAAACTCACATCACCATCCAAGGGCCGGCGACGACAACAATGGCACCCAAGGTGTCCTACGCAAAGACCACCTTGCCCTTTCCCATCTTCGCGGCCGAGTTCGATCCCTACAACCGCGGATACCTGGTGGTAGCTGGAGGTGGAGGAGAGGGTCGTAGCGGTGTACCTAATCAAATAGTCAGTACTGTCCTTTCGGTACAACAAACCTTTGTCGACCATGTCTAAATGTTGGTACAGGCGGTGCTTGATGTCTCCGATCGCTCCACCATTTCCAATGTCGCCGATATCGATCTCCCACGCGACCAGGATTCAGTGCAATCACTCTCAAGTCTTGCAACTGCGGACGGCCTGATCACTTTCGCCGGCATCAACGCTTCACAAGAGAACCAGAACGCGGGCAAGAATGATCATTTCCGCTCTTTCGAGATCAAATACCCTCCGCGTAAGAAGCAGAAGACAGACGAGGAGAAGGGACATGTTTATCCTCTTGGTAAGAACAGTCTGTTCATACCTACACCACCTGCGAAGAGCGAGACATACCAGCGATTGCTCCGACTATCGCCAGCTCTGAAGCGTGCGAATGGAAGCAAACGAATTGGAGCTATCGCAACTGGTCTAGCCAAGCAGGCGGAACTGGTCGTGTTCAATGCAACGACCTCGACACCTGGGTCGGAAGATATCATTGCACGCATCACGCCGGAAGGAGGCGCAGAGGTGGCAGATCTCGACATTGCTACATCTGGTGTGAACGAATTCAGCCTTGCCTACTGCACGGATTATGATCTCTACGAGCAGACCTATCAATATGATTTCACGAAGAAGCAGGTGCAAAAGACGCCTAAGGGACCTCGTCGAATCCACCAGTTGCCAGCCCTTGATGTCTCCGGAAGCCCAGCTTTGAGACCCAAATTCCGAGGCCTGCGATTCCTGGATGCTCAGAATGTGGTAGCACTGCTCAACAAGCCCGGTAGGAAGGGTGCTGAGCTTCGTGTCTACCACCTTTACCCGACCGGACCTGCGGCCACGACTCTGCAGATGACTCTGCCTTCACACATCAAGCAGGCCGTCAGCTTGGATGTCTGCGCTCTCGATGCAGACAAAAAGGGCAACCGACAAGTCGTTGTCGCCGTGGCCGGACAAGACATCAGCATTGTGATGTACACTCTCAACTACACACGCAGTACAGACACTTTCTCGCGGTTCCGCACCTTCCAGACCTCGAAGAACGTCCACCCACAGCAGATGACCAAACTGTGTCTTTCGCCGTTCCACTCGCCTGTACGAGCACCAGACCCTGACGAGAAGTCTGCAAACGAAGATAAGGCGCAGGTATCTGCTCCTGCGCATCCAGGACCCCAATACATCCGCCTCGCCTCCGTAAGCTACGGCAACACAGTCGTGGTCGATACCTTCCCACTGAGCCCTCTCGAACCCAGCAACAAAGACTCACGCTACGTGCTCTCGAGCCCGTCCGACGAGCGCTTCCAGAAAGCAGCGTACATCTACTTCGCTTTCGCCCTCCCTCTGCTCCTCGCATACCTCGTGCACTATTTGATGTACCCCGAGGCGTCAGCCGTCACCACAGTGCTCAACAAACTGCCAACAGGCATACGCCACTATCTACCAAACGGCAAGCCCGGAGCCACAGTGGTGCAGAGCTTCGGCAACAGAGTCCACAGCACAGCTGCATCAATCGTAGCAAGCGACATTCCCACAGCTGTACCTGGACAGCAAACGCTGCAAGACTTGCTATCAGTCCCTGGCGGTGAGAAGAACGCGCTGGTCGTCCGCCACGACCCGGCCAACACTGGAGTGGCAGTAGACGTGCACCCGGACAAGAAAGCAATGCTTGCCGAGCACGCAGAGGCGAAACACTGGGACGACCTCAGCGACGCGCACAAAGCCGAATGGAAGCAGAAGCTTGTATCAGCGGGTGTGTGGGCCGAGCACGAAGGCGAGAAGATCCTCAAGGGCGTCATGTTCTCTACGTACGCTGGCTTTGTGGGACAGGCTGCCGGCGAGATTCTGCGCGAGCTGTAGTGAGGTGGGAAAAGTGAAACTTTTACGAGCATGTTCATTGACCTAGAAGAGCATTTTGATTAATTAAGAAAAAAAAGGAAGAACCTATCGAGTCTTTATACTTTGCAAAACAACTTCCCGTTCATTCAACAGCCCCAATTTCGTTTGTGTCATTCCCAATCCATGCAAATGCAGCAACCCGCTAAACCCACGAGCTCGGCACACCCAAAAACTGGGTCTGCTCCAACAGCACACAATACGCCTGTACTAAAAGGTAAGAGAAGCAAGAATCTTTTCCAAGCGCGTTCAATTCAAGCACAAACGCTCCCCATCCTCCTAAGCATGCCCGTTCGCACCCGCGAAAGTGTCACCGCCCAAGTACCTCTGCATGAACTGCACGTAGTCATACTTGGGCAGGTCGCGGTCCTCTTTAAGGTCCGGCCCGCGGTGCGCCGGCATGCTGCTCATGAGCTGCTGCACAATCTCCTCGGGAATCAGACTGTGCGTGAGATCGAGCTCGGTGACGTAGGGTTTGCCGTCGGCGACTTCGCGGAAAGACTCGAAGACCTGCTCGGCGGTGTTCTGGTCCTCGGTGACGTCGACCATGAAGCGGATGAACTGCTCGAAGCTGACGCTGCCGCCGCTGCGGCCGGCGACTTCGACGAAGCGGTCGTGCATTTCGTCTTCGTCGTACACGAGGCCGAGGGAGGCGAGGGCGGCGCTGAATTCGAGCTCTTGCAGGCTGTTGGAGAGGTCGCGGTCGAAGTGGCGGAAGACGGACTCGAACTCTTCTAGCTGCATAGGCGTGAGGTTGGTCATGTTACGGGCCACCATTTGGTTCTCCAGGAAGACGAGTTTCTTGTGCACGGAGGAGCGGACGAGGGAAAGCTCGTAGACGAGTTCTTCGTAGGTGTAGGTTGTGTAGTCGTTCTCTTCGATGTTGGCTTGCTCGCATTGTTTGTCGAGCTTGGCAATGACTTCGAGGTATTGGTCTAAGGGTGGTAGATGCCCAGATATTTGCTGCGTGTGGCTGAGTTGGTCTTCGACATCACCTTCGAGGCCGGATATGCTCATGCTGATGGTGCTGAGGGCTAGCGCAAAGTCGTTAGCCTTGTCTGCGAAACTGCGGCGTAGGTTGTTCTTGATGTCGCGAATCGTGTTGTTGATAAGCTGGCTGCGGTCTCGTTCTGATTGCATCAAGCCTTGCCAGGCCTTGTCCAGCGCTTCCAAGCTCAACTCAGCAGGCGGCTCGTATGGGCTCAAGCGGTAAGTGCTGAGCTTAGTTTTGATGTTTCCGAGCAAGCCTGCAAGATCGCTCTTCTCGGCGATTTTCGTACGCTTGTCTTTCAACTTGTAGCTTGTGAACTTCTCGAGCTGTGCCTTTGCATCCACATATGTCCCGTCGAACTCGGCATCTTGCCATTCCTGCTCCTTCTCTGCGATTGATGCTAACAAAGCACGCATCCTGCGCTCGTAGTTGTTCTGCATCTCCCAAGCTCCTTGCATGTTGGTGACGAATTTCTCCACTCTCCTGCCAGCATTCTCAACCTTCTCCATGTGCGAGAAAGCGTGGAACCAGTAGGCGATGTAGGTCATGAGCGAACGCTCGTCGGGCTTTGCCACATCACACACATCCTCAACATCGAGCAGGTCCGGAATACCGATCTCCTTCGACGCAATATCGAACGCCAGCTGCATGTTTCCGCGGTGGTCGCTCTTGTCCAGGCTGTCGTAGTCCATCAAGTCGGGTCTGTGAATGTCCAGCAGAGCGCAGAAGGCCAGTCCATTGTTCCAACTAGCCGAGAAGTCCGTCACCGACACTTCGCTGTAGCACGCCGTCTTCCTCTGACACCACAACAGCAGACCCTCTCTTGCGCTCAGACCCTGGTCATTGATGTCGTTGATTGTGAATCGCAGAATCAGCGTCCATATCAGTCCGAGAATAATCTTCCGATTGCCGTCCACGATGTCCTCGGCGCCAATATTCGTAAGCTGGATCTTCCGCCCTTTGATGTAGTCCAGCGCGATATTGGCGTTCTCGAAGCGCTGCACGCGCAGCTTGGGTTTGGCGGCATAGCGGCCGAGGGATTCCTGTGACAGGATCTCCAGAAGGTGGATGAGGACGGTGCCGTCGGAGACATCGCGCACGAGGTCGTCAACGTGCACACCGCGGACGGCCAATTTGCTGTTCAGCCTGCGGTGAACGAAGACGTTAGCTGTTTTGAAGCCGTTTGACTCGAGTGGTTTCCCACAGTTGTAGGTAGGGCAGCTACACACCATTTGCCAAACGTCTTCTCCTGCACCTTAATCCAGCTCTGCTCGAGCACGGCCATGGCCAACACTCATGCACGGTGGGTGTTGCTGGGCGGTGTCCTTGAGTCGGCCGGTGAGCTGCTTCTCGAAGGATTGCTTCCCTTGTCTGCTGCCTGCTACCAAATAGATGTCTCGTGCGGGCGAGGCTTAATCAAATGTTTAATCGATTTGCTGCAAAGGTAAACTGGAGAGAGCAATAATAAGGGCAGCGTTGTTGTTTGCGTATAATTGTGATGTTTGCCCTCCCCTGATCACAGATCAACAGAAAGTGGGCTGCGATATGGTAGCCGGGGTGAACTTGACTTTGGCCGGCCCGCCAAAACATGGAGAGGAGAGCGCCCTCTTGGAGTCTTGCCTGGCAACAAACTGGGGCAAGGGTCTGCTTCCTTGCGCCAATCACACTCGACGGATGTGAATCTGGCGATTTGCAGTTCTGACGCCATTGGCGATGTGTTGGTTGTGGATGTTTAGCGAGAATAGGTGGATGATTGTCTCATGTAGATGTCAGCGCGGGACTAGTTACCGTTGACTTCTGGGATGACCCGGTGCATGGGTTCGAAATGCCGGGTACGAAGGAGATAGTAGTCCAAGAAGGGAAGTGCAGTGTCATGGGAATGTTTACTCTCATATGCTAGAGTGATCCTTGAGATCATCGGCACTGTATCACGTGCACAGGATGGTGAAAGGAACAGGCACAGGGAAACAAAATTTAAATCATCGGACAAAGGTTTGTACAGTTCAATTCCTCCTTCGGCGTTCATCTACATCATATTCCCATCGTTTTTATCTCATAATTTTTCCCAATCGTTTTAGTCAGGCGAACCAGCCTGCCCTTCTCAAATCCATGTCATGACTTCCTCGCCCTCCACCAAAGGCCTCTGCATTTGAGTGGAGGGTACTCTCGACACCCTGCCATTGGCAGGAGCGCTTCCTCTCCCTCTTTGGACCACGCGCCCGGCCTGCAGGATCGCGCGGTTAGAGAGAGTGCTGGGTTTGCGCATGATGTCGCACACCGGCATCGGCCGTACTGAAGTAGGCACAGTGATTTCCGGTTCTTGCGGGACGACCGCTTCGGCGCTGCTGCGTGCAGTCGAGCTGTGCATGAGCTCCGGTACGCTGTTCAGTGAGCCGATGGATGCGTGTCCGTTGTCGCTGCTGGGAGCTGGGTGGACGCCGCTCTCGAATGACGCACAGGAATTGGACTTTTGGTGACCAGAGCTGCCTGTGCGGGTGGATGCGCTGTCGCATATGCTTCCTAATGATGTGCTGAGATGCATGAGCTCCGGGTCAAACATTGGCTTTGAGTCTTCCTTGGGCATTTCGTGGTCGGGGGCCTCCATTATTACAGATGTAGTCCTAGCATGTTGGAAGCCACGGTGGCCCACTATGGAAGACACCTTACGCTGTGGTGGGCTAGTATGTGGTGCCGATGGGGCGTAGAAGGCGGAGGCTCTGGGTGCATCGTTAGGTGGGATGAACTTGGAGAGGCGGAACCCGCCGTCCATCTCCTCGAAGTTCTCGTACCAGTGGAAGTCGCAAGTCGATTCTGCTTCCTGCTCATAGCAGAAATCCACGTCTTCTTCCCAGGATGCTTCGGATAGTTCGATTGTTGATGCTCGTTCGTTGAGGCTAGACCATGGTACAGCAGTGATGGAGCGAACATTAGAAGATCTTCGAGAGTCCGGTCTTGAAGATGATGTTTCGCCAGAAGTGCTTGATGACAACTGAGAGTCGACTGTCATACGTCTGGAATCCCTCCTAGAGCCTGTACGCTGTGGCAAAGCAGGTAAAGGCTGCTGAGCTCGATACTTGACTTCTGAAGGTGTGCAATGCTTGACTTGTGCTGCGACAGGAGGGATGGTTTCCGAATCGGATGGGATGTTTGGGTTGTTGATGGAGAGCCTCACGACTTGACTCATGGAGGAAGGACTCCTGTGAACAGCATTGCCAGTCTGACATGAAGCTGCTCGAGGTCGGCCGCCACCGACAAGCATTTGGTGACGTCCATGTGTGACGTCTACTGAGCGGCTACTTGAGTGGTGAGGTCCAATGGCAGGTGATGTTAGTAGAGGTGTTGTTGGGCGAGTGCCAGTAGTTCCATCAGAAATGATATCAGGTTGGATCCGGGATTGGCCTTTCTCGTCGACAGTAGGTAGACCTGGTACATGTTTTCGCCTTGTGTGGCTCAAGTGCTGGAAGTTGAATGGTTGTGAGATGGATTGCTTCTTGATGTGACTTTGATCTTGTTTGAATGTTAGCTTCTGACCATTGCAAGAACGTGACTGCATTCATGTGTCACGTACAATCTTCATCTGACTTGAAATGTCTTGGTGCCTCCTCGGCATTGAGTACATTCTCGTCGCGAGTCGCCTTTCGATTTAACCTTTTGCGACTTCCAAACAGTGAGCTTCGCTTGCTCATCGAGGGATCCGTTTGACTGCGTTCCATAATGGTTGTTGAGGTCGACGGTCTAGGGCCAGCTTGACATGTCGCTGCACTGCGAAGTGTCGGCCGCGAGGGATCCAGATCAATTGTATCTTGGTCGATAGTTGCACCGTTGCGGGATGAGGGTCGCGAGAAGATCGACGTGCGTTTCATAAGGCCATTGGCTTTTGCTGTTTGGTAAAACTGGCCAGGCGCTTGAGCAACAGCAGCTATAGACTGCTGAAACGATGTTTGTGACATGGCCGCCGTTGGGGGCTTGGGAATGCCTCGGACCTTCGGATGACTATGAGAGTCGGGGGGTCAATGGCATTCCTTCGCGCGAGTCGCTTGCAGTAGTCGCAAAGTTCGGTCGTTCCTGATTCAGGCAGAGCAGCGAGGGCTGTAAAGTAGTGAGCAGCGTATGTGGGTACGTTGATGGTGTTATTATACGAGGACGAGGGCCAAAATGCAACGGATCGATTTGCAGCGCGCAGCCCAAGGGAAACAGACGAGATGAAGTGCAGAGCCACGAAATGACCATCGATGGCATTGACAGTGGTGCCCTGCAGCGCTGTGCCGGCGACAGGAGCACACACCGGGGCCTACGCTCAGCCCATGTCGGGATGCTGGAGGCTGTGAGACGGCATGATCCCAGTAGGGGACACGGTAGCGTCGCTGGTGGATGCAGGTACAGGGCTAGAGTTCAGTGAAACATGGTACGCCCGGTTCTACAGACACAACAGGCAGGCAGGCGGGGAGGGTGGACTGGGTGGATGCCAGCCCACGCGTGGCACGCAATAATTGTGCGGTCGGGCCAGGTGTGCAGAGACTCGAGGCGTGCGAGTTCTCAGTTGAGACTACGGCGACTCTGCAGGCAAGCAACGAGCGCCCACCGGGCTCCGTCCGGCGCTTATGCAGCGCGTGCATGTCCACTGTGCATTGTGCAATATTGTATGCCTGTTCCTGGCATTTATCGGCACACAGACGGATGCTGCCGTGATGACATGCAACCGCATTGGGTTGTCATAGGCGCAGGATTCGATGCGGCGTAACTGTGAGAGAATCCTCAAGGCATGCTTTACGGAAGATTTCGTATACGAGCCGCCCCTGATGATACACACAGACTACGCATGCGACAGCGTCCAGGGTGGCCAGACTGATAAAGGAGGCAGAAGACGTTGATAGTGTCTTTCTGTTCCCAAGGCTGACCAGAGCGCCCAAACAGCGGTCGATGTAGCAACACCACTGACCTGCCCAGCCCGGAGATGTGCCAGCCACGACCAGCGATACCTCCACGCAACGTGTGTGCAGTGTACTGTGCGCGCACGGGACTCGCATTTTGACGCAGCAGGGCCAGAGACGTCGTGTCGTGTGGGTGCCCGAGATGCCCATAGCATAGCGAGAGAACCCACGAGCCCACATTCACGAAAGGCACACACGCGTTCTCTCGACAGTCGAGTCTCCTCTGCCCTGCCATCCCTGTGCCTGTCCGAGAAAGCGAGCTCTCATCGGAGATTTTTGGCTGGCCCAATACGGTGACGGCACGGGGGGCCCCAATTGTTTGTTGTGAACTGTGGACACTCATGACGAACCACTGAGGGCCGAACTGCGCGTGCTCGCGGAGAACTGCTGGAGAGTTCCTGTCGCAGATCGCCTTGTTCGCAATCTCCACGAATCTCAACGCCGCTCGTATGGCCTCCGGGGTGCACGTGAACGGCACATGCATGTGTTACCTGGTATTGAGTGATGATTGTCGCCGGGCACTCCACGCCACGGTGATCCGATATATTGGCCCTACACCGTACGCACGCACATAGAATAGCGTTTAGCCATGACAACCACAAGTCCACAACCTTCGACTGGCACGGCGCGATTCACGGCGCCGAAAAGGCAAAGGCTGATGACCGGACAAAAATCAGCAGCACATTCGTTCATTCCCGTGTGCAAGGTAGACCCCGACTCCACACGTGCGAAACAAACGGCCCACCACCTGAGGCAAACTCTCGTCTCGCCCGCGACCAATGGCTGCTTTTCCACGCGCCAGCCCAACTATCGAGAGTGGGATTATCCAGAAAATCTTTTTTCCTCGGTCGCGGTCGAGAACTCATCATATTTATGGATCCGCCTCATTGGGAAGACCTGTTGACGCATAAGCTTTGCCGTAACGAAGTGCCCTCTCCACCGGGTGGATGTTGACTACTGCGCAGCGTACATATGCATCGTCGAACTCTTGCATCGGGTCGAAGACGGTAGAAACGCACTGGAAACCGCTGACTATGCTAGCTCCGTAGGGTAGTGACATGTCAACGGCGTCCACAGTAAGTACTAAGTACTTCTCATGCAAAGTGCGATTCATGAGCCGGCGTAACGGCTGCAGGAGGATCAGTAGAGCTGCACGCTGATAATAGATTCCAAACACTCGCAGCTTGCTTGTCGCACCAAGGAACTCAGACTAAGAGTGATCGAGCATCGTGAGATCACCACCACCAGCCCAGCGTGCCAGCGAGCCAGCCCCTCGAACCGTTATATGCCGTGCGACCTCAGCGTTCCGGACTTCCCCTGAACTTTTGGCCGGCGACAGTTGCACAGGTTAGCCGCTGGCGCAACACACGTTTTTGCTCGCGTGCGTCAGAAAGACTTGTCTCAGGCCCTGCGTTTTTTGTGAAGAACGCCTTTCGAATTGTTGATTGGGTGCGGCTCATTCTCTAGTTCGACCTCCATGATCGGCCAAAAGATGGGACTTCTCAACCATGGTTCATCTTTGATCGGCAGAGCTTCACGCGGGAACCAAACTACAGGCGTGGCATCCAGAGTCGACAACTCTATGGCTCGGCTTTCCTCCTTACACTTGTGCATAGTGCATGTGCCTCTGCTTGTGCCTGTGTATTACTATTCTTCTACCACTGGCACACCTCTTCTCACCAGCGTGTGTAACTCTCTGATTGGCATGACCACAAGCACTTCGCCTAATAGCGAAGCCCAAGGCTGCACTGCATGTATTGGTACTCGATATTCCTGTCGTTGACACCCCCAACTTTTTCGTGCGCCGTGGCTGAATACCCATGACAGTGCTCATATGGGGAGAGCGGCATGATCATGCGCGGGTGAGTTGTGCCCTCCCTTGTCGACTTGAGTTAATGTGACCATTCTTCTCCTCGTCGTTTACGAGACGGTCGTGCGACAAGCCGCTTACCATACTCTCTGGAAAGGAGCCTGTGCTGGACCATCTTTCAATCTGTCGTCGACTAGCCCCACGTTCATGCATACCAGATTTTTCTTTCAAAGATCTCGTGGTTTTCTTTTAACAGTTCATCGTGCCAGGGAATGTCTCGTACCTGCCTCGGGTGCCCTTCCCCATAACTATCGCTGTGCATCAAACACCACAACGTTGATGAACGCCAGGGCAAGTGTGGAAGTGTTTCACCATCCCACCGAACCCTACCCATAGTTCGCAATGATGTACATGTATGAAACTCCCATTTCCCCATCGCTGAAACTCGCAGGAACCACATCATGTGCTTGTACCAAAATAGAAAGGAAATCCACTAACACAGATACACCCTGCAAATACATGCAAGATACACAGTACATACATGCTTCATGTTCGTACGAAGTACCAATAGCAGCTTCAGGTTATAGGGTTAGTGCAGCGCCGACCTTGTCCATGACCGGGTACCTGTCACAGCTTGCAGCCTGCATCTCGCCCCAGGGATCTCGCTCCCAGATTGTGAGTTGTCATTTTTACTTATCGGCAAGTGTCGACCCGCATGCGTCTCGACCAAAATCGATCAATCTGCGCGCGTAGCGTGTTCTGCCGGTACTTGCAGAGTTGCGAGACAATTCAAACCCGGGTTTCGGAAGGCGAGCTTCCTACACGGCTATGAGGGCGATCACAGGCAGGAAACCTGTTTGTGGATGGGACTTCCCTTCCCTGCTGGATGTGGGCAGACGGCGTGCATGTAGGATTCTGTTGAGTCCTGGGTATGGCTGCAATATTGAGCTGTCGGCGATAGATGTTGTCGTTTTTGGGCACGATACGGGATGAGAATGCATGCAGCCTTCTTGGCTGTGAGGGAAGAACGCTGCAATGAGCGAGGAACTGCCGATACGGCGAGAACAATCAGATCAAGTCAGAAGAGAGTAGAGTCGTGTGGATGAAGCGAAGTGTCGTTAGTAGCCTCGGTTGTCTTGGAGCTCTCAAAAAGTGATATGATGCTCGTTGATGTTGCACATGGCGATTGGTAGGCCTTCCCTGGCTTGGACCCTATCGATGTTCCTTCCCTGAGGGGTGACATCAATCGTACAGCTATCAGATCAAACCAATAGCAGCAGCTGCTGCAACAACAAGGACTTTTGGAGATATAGACATATACAGCAACACACGACAAACATACCCAGAAAAGCCAGGCTTCAATCTCCTCTCAGCAACAACCACTTCAGGACAATTCAAAGCATGCTCTCGCACCCAGCGTGAACAAACCTCCATCCGCCTCGACTCTGACTACCAACCAACCAACAACACAACACACCACAATAGAACAACAATGTCCCGCCCCGCCACCACCGAAATCCCAATCTCCCCCTCCGACCCCACCCTCGCCGCCTCCTGCCTCGACTTCCTCCTAATCGAACTCGTGCCCCTCGCCCAGCGCATAACCGACCAACTCGCCGCGCGCGACGCCGCCCTGCGCGAAGAATACAAGCGCAGCCAGATTTTCCACGACCAGCCTCCTCCTTCTAGCACGGCAACTGGCAGTGGCAGTGGTGGGGATGTCAGTGGTGATGCGGGCGGCGCAGAAGTGAAAACTGCGGCTACGACTTTCACGGACGTGGGGTCTATGGGCGGCGCGCCGACAGATAATACTGCGATGTCTACGACTGCGGCGGGAGGAGTGGATGATGAGACGAGGGACGCGGTGTTTTGGAGATTGGATGGGCTGGGGTATAGGGTTGGGCAGGGATTGGTTGAGCGGTAGGTATGCTGTTTCCTCTCGTTTTACATTGGGAATCGCAAGAGAAGAAAGGAATGGCGGAAGAGAAGGCACATCAAAGCAAGGAACGACTGTACAAACCGACGAGAAGAACAACAGGAAACAACACGTTTGCTAACCCATGCAATAGGTTCAGCGCCAACCGCCCCCGCCCCCAAACCCCCCTCGACAGCATCAAATTCGTCTGCAAAGACCTCTGGCCGCTGCTCTTCCGCAAGCAGATCGACAACCTGAAAACCAACCACCGCGGTGTCTTCGTCTTGACGGACCAGCGCTTCCAGCCCATCAGCCGCGTGAGCGTCGATCGGAAAGCAGGCGTGAAAGCGCCGGAAGAGACGTTGAGTCGAGCGCAAGCAGTGAGTCTTATAACATAAAACTTGGAGGAAAGTGGGAGGTTGGGCATGCTGACAGATGGCGGCAGTATCTCTATTTCCCTTGCGGGATTATTCGAGGCGCTCTTGCTGGACTGGGAATGGATGTCACAGTGCATGCCGATTCGAGCGAGATACCTGCGGCGACGTTCCATATCAAGACGAGAGGCGCGAAGGCTTGAGCATTACCGCAATGAGTATCGCTGAGACAATTGAGGGTGGCCTGTGAAGCCAATGCGACGAGATGTTGGCACGAAGAGGCAAGGTCGCAAGATTTAGTGTCCAGACTCGCAGCCGCATGTTGTACATTATTCTGTCTGACACAAAGAAAGGGTCGGCAAACAGTGAGAGGAACATGGCAGGAGTCACGTGTGCAAGTAAAGAGGTTAAGCACAGGGCTAAGAGCAAAAGCTCGCCAGGTGACACGCCAAGTCAAGAAAGTAGAGAAATGAACGACAAACTTCAACTTTTCAGTGGTTTCTCATGGCTCGTAGCTACATGCATTTGCAGCAAATCCGCTAGCAACGTTTTGAACTCAGCAAGTGCTTCATATGCTCCCAGCTCGACCTTCTAAAGGCTTCCCATGCCGGCGCAATGCTTATTTGATCATAATCTATCTAAAATCAGTGTGAGCAGGCATTCAATCAAGTTTCCATTGAAACACCACTTACTTGGCAGGAGGAGGGTTGGCGACGAACTCGACACCCTTGGCGATGTTGCCCTTGAGGCCCTCGTAGCAAGCCTTGAGGAGCTTCTGCTCGTACTCGTTGGCAGAGCCAATTGGGTTGTGGGCCTTCTTTGCGCCCTCGGGGCCAAGCTCGACGGGGACGGAGAAGTAGTCAAGGCCAGTCTCCTTGGCGATCTCATCACCACCGGGGACACCGGGAAGGTAGACGAAAGTGGGCTCGATGATGCCAGTCTCACCCTTGTGAGCCTTGAGGAGCTTCTCGGCGAAGCGGAAGCCAGCATAGGCCATGGAGAGAGTGGCGGATCCGGCACCGTCCTTGGCCTTGACAACCTCGTCACCACCGAACTGGACACGGTTGGTGAGAGCGTCGAGCTTGTCCTGGGGAATGTTGACAGCAGGCTTGGCCTGGCTGAACAGAGGGACAATGGTCTCACCAGAGTGACCACCAATGACGGGAATGACAGTCTTCGCGGGGTCCTTCTCGCCGGTGATGCCCTGGACGAAGGTCTCGGCACGAACGACGTCGAGGGTGGTGACACCGAAGAGCTTCTGGGCGTTGAACTTGCCGGCCTTCTTGAGGACCTCAGCGGCAATGGGAACGGTGCTGTTCACGGGGTTGGAGATGACGAGGACGAAGGCCTCAGGGCAGTGCTCGACAACACCCTCGATCAGGCCCTTGACGATGCCAGCGTTGATCTTGAAGAGGTCATCACGGGTCATGCCAGGCTTGCCTGCGTGTATATGCTTAGCTCTTGACCTGGGGATACCATGATGGCTGGAGGCTTACGGGGAATGCCAGCGGGGATGACAACGATGTCAGCGCCAGTGAAGGCCTTTTTGAGGCCATCGTCGGCGGGAAGGAAGCCCTCGATCTGGGCGATGGAGGAGATGTGAGAGAGGTCGGTGGCCACGCCGGGAGTGTTGACGACATCGTAGAGGGCGAGCTTGTCGACGAGCGGGCAAGCCTTGAGGAGGAGGGACAGAGGCTGCGAGGAGATATAAGTGAGTGCGTCTTGAGGGAGGGAGGAGTGAATGGGTGGTGCTTACCTGTCCGATACCACCAGCGGCACCAGCGACGACTGTTGATCTCTTCGTTAGTGAGCTGTCACAGGGTGGACGTGGAGGTGTTTGTTGGGAACCCCGCACCTGCTTTGACCATATTGACGGTGTTGTTTTGAGTGGGTGAATGGGTATAGAGAGGTCGGTGTCGAGTGAGGCGTGAGTGATGGAAGTGCTGTGTGTTTTGTGTTTGGTAAGAAGGATGAAGAAGGTGCGAGTGGTTGGGAAAGTGCTTTAGACTCAGGCGAGCTGTTTGTATCACCGAGAGAATACACAGCGCTTGGACTACATCTGTATTGCGCCCCACCAAGACGGAGAGGGGTCATTTGAGCGTGGGGAACCGGAGGGCCGTTCTCTCAAGAACACTGCATGAATCTATGTCGAAATGATTAGAAACCCTTCCTATGATGGTGCTAACATTGCGAGTGTAGCATGCTCACAAGTAGATGAGTAACACCTGTGCAACATCAATCGCATGTCTATCGAGCAATGTTTCTTTCTTACTCTTTTACCATGCTCCACACGCATCAAGCCAGCCCGTAATTAGGTGATCGATTGACACAGCGAATGTGACATTTGTCTCCGGCCCTGCATTATTGTCCATCCCGCGCACCGGGTATATCCATACTGCAAGGTCCTTGATGCGTTATATCTATCTCTGCGGCGGTCCTTTCTTTCTACTGTAACATCGCCTTTGAACGATGCGCTGTCTTCGGCACATTCCACGAGATGACCATATGACACAGGAGTAACGATTCTCGATCCCTAATAGCCAATGCGATCGTCCACAACACAATCGCATTCCATCACTCGTTGCTCTTCTTCACATGCCATCAATTACACCATCCACCTTTCCGTCGAGCCTTTGCCGTAGCCTAGAGCCGCCCAAGGAGAACAGGATCAACTCGCCGAGATCATCCGATCACAACGATGATACTGTATTCACATGCGATTCATTATCGTAGATACAGCCTCATACTACGCTCGTGACCTCACAAGCCGCGGTCGCACGGATTCCATGTGGTTGCGCATCTCGAATCCCGAGTATGCCCGGCGGATGCTCACAGCCGCGGCGATTCCACGAGAACGCCCGGAACAAGACAACATAGAGATGTTCGGCATCGTGATGATGGAAGGTAAACATATTTTGCTATGCGCCGATCGTGTGATCTAGGCGTCTCGTGTGCGTGTATATAAGCGCGCAAGTGCACATCGCCGTCGCTCGTTGTTCATCCAAACAAACAAACAAACAAACCAATGCTCATGCATTCTATCTTCAAGAAGCCCAGCTCACAGGCATGATAGGACCCAAAATACAAACCAAACAATCCCAATGTGAAGCGCCCTGCGCCGATGTCCGTTATGCTCAATGTTTTCTCGTCCCTGTGCATTTGTACGAGGTTTTTGTATGCAAGATTCCGTGGGTTCGTATTCGTTTCTTTCGTCTTTGATGTTGTATGTTCGAAATGCTCTGGGCGTCTTCTTCTTGTGTCTATTCCGGTTCCAGGGTCAAGGCAAGCTCGTCTTCTGGCTGAAGCATGCGTGGCAAGTAGAACTTGACGTTCTCGTAGACAAGGAATGTCACGCAGGTCGATGGTAGAACCCTGATAAGGTTGGGCCCGAGTCTGTGGTGGTGCGCGTGTTAGACAAATCTCAAATGAATCGAAGGGCCAGACTTACCCTTTGTAGAATCCTAAAAAGCCCTCGTATCTCCATACTTGCTTGACCACGTCTATGACACCCTTATACTTCGTCTGTGCATCGTATGTCTGCAGCCGCGAACGCACGACTTGATACGGATATGTGACGGTCCCTGCGAGCATTTTACTCGTAGCGCTGAGAGAAACAAAGTCCCAGTTCGTCAAGCCCTCTTTGCCGCCAGCGCGCGACAAACCCCAATGGTTCTTCAGGCTTTCATAGACCATGAACTGGATAGCACCGTGGCTCACGCCGATGAGCGAGGGCGTGAGGCCGCGATAGAATCCCCTAGGCCCCTCCGTTTTCCATATCGAGGCAATGCCTTGCGCGGTCGATGTGTAAGCGCCTGGCGTGTTCCGCGCAGTCGACAGCATCCGCGTCTTGATGACCCAGATCGGGTTCGTGACGACAGCAGTAAGAATGCCGCTAGCACCGGATGTAATGAAATAGTCGCCCCGAGGCAGTTTCTCCCTGTCCTTCCCATGCAAGCCTCTTGCCGTCGCCATCATTTCCTTCGCCGCCCCGTATGCCACGAAGTAGATCCCCCAGCTAAAGGAGTTCCCGACCATGTTCGGCACCAGGCCCCGGTAGAAGCTGCGTACGACTTGCGCCCAGTGTCTGATCCCGCCATTGCTGTGGGAGCCTTGTTGAGAGGCTTCGTTGGCAATCTGCCGCACGACCCGCCAGGTGGTGCCGATTTGGCTCTTCGCGTTCTGTTCGAGTTGAATACGAGTCTTTATGACATCGAAGGAGTGGACGACGAGGGTGGTGGCGACTCCGGTCGTGAAGCCGGCCGTCCACTCGACGAGGGAAGGTGTGATTGTGACAGTGGGTTGCTTGACTTCGAGCGGAGGATACACCCGCGGCATCACTGCGGCGGGGGCGGAGGTAGAAATTGTGGCGATAGTGTCGTAGATTTTTGCGTGATCATAGTGAGCGTGAGGATAGCATGTTCGGTCCGAGTCGTGTTTTGTGGTGTGTGGTGTTGGTAAAGGAAAGCTCGCAGTGTCGCAGACCGACAAATTGCGTCTGGGTGTTGATACAGGTACCTAAGCATGTGCACGGACGCGAGCCTCAATGATGTCGGCTTTTCGGGACAGCGGCAGCGGGGTTAGCGCGAAGCGAAGTGAAGTACCAAAGTACCCTTGGACTCGGTCGAGCTTTCCCTATACCCTTAACTCTTGTTTCTGCGTCTCTACACATGTGTACATGTAATTGAACACATGTACGTTCTGTACAAGGATGTTCACTAAACTCGGCATTGAGCCACTGCGTTGATCTTACGCCTAGTAGCCATTGACGCTTTCAGCTGAAATACATGTACACACAAACATCGGGTAAAACCTAGCTCCGACCCATCTGGCAGTGGGAGGTCGAAGCTTGAAGCAAGATGTTTACCGTAAACCAGTCTCGATCGCTAGACACGCGGCCACAGTCGAGTCCGACGCATGGAATCATCAATCACCGTAAGATGTCATCGAAAAGCGATATTCACGGGTACATTATTACGTCTCAAAGACCTAGCGGTCTTTGCGGATTCTGGTTCAGTGACAGCGGGCTTTGCGGGTTTTGCGATTCAGGGCTGTCACAATATAAATATGAACCAACGCAATGATACCGAGTCATCTTCCCTGTATCTCTAACTTATAACCTAAACTTGGAGGCACGAGCACACCATAATCCCATTAGTCGATCATCGCAATCACCAACATCATGCCGGCAACGTCAGATATCCTCCAGTTTATGCACGGCCAGCTTTTCCAGACGCCACAACTCCCAAAAGTCGGCTTTACGGGCAAGACTGTAGTCGTGACCGGTGCCAACTCAGGGCTTGGGTTTGAGTGTGCCAAACACTTGTGAGTTGTCAAATTTCCTAAGCAGCCGGATCAAAACTGACAGCAAAGCAGATTCAACCTCAATGTATCGACTCTCGTACTCGGTTGCCGCGACCTCGCCAAAGGAGAAGCAGCGAAGAAAGCGATACTCGGGAATCGAACTGGGGCTGAGAGAATTCTGGTCTGGAAGCTCGACATGGCGGACTACAGTTCAGTCAAGTCCTTCAGCCACAGAGTCACGAACGATCTACAACGCGTCGATGCAGTGCTCGCCAATGCTGGAATTTCGACAAACCATTTCGCTCTGGCCGAAGGTTTGGAACAGACCTTGACCGTCAACGTTGTTTCGACATTCCTGCTTTCTAAACTCTGCTTGCCAGCGCTCGAGCGAACGGCAAAGTCGAACGGCTCGCCGACACATCTCACGATCGTTGGGTCAAATGTGCACGCCTTCGCAGACCCTACCAGTATCACAAATCTTCCTCGGGGCCAGGTGCTATCATCACTAAGTGTTGAGAAATCGGCCGACATGAACGGTCGATACTTTCTGAGCAAATTGCTGGTCCAACTTTGTACTCAAGAACTAGCGGCTCGGACACCGAAGTCTGAACTATCAGTTGGTGTGCCAAGCGTCATCATCAACTGCCCAAGTCCCGGCTGGTGCAAGACACCTCTGTTCCGACAAGACGACGGGGGTGCTATCGGTCGCAACATGCTCCGACTCATTGGTAGGACTGGTGAGGTCGGGGCTCGCACTCTTGTCTCAGCCATAATAGCCGACTCGGAGACCCATGGAAAGTATTTGAGCGAGTCTCAAGTCAAGAACGCTTCTGTTTGGGTCCGAAGTAACGAGGGAAAAACGTTACAGAAGGAGATATGGAGCGAGCTAGAGCAAACGTTGAATAGAATAGTCGATCACTAGCCTACAGGGAAAAAATCTGTATCCAGATCAAGATCTCCAGTCTCGATGTCCTCGATCAGCAAGTCCCAGTGGAACCAGGTCATGTCAACATCGGTATCCATCTTGGTGGCAAACTCGCCTCCTGAAGTTGTCTCGCTGGCCAAGGTAGACGTATGGCTGTTCAGACGTGGTCCGAGATCTCCGAGTCCGTAGCCGTGCCATTGAAGGTCAGTAGAACTGCCATTCGTTGTAGGCGTGCTGTCTGTCGGCGTTGCTGTTTGAGCTTCTCGAAGGCTGCGAGCTCTCTGCATAAGTTTCGCAATCGGCTTCCACAACAAGCCGGACTTGGTATCCGCGACTATTGTAGCATAGTCATCGAAGGATTGTTGCGCAACGAGCCATGCGCGATCTGCAGATCTTCCTCTAGCAGTGCAAAGCTCTGCCAGAACCACAGCTAGTGCGAACCATTTCACCCATTTGAACCATGCCCATTGAGCGAATTGAAACCATGAGCGTTTCGACTGCGAACGCTGTAGGACTTCTGTAGCCATGATCAGCAGCTCGTTGCTGTCGATCTGGCCGAGGGCATACGATCCTTGGTCCTTGCCTCGCTTGTGCAGAGGCCTGTGGAACAACAAAGTCATTGCTACCAAGCTTTCTTGTGCCACCGTCACAGTGAATGCCTGTATCTTGGTGGGAGCTGTGCCACATTGGTTTTGCACTTGCTTTACAACAAATTCAAAATCGGCCAGAGTGTCAAGCTGTTGCTGCCGTGCAAGGTGTCCATCGATAATGCCATCTGCTGCTGATACGCCAAGCTCTGTAATCTTCCTGTTGCAGATACTGGCGTGAAAAGTCATTCGATAAAAGGGCGACTCGGGGACAGTTTCTTGTTCCGCACGCTGGCTAATGCTATGCGTGACAACGTCGATATCGTCAGAAAAGGCGGGCCAGTCTGTAAACTCGCTCGAATGAAGCAATGCGCGCGACCCCCTGTCGAAGGCAGATTGTAAATCTAGGACACCAATCCCGAACCAAAGCCTTCGACGAAGCTCCCTGTCTAGCACAGAGAGCTTGTGCGAACTTTGAGCGCCTCTCAGACCCGTGGCATCTGCTAGCCTTACGGCTACGGCAATCAGTGTCCATTGCGCCGCGCTCGAATCACAAGCTCGGAGTCCAGCCTGATATGAATTAGAACTCGCTAATGGTGTATTTGAGACTGCCAATCTAGAATTTTAATACTTACGAGATAAATCACAAACGCTTGCAAGACCATGAAACTGGTTGTCGTCAGCAGCCCGGCGTCAATGAACGCTTTCTCGGCGCGTTGGCGATACTGGCCCAACATTGCCCGGCGCCCTTCCAGCTCATGGTCGAAGAGAGAACAGGCACTGGTGAACAAGACAGCGGACTTCAGTGCTCGATGTTTGACATCCTCCTTCTCGTTGTATGCGTTGAACAGAGCAAGCGTTGATGGCCAGTGGAGGACGTTGAATAAGGCATGTACACGCTCGTGGTAGACATTGACCAAAAAGTCGCTCATCTCAGAGGCCATATCTGTGAGGCCAACACTATTCGATGACCCAAAGAGCATCTTATTAGGGTCGAAGGAGATGGTATCTCCAGTCTTGGCAGAGGCGGGTGTCGGTACTTCTGGCCCTTGAGAGACCATTTTAGGCTGTTGCATATCGTCGTTGTGATCGGTTGATTCACCGTCTTCTAATACGCTCCGGAGACCTGCGACTGATTCCGCCAACTCGGCCCAGAAATCAGGGGCAACGAATGGCCTCGAGGCGGGTGAAGGATACTCTGTGCGGCCATGATTGGTTGCATGTTGCTGATTCCATCAGTGTGAACACAATATCAACTAGTGAAGATGACAAATGCTCACGTCTTTAATTGTAGGGATCGACTGGGTCTGCTGTAATCGCGAAACTATGCTCTCAAGTTGATCGACGCGCTCTCGAAGCACTTGCTCACTCGATGACTTCGCTAGCCTGGCGGAACGGCCTCTTGGTAGACGTTGGCGTTGGACGACTGTGCAGGTCGCACCGGTCTTGAGACATGTCGAGCAGGTTGGTAGTTTCTTGTCGCATTTTGTCTTACGTCGCGTACAGCTCTGGCAGCTCAATTGTGCTACGGGAAGACTCATCCCAGATCGAATTTGGGGTTGCGCGAGGAATGACCACGGCTTTTGTCGCTGGTTTCGACGACCAGTCTGTGAAGGAGAGATATACTGTCAGTGTAGTTGTGTTGTATATGTATGTACGAGGTTGCTGGCGACGTCTGGTTTTCGATGATGGTTTGACTTCTTGGGTGCTTGGGTGGGAAGGAGCGAAGAAGCGTGGGGTAATTGCACCTTGTTTGAGATGAGGCCAATATCGTCAGTAGACGCGATGCTCGAATTCGGCCAACCAGACATGCTAATACTGCCTGCGTCTGTACAAGGTACAACTAAATGTGTCTTGCCCTTTCGTATGATGATGTCGTCAGTATATCGATTGAGAACTTGATCGGGAGTTCCAATGCACATGGCAATGCCTAGGGCTTGTTCAAGTAGTGATATGATCTTGAGACTAGACACTCTGAACATGACTCTTCGCATCCAGACATGCGAGAGATCCGGACAACACGGCTTCAACGACGTCGATAGAGAACACCGCGATCAGCCCGTACCATTCAATGCCTTTGAAACATGGAGTAGCGCGTATAGGTCAATATTGACATTCCTTCCTTAATACATACAGCCGTATTCCGGCAGCATTCCAGCTCGGCATGCTTTTCCTCCCCTCTAAGCCTCTGCCCAAGCCCTCTCAGATATGTCTGTCCATTTGACACCCGCGAACGAAGTACTCCCAAACGCCGCGCCTATGCACTATACAGGCTGCGCCTCCCAGCGCTTCGCAACTTCTAGTGGTGCTCCTCGCCGTGGTGATCGTGGTGGCCGTGGTCGGCAATGAGTTTGTCGTATGCGACGTAGACTGCGAATGCTCCGAGGGCGATGCCGAAGCCAGGGAATGAGCCCTTGAAGCGGTTGCCGCGGCTGAAGGGGCCGGTGTATCTCCAGGCCTCACTGTGTTGTGTTAGTTTGTTGTTATTTTCATAAGACAAGGAGCTTCATGCGAAAGGCTCTGGTCGGGTCCAGACGTACGCTCTTGCCCATGGGTCGTTTGCGGGCTGGCCAGCGGCCGCAGCGAACTTTTGCGGGTCAAAGCCGGTGAGGTTGGGTCGAGGAGCCATTGTGTTGTCTGTGTATGTGGTCAGAGTGGGCGACCGGGGATGTGTATAGCTTGCGCAAGTCGTACCTGAGTCTCAATGGCGCGTACTTGCTTACCTACAACATGCCTGAGGTGCGGTGCTGGACTGCTGCTGCTTGGAGAGACGGCCGGGCTGAGCCGCACCTTCCCGGCGCGTTGGCAGCAGCAGTAGCCAGCAACAGCGGGCGTCGAGCAGCATCGCGGACATGGATGGTGTTTAGTGATTGAATTGATAGAGGTCACTTGACATTCTTGAGCACTACGACTGGATTGACAAAGCACCGCATTATCTCCTCTCATCGACCAGCCGCACAAGCTTTCACGAGCATCTCCCACCACAATACCGACTGCCACTGCCAGCACACCTTCACATCTTCTCACCACCATCCTCGCAACCAGTAGTCTGTCGCTCTCGCACAATTACCTAGCCGCTAATCGTGCGCTGTCTAGTGTACCACGAAGATATCACAGTCCTCGGAGTCGGATACTCACCCCCTCATTACATTCAGAAGCGACAACGCGCCAGACAAGAAGCCGCTTAGTCGCCGACTCCTCGCCCTCGCGCGTCCGGCCAGTTTACCACCCAACACCCACCTCTCCAGCAACCCTTAAACCCAGCATACCGTCCCGGCTCGCATCCCGAACCTATCTGGCCCAAATATCGGAGCGCACCACCAGCAGCCATGCCTCCTCAAGTGAGCCGCATGCACCCTTCGCACATGTCGAACCCATTCGTGCACCTCAATTCACAGAACTCCATCCCTCAGAGCTCATATCAAAGCCACACATCACATCTACCTGGGAGCTTCAGCTCACAGCCAAGCTTCGGTGGAACCACAATCGCGCCATTCCCATCATCAGCAACATATGGCGCGAGCGCTTTCACACCCGGCGCTGGTAGCTCAGTCTTCAATGGTGGTACCATTGGCGCACAGGGTCAGGGCCAAGGCCTTGCCTCTGTGGCAGCACAACAAGGATTCGCGAGAGGAGCAGCCATGCAGGAACATACAGCACACCAGCTAGAGGCGGCGAGCATGGATAGCAAGTCTGGAGCGAACAGCAGGATACGACAGGTCTGGCGGCACAATCTGGAGCAAGAGATGGCTGTTCTCCGACAGCTCATTATCAAGTATCCTTACGTTTCAATGGTATGTTGTGATCATTGTTCGGATGAAAGTCAATGACTGAAAGTGGATGTGCTGACATGAACACCACAGGACGCCGAATTCCCTGGTATTGTCGCGAGACCTATTGGAAACTTCGCAGGCAGCAAGGCCGAATACCACTATCAGACACTACGCTGCAACGTTGATCTCCTCAAGCCTATTCAGCTTGGCATCACCGTTTGGACATCAGAAGGCGAACTGCCACCCCAGCAACCCGATCCCGCACTCATCAGCCAGCTGAATGGCAAATCACCCTACCCGAACAACCTGATGTACCTCCCTTGCACATGGGTCTTCAACTTCAAGTTCAACCTCAATGAGGATATGTTCTCAGAACCTTCTATCAACCTTCTGGAACAGAGCGGAGTGGAGTTCGAGAAGAACCGTGAGATGGGCATCGAGCTTGACGCATTTGGTTCGCTTCTTACGACTTCCGGTCTGGTCTTCTCTGACGAAGTGAACTGGTTGTCATTCCACAGCGGCTATGACTTCGGCTACCTCATCAAGCTTCTGACTGCACAAGGCCTTCCTGAAGACCAAAGTGGCTTCTTCGACATTGTTGGCACATACTTCCCCAAACTTTGGGACATCAAATTCCTCCTGCGCCATGCTCAGCGCATGAACACACAAGGTCGCCTGAACCAGGAAAGCTCTCGCATCATCAGTGACCTTGGACAACGATCCGGACTTCAGGATCTTGCAGATATGCTTTCTTGCCACCGCGTTGGTCCAGCACACACTGGTGGCTCGGACGCTTGGCTCACTGGATCCGTCTTCTGGGCCATGCGAAACAGAGTCTTCGGCGGTGATCTTCCTGATGACCTGGCCGATCAAATCTACGGTCTCCATGGCGTTCCGTTGCCTGCATCGCAGCAATACCGCGAGGAGTTCTTCGCTGCGCAGGGAACACCTCAACAACAAGCCAATGGTCTCACTGGCGTGGCTGCGGGCTTTGCCTCTGGCCACACACCGAACAATCCCTCGACCCCCACCAGCACGCATGCTGGCCTAAACACAGGAACACCTGGTCCGCACTACGGGCACACCATGGGAGCTGGAAGCATGGGCTCAGCAGCATTCGGCAACTTCCAATACGGCGGCGGCAAATAGGGTGGCTCTCGTTGGACGGGTTGACATGATACCCATCTTGTTTGTTTTTGATAGCGTTCTGTATGATTGGGGCTGGCATGTCTGCAAATGACCTGAAGGATCAGATACATTCTTGCCCAGCGCATGTAAATATAGTTCGAGTACATGAATCTTATTATCATGAATGTCTTCTCCGTGTTCGCTGTCTGTAGCCTGCAGTTTGCGGATCAGTTGTGAAAATCTTTGGAAATTGTAAAGCCCATACAGATCATGTGCATTGCAATGCCATTGTCAATTCCACAGGATTTCCATCATCAAAATCAATTCAATTAATTAACATTCTTGTCGATCGAAAGCGATGCGGTCGATCGCGGGCCGATGCACGGGCGTACGGGGAAACTGGAGCAGCAACACCACCAGAATTTGAAGTGACTGCATTCTGAAGATGAGTGGACTAGCTAGCCTTGACTCACGGAAGCGTAACCTTACCCACACCTCTTCACTCCCGCAACCACTCCTTCAACGTGGCTGCCCGCGCATTCAAACCATTTTCTTCTTCAATTACCCGCAACTTTTCCACTTCAGCCTCTAAGTGGCGTGCACAGGCTCCGATCCGGACTCGAAACACAGGAGGAAAGCCCACCATGGCGACAGACTACAAGACCCTCGCGGGTCAAGAATTTGACAGATCCGCCTTTGAGTCGCTCATGAAGCGCAAGAACTTCTACTGGCAATCTTTCGAGCCCCATGGCCCGGTCAAGGGTCTTTTCGACTACGGTCACCCCCTTGCCACCCTCGAGGCTCAGTTCCTTTCCATCTGGCGTGATCACTTCGTTCGCAAGGAGCGCATGCAGGAGCTCAAGTGCGCCATGATCACCCCTTACAACGTCTTCAAGGCTTCTGGTCACGTGGACAAGTTTGCCGACTTCATGTGCAAGGACCCCAAGACTGGTGAGATCCTCCGTGCCGATCACTTGATCAAGGATGTGCTCGAGGCACGTCTCAAGTCTGACAAGGAGGCCCGTGGCGAGAAGGTCGAGGAGGCTGTTGATGACCCTACCAAGAAGAAGAAGAAGGTCAAGGCTTCCAAGGGTGCTGTCAAGCTTGACGATGAGGTTCGCAAGGAGTACGAGTTTTTGCTGGCCACTCTTGATGACTACACTGGCGAGGACATGGGTGCCCTTGTCAAGAAGCACGACATCCGCAGCCCTATCACTGGCAACGAGGTCGAGCCTCCTGTTTCCGTCAACCTCATGTTCCAGACTCAGATTGGTGCCACTGGCAAGGAGCCTGCCTTCCTGCGCCCCGAGACTGCCCAGGGTCAGTTCCTTTCTTTCCAGCACTTGCTCGAATACAACGACGGCAAGATGCCCTTCGCTTCTGCTTCCATTGGTTACTCTTTCCGCAACGAACTTTCGCCCCGCTCTGGTCTCCTCCGTGTTCGTGAGTTCTTGATGGCCGAGATCGAGCATTACGTCGACCCCGAGAGCGGCAAGCAGCACTCTGGCTTCAAGAAGGTCCGCGACTACAAGCTGCCCCTTCTGGCTCGCCAGACTCAGCAAGAGGGTGGCTCAACCCCCACTTTCATCACTATTGGCGAAGCTGTTGACACCAAGCTCGTTGACAACGAGACTCTCGGTTATTTCATCGCCAGAATCGCCATGTTCATGGAGAGAATCGGCGTCGACCCCACCAAGATGCGTTTCAGACAGCACATGCAAAACGAGATGGCTCACTACGCCGCTGACTGCTGGGACTGCGAGCTCCAGACTTCTTACGGCTGGGTTGAGTGTGTTGGCTGCGCCGACCGCAGCGCCTACGATTTGAGCGTTCACATGAAGGCCACTGGTGTGCCTCTTAACGTTCGTGAGTCTCTTAAGGAGCCTTACCGTGTCGAGGAGTGGCAGGCCCAGCTCGACAAGAAGAAGGCTGGTCCTATCTTCAAGAAGGACGCCTCCAAGGTGCAGGCTGCTCTCGACTCGCTCACACAGGACTTCCGCGAGAAGCTCTCTCTTTCCCTCGAGAAGGATGGTGAGGTTGAGGTTGAGGTCGCCGATGTTGAGGGCGGCAAGGTCAAGCTTAACAAGGATGTCGTCAGCATCCAGAAGGAGAGCCGCCTCGTCACCACTCGCGAATACATCCCCAACGTCATCGAGCCTTCATTTGGTATCGGACGTATCCTCTACAGCTTGATGGAGCACGCTTACTGGACTCGTGAGGGCGACGCTGCCCGCTCAGTCATGTCCTTTAAGCCCACCGTTGCACCCATCAAGGTTCTCCTGGTGCCCCTGCAGAAGGATGCTCGCTTCACTCCCGTCGTCGAGTCTCTCGAGGAGCAGCTCGACGAGCGTGGAATCTCCTACGACACCGACAGCTCTGGTGTCAGCATCGGCAAGCGTTACGCCCGTAACGACGAGCTCGGAATTCCTTGCGGCATTACTGTCGACTACCAGAGTTTGGAGGACGGCACTTTCACACTTCGCGACCGCGACACCACCAAGCAGGTGCGCGCGAAGGCCGAGGACATCCTCGACGCCGTGGAGAAGATGACTTTGGGCAGGTGGACTTGGGCTGATGTCCAGGCCAAGCTGCCTGCGTTCGAGGGCAAGGAGGAGGAGCCCAAGGCGGAGTAAATGTTACTCATCTAAAATTGTGCTTTCGAGTAGAAGAATGCAGTACTTGAAGGTTATGTCTTCCAGAGTTTTGTAGACTATAGGTATATCACGAATGGCAGGCAATGAAACTCCACCTTTGTCTACGATTGTTGATCAGATGACATACTGCAGGCTTACTCACTCTGCGCTGTTCAGCAATTACTCCCTCACTTCCGAGTAGAAGGCCCGATGCTATGACACTGCCTTACGCTTGTTTATATCCCAAGCTTTCCTACCATGTCTAACCACACAGATTATTGAATCCATCATGGTATAGCAGTTTGCCTTGCATAGATTATACCAATCTTCCATCAAAGTTTTCTTGTTCCTGTAATTAATAGCTGACTACATACGTACGTCGTGGCTGAGACTTCAAGATGCCAAGGACTCGATCCGATGTTCTGGCGATATGAACCGTTTCTCTTTGCTATCCTTGTTATGTTGCTGCCTGGCATCCCCAGAGTCCAAGATGCCGCTAAATACGTAGTTGGTGTTTCATGTGTGAAGTCTATACTGGATGGACGTCAATGTTGCCAGCGAGTAGAGTATCCTGCATCGCACACGCTGGACGATGATAGATGTTGGAGCCAATCACCAATAGTCTACCTTTACAAGTCTTGGAGAAACCAAGATAGAAGATCGCCGTCCACGTTCGCCCTCGTGGCTGAGCAGCCCAAGCACAACAAACGCATCACAAAAACAAGTTGATCTACCGTCCAGCCAAGAAGCACTACGCTCTTGGCGAAGCGGAGGGACGTTTTCGCGCTGCAAGTGCCCTCTTTGCCTCCGATATCGAAAGCGCAGATGTGACGTCCGCAGGGTGGGCGATCGCGAGTCAAGACCCAGAACCGGGTTGTTTGGCCAGTGACGAGGAGGCGTCGTGCGGCTCTTTTCTTGGATCCGCGCAATGCCTGGCAATGCATTATGTACGGCTGTAATGGGAAGCTTTTTCGCTTCGCGGCTGAAGCGTGGATCGGGATATGAACTTGACGTCTCTCTGTCTCTTTGGCTACTACGGTGGGTCGAGTGGTCGGTGCCGGAACGGACAGGCATCGGTGGATGCTCTGGGGGAGTGGAGACCCATATGGAGAGAGAGTGCGGAGGAGTGGAAAAGGAAAGAGGTCGCGTGCGCAAACAAAACAACGAACCGCTAATTGGGTAACCTCCTACCTCCGGGCGATCAAGGACTCGTCACCGCGGTCGTGGCTAAGCATACTGTCTGGCAACTGCTTGGACGATTCTAGCTTGGTGAGTCTTGGTCTTTTGGGGGATCTTGAACTCCTAGCTTCAGGATAGCGCACGTGTGCTCCAGAGCCAAGGCGTGGGTGTTTGTTGAGGCCGCGATTGCAAATGAGGCGCTGCTGGAGGTGCAGCTCGGGATCTCATGCAGAGTTTGGGCGGTAGGGTGCCGAGTGGACCTGTCGATCTTGTTGGCGGTGGAAGAACCGAAGATTTGCTGGGCAGTGTAGGGCCATTGGAAGTGTATCACCTTGATCGCTTCTGGGCGTGGAAGGTATAAGTATAACTAATCTTCCACTGCCTTGTTTTTGGGCATCCCATCAAATCAACCACTCTCTCAAGCATCGACAATCACATCTAACAACTTCACACGAACATATCACCATCGAGAGCAAACATGCAGTACAAGAACAGCCTCCTCTTCATCGGCCTCGTTGCCATCGGCGCCGTCGCAGCCCAAGAATTCGACAACAACGACGTCCCAAACCAATGCCGTACCGTCTGCCAGGCCATGGTCGACGCTGCTCGCACCTGCGACCAGACCAACAGCGGTGACCGCCAGGAAGTCGATTGCATCTGCAACACCACTGGTGCCAGTACCCAACTTCCCGAATGCGCTGCCTGCATTCGTCAATTCGACACCGACAACGATGACGATGATGACAATGATCAGAACGGTTCGTCTCAATGGAATTCCTTCACCTGAATGGAACTATCGCTAATGGTACCACCACCAACAGATGTCGACGAAGTCGTCCGCTCCTGCGGCTTCTCCTCCACCACTTTCAACGCCGCCGCCGCCACAGGCACCGGTAGCAACAGCGGCACCATCACCTCTTCTGCATCCGTCTCCCTGATCACAAGCACCTACACCACCACCTCGACCGACTTCGACGACGACCCCAACGACCAAGACGAGACCGAGACTTTCACGCGCACCACCGTGTTCCCTGCCGGAGCCACATCGGGAGGCAGCAACAGCGCTTCGCAGACCAGCAGCAGCGGCAGCGGCGCAGTCAACAGCGCTTCCAACAGCATCAGCAGCGGTGCTTCAGCTGCTACTAATGCTGCCGGCTCCGCAGCCAGCTCTGTGAGCAGTGCGGCTAGTGGCGCGGTTTCCGACTCTGGTGCTGCTGCTACTGCTTTGCCCATGCTCGGAGCTGGTGCTGGCGCGCTCGCTGCTGTGCTTGGTCTGTTGTAGATGGACCATTGAGATGGAGTAAGATCGGGTGGTTAGCGAGAGTGGTTGTCGTGACGATTTAATGTCTGGTGCGAGGATTTTGCGCGATTTGAGAGATGATCGATATACCCTCCTTTTCTGACGATTCTGGGATCTTGTTACTGGTAATAGCTATAGACGCGTTCGTAAACATATGGTACCAGGTTGGCCAACCTTACAGCAAGCTCCTAAGGTTCTCTCACTGGCAGTGAGCCTCATCTTGTGTGCATACGCGAGTGTTGTGGTGTAAATAATGATAGGGCATCTGAAGGTCATTAGCAGTATCTCAGTGGAAAGTACGGCAGTATCTGTCTCCAGAACTGCTGGTACTAGCGCATTTGGCTCTTAAGATGATTTGGGTTTGCTAGTAGTATCTCAGCGGCAAGCATAGCAGCATCGATACCTGCAGCTGATGATAGCATGATGGTTATCAAGGAAGCCAGACATAATCAGCGACATTTCAACGGCATATGATGGCCGTATAATATCATCATCGGATGGTATATGTACGGAGAGCTGGAAGACATGAGTAGAGTTTTGGCGATAGATTGAATCAGATGAGGCATCGTGCCCTCCAGTCTTTCATCCCCTGAACATATTAGCAGAGGGCTTCCACTGAGAGTACAAATGTTGATGTGAGCTGTCATTCTGTCATGGATATTCATTTTCTGTGGTATGTATAGCCGAAAGTCCACTGAATAGCGTGGGTATCATTATTCCTGAAGGGATGTCGTCCAAAATCCAAACGCCGTGTCATCCATGCCTCCCAGCGGGCACGCACTCCAAAATGCGACCGATACTTGCGCCGTCAATGGCCGCAACAACGTTGTTACTTTTCTAGTCACAGGATTACTGCCTCATCCGCTGCCGTACTGGCCTTGTTGCTCTGGCGGAGCACCAGTGTTGTACACTTGCCCGTAAATGTTTGGGTCGAACACAGGCTGTTGAGGATAGTATGCCTGAGGAACTCCCTGTTCGGGCTGTGCAGACAGGAACTCATGCTGAGGCTGCTGCTGTTGCTGAGGCGGCTGAGGGACATGTCCCTGATCCTGTGCGCCAGGCTGAGGTTCCGCGTAGTCCGGTCTGCGCTTGTGCTGAGGTGTCGCATCCTCTCGAGGTACTATATCGATGAGGAAGTCGAACATGTCAGACTTGCCCAGAGCGGCGGCGATATCACTCCTCTGCAAAGTACGACGCTTGTTCTCCTCTGCGTGAATCCACGCGCGCATGGTGAGCTCGGTGATGAAGGTCTCGCAAGCCTTGGCGAATATGATAGGCGCTTCGGCGGAGATCATCTTGACTTCGGGGTCCGCCTTCATGACCTTCTTGATGCGCGCGAGAGGGAGCTGGTGGATCTTGTAGTCGTGGTTTTCCGTCTCGAGCATCGTCACGACTTGCTGCCAGTAGGTGTTGAGGATGTCGCGGTAGTTGCCCGAGCCGAGGCCTTGGGAGACCTGAATCGCGACGCGTTAGTGAAAGTGCTCGACGCGAGTGTGATGCGCAATATGGTGGATCAGATACTCACATTGCCCCAGTGGCCGCTGAAGGTCTCTGGAGGCGGCGCGTGGCCCTGGGCTGCTATGCCGGCACTCGCGCCGTAGTGGCCGCCGTGGGTGTGATCGTACAGCGGCATGCCATTCTGGCCGTCGTACTTCTTGGGCGCAGCGGGTGCCTGCGGAGGCGGTTGTACTGGATAGCCGGGCGCCTGCATTGTAGCAAGCGACGTTCAGTGGTGGGTGGTTGCGTCGGTGTGGGTGGAGGGTTGTCAAGACGAAGGCAGCTCTGGGGGAGCTCGATGATGAATATCGGGCAGCCAGCCAACGACAGAGCCAGCGCATAGCGGTGTGGAGCCCGCAGAGCCTCTATCGCGGGGAAAGCACTACCCGCTGCTGATAGCTGCCTGAGGCACAAGCGATAAGTGAATAGTACATTTAGAGGAGCACAGAAGTCTATTTTATTTACTGATACTCAAATTATTACAATTACCTTATTTATTACCATTCTCTGTCTCCATTCGTCTATGAGCGATTGCTCACTTAGCCGAGAACTTGCTTCTGGCCCTCAGCTTCTCACCATAGAAGTAGAGCACGAAGATTCCAACAATGCAAGCTGCGGTCAGAGCTCCGAGCAGACTCACACCTGGTCCAATACCCATCCCTAGAAACATGGGCCTTGAAAAGAGTACAGCTGCAAATGCCAGACTCGAGCGTGCAAAGTCGTTGCCAGCGAACAGACTCGCTGCGTACTGAGGGTAGGTCAAAGGCAGGTATACAAAGATGACTTGCATCAAGATAAACACTATAGCGGACTGGTCAGCTTCTGATCATGTCGTCAATATGCATATGACGAATCACTTACCTCCAATAGTGAATAAGAAAACTCCGATGACGCTCACAATCCAATGGATCTTGCCATCGCTAGTCCAAGCGAAGATGAAAAGACCGATCGGCAACAGGAACGAGGCGTACAAGGCAGGCAACAAACGGCGCTCGAGTTTGCCCAGACCATTTGCCCGGAAGTCTGGCTCAACGATCTTGTAGATGTAGAGGTAGTACATCGCCAGAGAGAGTATGGTTGCTGCAGTGATCGACAGGAAGGTAAGGCCCATCTCACCAAGGTTGAAGTGGTAGCGCTCGATGTAAACGATCGGGAACGCTTCGAAGAAGCTGTAGTAGATGCCGTAGCAGAGGGCGACGTAAGCAGCCGTGAAACCGATGGCAGGATCGAGCACCATTAGCTGGATTGGTCTGACCAGAGCCTCGAAGACGACTTCGCGAGCGTTCAATTCTGCCTGATCAAGTTCTGACTGAGACCTGTAGTTGTTATTGCCGGTGAGCTTGCGCAGACGCTTGGCACGACGAAGGAGGATGTTGGCCTGGAAAGTCTCAGGGAGAAAGAGCAGCATCATGATGAAGATAGGACCCGAGAGCCAGAGCATCTCCCAGAGAGACCATCGCCAGTTCTCTGCGGTGACTGAGAAGCCGGAAATGATAGGACCGAGTGCAGGACCACAAGTAGCGGCGAGCGCCCAAAGACCCAACACATAAGGGAGCTTGATTAGACTGTACATGTCGCCCAGAGAAGCACCGCCAGTAGCAAGACAAGGCTGCGAATCAACATTAGCATGCAGTCATCGAACTTTAGCTTTGATTTCCACTTACCGAGCCGAAGAAACCCTGCAGGAAACGAATGACCAGAAGTCCAGCCATATTGTCGACCAGTGGCGCTGCGATGCAAAGGGCTACGAAGATGCCCATGGTTACCATGTAGGGCGGGTTGCGTCCGACAACTGGGATCTCACTGATGGGCGAGAAAAGCAGAGGTCCGATGCCATATGCGAGAACGTACAAGGCAAGACCGAGTGAGGCTACGGTGATGCTGACTCCGAAAGCCTCTTCAATGCCTGGAATCGATGGAGTATAGATGGCGGATCCCATGTACACTGCCAATGTATAGAGACAAATCTGTAGTGTTGCCACACCCTTTCTTGTGAGAGACCAATTTTGTGGGTTCTCGGGGTCGTCTGTCGTATAGAAGTCAACCAGGATGAGACCGTCGTGTGTTCTTTCGGGCACAATTGGTTGCGTTGGTGGCCGCGCTAGAGATGCGACCCGGAATGCTTCGTCGAGATCGGCACGAGAGTGGATCTTCTCAAGAGTCGAGCGTGTTGCAGTCCTCATCAAATGAGACCTGTTGGTCACTGCTTTTTCAAGATCTGATTGCTGCGATCCTGTGCGGCGAAACTCGACATCCTCTGCTGTGTCCAATCGCTCAAGATGGTGGCGATCGACATCGCTGGGATGCCTGGACTGGGGCTCGACGGGCTCAAGGTGTGCTTTCTCGAGGTCCTCGGGATCAGGTGTGTATGGAGAAGCTGCTAGTGTAGGCGAGGCGACGCTGGAGGTGTGTTTCTCATGCACAGGATCATAGGGTCGGTAGCCAGTTGGTAGTTGAAAGTCGGATCGCTCCTCTGGGTAGAGAAGTATTCTGTTTCCTGTCGCCCATCTCAACAACTGCCCGATTGGGGCGTCGCGCATGAGTTCGGCTGCCATTTCGCTGTTCTAATGTAGTCTGCTGTTTGTAGGATAGTTGATTGCAAAACTAGCGGTTGTGTTTAGGTTGCGGATGAGGAAGGCGTAGCTGTCGAGCTCTTTCTTATTGAATGTACATGCAACACCATCCCACATCTCACCCACCTACCTATATACATCACTCCACGCTCACATGGAGCACAACTCATGCTGTTGGTTACTATACATTAGCAAGCAAAGCCTCCGTGCGAGAGCCCGAGACGGGTCTCAGCAGCTCAAGTTGTCCCGACGGCCACTGCCCGAAACCAGTCACCGCATAGAAGCACATGCTGTGTCATCGTAGCTGTAAGGTCGCTGGCCAGTCACACAGGAAATGGAGCTGTGGTGTGTGACAAAGCACTGCTCTCCGCTGCAGGAGCTGCTCATCTAAGCAAAGAAGGCCAAGTGCCGGTACACGACGTGATTGGCTGCGATTGAGCTTGCTGACAACGTTCGAACTCTCTTCTTCTCTGGAGATAGGAGGTATACGATGACGCAAGGTTACCCGGAAGAATATTCGTATCTTTGATGAAAAGTCTGCTTCAACGATTTGTGACGAATCTACGATTTACAATCAGTGGCCATAGGTCTAATTCTTGTTTGTGATGGTATGGTATGCATAATTTCTTGGACACCAGCTAGTTGTGCTCGTTGAGATCTCGCTTTCGCTAGATCTTACATGCATGTACGCATATCATATCTCCAGTGGCACCACCGCTATCTCCTTCAGGCAAATCCGATGAGTTGAGTTATGAATTTCGTAATGTGCGACTAAAATCAGAGCAAGCTGTCTCATATTTTTTGACCCGGTAAGCCCCTCTCGTCACTTTACGTATTTCGCACTACTTATGGTGGACCAGGCATTAAAGACGCTCCAAGTGCAACTGTGGCGACTAGCATAGGATTTTGTGAAGTCTCCTTCGCCTTTTGTGCACTTCGACTCTTCAAACTTCGACAACAATCTTTCCAACTTTAGAGAAGTTTCTCAAAGCATCGATCGCCTCAACCGCTTCCTCAAACTTGAAGACTTTCGCGATCGGCGGATGAATCTGGTGCTTGTCAATGAATTCGCTCAGCTCAGTCCCCATTTGTCGACTGCCTGCACCAAGGTGTGCTTGGACTGAAACATCATGTCAGCATCAAAGCTGGTAGTATAGAGGACACTCTGCTCACTGGTCTTGCCGCCAAACAGAAGCGGCCTGGTGATGGCAACCGCGCCGTCTTTTTTGTCCAAGAGTCCTACCAGGCCAACACGGCCGTCGTAACGCACGCTGTTGATGGAGTCGATGAGGCCTGCTCCACCGACGACTTCGACCACAATGTCGACTCCAACGCCTCCGGTGAGCTCGAGGACTTTGCTGGACCAATCCGGAGTCTCGCGGTAGTTGATTAAATGGGTGGCTCCGAGCTTGCGGGCGAGCTTCAGCTTCTCATCAGACGAAGAAGTGGAAATCACGGTGGCCCCAGCTGCAGACGCAATCTAATGAGAAGTGAGTACAGGGAGCGATCACGAGTACAATCTGCCAAAAATCACCTGAATGGCATAGCAGCTCACACCTCCAGTCCCTTGGGTCAATATCGTGCTCTCAGGACCAAGGAGCTTCGGTGCTCCATAATTGAGGACTCTCCACGCAGTCACGCCCGCAGTGAAAATCGTAGCAGCCTCTTGCAGCGTCATACTGTCCGGCGCCTTGAACACACGCTCCTCATCCACGAGCATGTACCTTCGGAACGTCCCATCCTGGCTTGCGCCTCCAAGAGTCTGGTGGAAGATGTAGTTGCGTGGATCACCGGACATCCAATCGTTCGAGTGAAGCACCACACGGTCACCTTTTGCCCAGTGTGATTCTGGGCCGGCGACTTCGACAACGCCGGCGGCATCAGAGCCGGGAATGAGGTTCTCCTTGGCCTTGAGAGGGTAGGCTGGATCATGGTCAGAAACGAGAATGTCGCGGTAGTTGAGTGAGATGGCGTGTATGCGGACGAGAATCTCCTTGGCGCCGGGACTTGGTAGTGGGCCCAGATCATTCAGGACGAGTCTGCCTGGCGAGGTGATCTGCCACGCTTGGTTGGACATGTTGCTGTTCAATTATACGAAGTGGGATGTTTACGAGTTCGGAAAAGCGCTATTCACAACGACGAAATGTTTGAAATAAGCTTTCATGGCGACCTTACATATATCAGATGAGAAATAGGCGGAGCCGGGCGACAGCACCAGCAGCTGCTTTGCAATCACAGCTGCGTCCTGAACCTCGTGCCGTGATCTTTCAATGGATAGTCGCAATGCACCCCGCAGTATGCCACGACATGTTGCATTTGTAATTAAACAGTTGCCAGCCGAGTTCAATGGCCTTCTGCTGCAGTATCAATGGCGCAATAGCTGATGCCAAGAATAGCAGTTGCTGCTTACAAATGGTAAAAGCCGGAGTATGAGACCGTCCTATGAGATAAATACGAATTGATGGCTCAAGTATGTCGTTTTCGCCTGTGTAGGCGAGCTTTGGAATTGATCAGTGATTGCCTCAGGGGAAGGTTGCGATCAATCATATGCGTACAGATCGATCCATCTAGTGGTTGGCAAAGATATTTATCAGGATAAGAAGGCTGACCAACACGCAACAAGTGGATTGATGTTCACCGGTGGCGGACAAACTTGAAGTCTTGATATCCGCACTTCGCAAATAGTGGCCTCAAGAAGGCATTGTGAAAGGTGAAATGTCTAAGAGATCCAGATGACAGTGCAAAGCTTTGGCACCAATCGTACAGTTCTTTGCATTCGAGCAGTACTACAGATTGAACCTCGTGCGCACCTTCTCGGCATGTGCGCTCCATTCCCAGTCCTGTCCACTCGCTCTTTGAATGCCCTTGTCCACACGTCTGAGCTTCATGGTGAAGCGAGGGCCTAGCTCTTGCAAGCCAGCTCTGATTTCCTCTGCACCCTTCATTGGCTTGCCGTCCACATCCTGGATGACCTTCTCCGTCGCACGCTTGTCTCTGAAGACGTATCTGTGTCGTCGGAAGAAGATGTAATCACGCTGGTTGTGAAGTGTGACGACCTGTCGGCCCTCGATCTCTGGACGTGCAGGCCAGAGAGATTTGAACAGATGGGCGGCCACAACACCTAGAGGTGTGCGGAAACCGTTGAGGATGAGTTCTGGGAAGTGACTGGTGGCGTTACCGTGGCCAGGGAGCTTCTTGCCAGGGACGAAGTTGGAGATGCTGAAGTGGAACATGGGTCCGATTGGGAGGAAGACGATGTCGATTCCTGAGGGAATCTTCTTGTGCAGGGCTTGGTTGAGGACAACGACGTGTGTGTAGTCTCGTGCGGCGGCGTATTTTGAGATTTCGCGGACCGAGTACTTGTAGGCGTGTGCGTGTGCTGAGCGTCGGACGTACTTGCTGTTGGGGAACAGCTCAGTGAGCATCTCGGCTTCGTCGTGTAGCACACTGTTTATGCTTGTTGTGATAAGGACCTTTGGCTCATAGCCTTCCTCGATGTTGAAGAGACCAGGGAATCGTGAGCTCAGGTTTTCTGGTGTGAGCCCGACGTCGGTCGCCATTGATGGTGCTTCGCTAGCAGCGCGCGCTGGTGGTTCATCGTCCTCGTCGTCCTTCTCGCCCTCCTCTTCCGAGTCTCCAAGCATACTGTCGACCTCGTCGGCGTCATCCTCCTCCTCTTCGCCCTCCACTTGCTTCTTGACTGCAGCCTCGTCAGGCTGATCCTCGACCTTCCTTCGCTTTGGGTTGAGCACATCTATGCTTGCGCCAAACGCACTGTCCGCCTCCGGATCAACGTCGTCCCATGTTCTCTTCGAGTCTAACGTCTTTGGCACATTCTTTGCAAGTCTGCGTGCTCTCTCCTCAGGATTCTTGTCTTCCTGGCGTCTTCTCTTATGCCTGAGATCTCTTCTCTCGCTTTCTTTTATGCTTTTCTGCTTGCGATGTTGCTCGCCACGCTTGATCTTGTTCTGGATCTTGAAAGCCCCTGATCCGACCATTTTGCCGGTGTCTAGAATTCCCAAAAATTGTGTTGCGAAAGGTCGGCAGTGATTGTCGCAAAGTCGATGTTCGAGGCGTGCTAGCAACCTTGAACTTTCCCTGCAATGAATTTCTGCCGCCTGGGCGGTGAAGCGCTGCGATTGTATGTCCCTTGGCATCTCCGGCTGTTCGCCGCAGCGTCTGGATGGAGGATGGATGCATATGGCAGAGGGCGACGAGCATATCACTATTGTATATCTACGTTCACAGCACAATGGCGTCTCCAGCATATTACGAGTCGCTTCTCAGCTCGGCGAAGCGATTGAGGGTAAGGTGTACTGCATACTACATCCTCAGAGCAGACACTGACAGCATACCAGATATCTGCTCCAAAACCTTCCCTTAACCGCAATGCCATTCAACGCCGCTGCATAACCCAAGCAACATCTACTCCCGCATCCGACAACCCCTCACAACTTCCTAAGGAATCAAGACGGAATGCCTCACAACTCTCCACCAAGAAAGAGGACGCGCTGCGCGATGAACTGCGCCAGCTCCGCCTACCTAAAGCTGTTCAGGCCACATTCTTGACCCCTCTGAAGCGCACACCCACACACGGTATCCCCGTCTGCGATCTCCAGCTTCGCTCATACTCCGTGCGCAACCTGGAACTCTTCGCCGACTTCTGCCTGCGCGCAGCATACTACCTCAACCTGCCCGCAAAGGGCCCTGTGCCGCTTCCCAAGATCACCGAGCGCTGGACCGTTCCCCGAAGCAATTTCGTGCACAAGAAGAGTCAGGAGAACTTCGAGCGTGTGACGGTGCGCAGGCTGGTGCAGATTCAGGACGGCCACCCGGAGACTGTAGCGCTATGGCTGGCGTACATCCAGAAGAACAGGTACTACGGTGTGGGTATGAAGGCGAACGTCTTCGAGCACGGTGGATTGGAGGTTGGAAAAGATATGGACGCTGAGGCAAAGAAAATTGCACAGGCAGTCGGCGAGAAGCTGTCGCTTATTGGTGGTGGAGACAAGATCGCGAATGAGGAGCTGGAGGGCATGATTCACGACGAGCCTTTCAAGGCTGCATACGGTGCCCATGCCGCCATGAACGAGGCAGAGAGCGTGCCTAATGCCTCAAAGAGGTTCACACGGGTGCCTGTGAATGTTGAGGAAAAGGTGTCCGCCGATGCCAGCTCAAAGTAGACTGGACGGTATCCAGACACAGGCGTGGTAGTTGGCAAGATACTGCATATTAAGGTGCGGCTAGTGCGTCCCTGGTAATCCCAGGAGACCGCTTGGAGATGAAACTTGCATCACACTGTACGAGTAAAGGGAGGCATAGGAGTTTCCAATTGCACAGGCGGCCGTAGAAGCGAACAAAAGCATGATGGCGCTGTATTTATACGACCTTCGCAAATTATTGATGCTCCTCAAACAATCAAAGGAGGGTCCTCGCCACGCGTGCTCATCCCATCAAACGCAAAGTACCGAGATCTGTTGATTGCCTGTCAGGATAATCAGAAGGACTGTGCGAATGATTGTTTTGAATTATGTGGATTGTGAGGTCGCATTTCTACCGAGGCGCCAATGTATGCAGATATTTGACAATTCACTCCTCTCTCAATCAACGCCCCTATGAGATATGATCCAAACATCACCTGACATAGCTGAGAACGGCCTCTTCATGTCTTCCTCGTCTCTCTTCACGCAAGATCGTTCCGGCCCGCATTCTCGAGCGACTCCACGAATGTAATATCTGTCTTCATCGTCCTCGTAACGAAAGAGGAAGGAGCGAAGGGAGCCTCGGCTATATAAACACCAACTAGGTTGATAATTTGTAAGCGATCATCACGCCTTACCCTAACACTCTTTGTTGACTCGAGATACTTTTGTTGAAACTGTAAGTCAACAACTCTCATTGAACGTCCTATCCAACACCTTTTCTTGCTGGTCGACCAAAGCTCCAACAATGCCGCCATCCACATACAACCAGCCTGTCCCAGGCCTGCCGTACTTCATTCCTCAACATGCTGTGTCCCCTGCTACGCCTATCAACCAGGGCAATGGCCAAAAAATCCCAACACTATTCACTCCCCTGAAGATCCGTGGTGCCACCCTCCGCAACAGGACAATCGTCGCGCCGATGTGCCAGTACAGCACCGCGGAGTCAGGCCCCAACATCGGTGCCCTGACACCCTACCATATCAGCACATTAGGCCACTACGCTCTTAAAGGCGCCGCTCTTGTTTTCATCGAAGCTACCGGCGTCCAGCCCAATGGCCGAATCAGCCCCAACTGCCCTGGTCTCTGGTCCGACGATCAGATTCCCGGCGTGAAAGCCGTGGTGGACTTCATCCATGCCCAGGGCGCTTTGGTCGGCATGCAACTGGCTCACGCAGGACGTAAAGCCAGCACGACCTCTCCTTGGGTCGCTTCCCGCTTCAAGAAGCCCAGCGTGAGGGCTGATGCTGAGGCTGGTGGCTGGGGCGACAACGTCGTCGGTCCTTCAGGTGGTGAAGCTTTCACTTGGGATGGACTGTCATCAACCGACCCCGAAGGAGGCTTCTATGCCCCCCGCGAGCTCAGCCAAACCGATATAGATGAGCTCGTGCAAGCGTGGGCCGACGCAGCGGTCAGATCCGTCAAAGCCGGCATCGACATCATTGAGATCCACGGCGCGCACGGCTACTTGATCTCCCAGTTCCTGTCGCCCGTGTCCAACCAGCGAAAAGACAAGTACGGCGGTTCTTTCGAGAACCGCACGCGTCTCCTCATCGACATCATCAAAGCCATCCGCGCCGTCATCCCAGAAACAATGCCGCTGTTCCTGCGCGTGAGCTCAACCGAGTGGCTCGAGGAGACCGACGTCGGCAAGAAGCATGGCAGCTGGGACGTCGCCAGCACGATCGAGCTCACGAAGATTGTCTCAAAGCTCGGCGTCGATTTCCTTGATGTCTCGAGCGGTGGCAATCACCCTGCGCAACGCATTAACATGTTCCGCAGCGCGGACTACCAGACTAAGATCGCGGCTCAGATTCGCAAAGAGCTTCGCGCGAGCGGTAGTCAGATTCTGATCGGTGCTGTAGGCTTGATCACTGAGGCGGAGCAAGCTCGTGGTATTGTCGAGGGCTCGGTTAGTGGAGCACCCAACGAGAACGAGTCGACGATCAAGGGCGAGGCAGAGGCCGCTAAGGCTATTACTGAGGTGAATGGGTCTGGAGAGCCCATGGCTGATGCTGTGCTGGTTGCGAGACAGTTCATGAGGGAGCCTGAGTGGGTTCTGAAGGTCGCACACCAGCTGGGCGTTAACGTTGCGTGGCCGAGTCAATTCGATCGTGTTAGATTCCCCAAGCTATAGAGATAGGACGATAGACGATAGATAGATGTTTATATGATGAGGAAATATACCCATATATACACCTCCGAGGCCGCGCTAACACAGCTAACTATGTCAACACCTTAACTAAAGCGTATACCTAAACCCCTCTTGCCCCTCAAGAACAACCCTCCCCTCATCAGCCCTCCCATTAGCCCTCCTATACACCCAAAAATTCTTCCCAACATGCAGTATCGTAACAGCCTGCGTCATAATCGCCGCGATCATCGCAGGCGTATACTCCGGCGCATCAGCTTGACGAAAAATATTCGAAGCAATAATCCCCCCAATCGCTCCGCCGCCAATAATCAGCGCGCTAGCGATAGACCGCTTGCTCTGTCCAACGATGTTGTTGTGCATGTAGCTCAAGATCGTAGGGACGTTCGAATTGCACCCGCAGACGCCGAGGAAAACTCCCGCATACCGCGCGCCAGGGGAAGAGCGGATGAAACCCATCATGGCGACGCCGACGATCGCCGCGGAAGCGTTTAGGATGAGGACGAGGCCGCGCTTGCGGTAGCGGTCTGCGAACCAGGCTGTGGATAGCATCCAGGGAGCTGCAGCGACGTAGGGCGGGAACGAGAGGATTTGGGCCATGGTGGTGCTGTAGCCCATGTCGCCGGAGAGGATGATGGGCAGGAAGAAGCCGAAGGAGTAGGTGACGACGTTGTTGAGGAGGTACAGCCAGGCCCACTCCCAGAGTTTCCAGTCGCGGAGGTGGTGCAGTATTTTGGAGACGTTGAGGGTGTCGACGACGGCGTCGCCGCGGTCGCGGTCGATGCGGGATTTGATTATGGATGCTTCGGAGGGGGTGAGGAAGGGGCGGCGTGTGATTAGTTGGGGTTGGGTGCTGCGGTCGGGGAAGTCGACGATGAAGATGTAGCCGATGAGGCCGAGGCAGATGGTGATGATTCCTTGCTGTGGTTTGTTGTAAGTGAAAGGGTCGTCAAGTCGGTGATAGGCATCAGGGCTGCTGTAAGAAGACTTACCATAATGAAAATCCACCTCCAACCATTCAACCCTCCCACGCCCTTCATAAGCGAAAGCGCCCACGCAAGAATATTGCTGAACCCAGAAGCCAGCAACGCCAGCAAATAGAACCCACTGAACCTCTTCTGCACCTCAAACCGGCAGTACCAGCACGAGAGCAAGAAAATGCACCCCGGATAGAAACCACTCTGTATCAAAACCGTCAGCCACGAGAATACCACCAAGAAACAGGAAACCCATCAACCATACCTCCAAAACACCCAACAAAATCCGACAAGCAATCAGCTGCGTCCAACTCGTCGTAAACCCCACACCCAGCGTAACAACCCCCCACGAAACCGCGAGCGAAGGCAGCCACAAGCAAGGTCCGAGACGGCGGCAGACGATGTTCGCAGGGAATTGGAAGATCACATAAGGCACCTGCACACGAGTCTCATCGTCAGCTCAATGCCTTCATACACACCCATCGGTGCAAGGACCAGTAGTAGAGCTGCAAACTCACGAAGAAAATCATAACCACCAACGAATACCGATCCCCAACACTCAACCCCAAATCCGCATCCATGCCCGCGATCCGGGCATTGGGAAGGTTTACTCTGTCGATCAGAGCGAAAGCGTAGATGACGGCTAGAACAGGGAGCAAACGGATGTCGATTTTGCGGATTAGACGCCTTGTTGCTTTGTCTTCTTTCTCGCCCGGTGCTAGAGCTGGGCCGCTGGGGTCTTCTTGCGCTTCCGGCGAGGAAGCGATATGGTCTTCGGCGTAGGCGTGCTCGTAGTGAGCCACGTCCTGGTCTTTCTCTTTGTCGATGGAGGGGGCGGGCATGGTGGATGGTTGGGTTTGGGTGATTGGGTGCGTGTGGGAGCTATTTGATAGAGGTGAAATGACGTTTTATACCATCGATGGAGTATCGGGGTATAGGTTACTGCGACGTTCCATCAACTATGCCTCTCTCTCACTGCGAGACATCACGAGATACATGCAACTCAGCTAAGTGATCGACCTGCTATTGCATGCCAACCGCATGGCAGATGCATGTTACCAGAAAGCTGGGCACCAAACAAGAGCTGAAATTCGCTTGATTGTGGGACTTCAGTAGTGAAGCATGCAAACCATTGGCTACTTTCAGGATAATAGCAATGACTCGCGAGATATCCAGAAAGGTAAAACGAGCAAGAGGCGCGGGGTCAGCATTGGCATAGCGAAGCATGCAGAGCTGTCAGCGGTAATAGTACGGTTAAGATAGCAAGAGTTGCTGTGCCAAGGCCGAGGTCAAAAGAAAGATTGGGGTTGAGAAGAAATAGCAAGGATCAGACGCAATGGCGTTCTGGAATAGGGCATAAGAAGATGATCGATTGTGGTTTCTTTCTGGCCTGCTCGCTGCGCGCGTCAATAATGCATATCCCAAAGGTATCTCGCGCTCTGCGTCTTCTCCTCCCTGCGAAAATGTTTTCATTACAAGAACGCTGTGGCTTCATGTGATTCGTTTGTTGCTCGCCTGCAAGACGCGAGATGAGACGGTTGCTTCTAAACCAAGCCGTCGTACAATGACAACGCGGATACGATTGTTTCGTCGCGTTTGCTGCCCTCCTATGAAGATTGTCAGCATTCACTCCTATGCGAGCTGGAGAAGACGACTGTAGACTACGTACCTTGAACTCCTCCATGTCAAGGGAGCCGTTCTCATCTTTGTCCATCATGCGGAAGATCTTCTTGACGCGCTTTTCGGGAGTGTCTTCGTCTTCGGGGAGTTTGACCATGGAGCCGACCTGTGAAGCCATGTGAGCGAAGTTGCATGCGGCAAGGAAAATGAAACATAAACTCACCATCTTGTAGATCGCCTCTACGATCGCCAGCATCTCGTCGTAGCTGATCTTGCCATCGCCGTCGATGTCATACAGCTGGAAGGCCCAATCCAGCTTGTCCTCCATCTTTCCTCTGCTGGTCACTGAGAGCGCGCAGATGAACTCTTTGAAGTCTATGCTCCCGCTCTTGTCTGCATCAAACACGTTGAAGACATAATCTGCAAATGACGATGGATCGCCAAATGGAAAGAATTGTTTGTAGATCTTTTGGAACTCGGCCTTGGTGAGCATGCCGCTAGGGCAATCCTTGAGGAAGCCTGGCAGTAGGTCAGAATGTGTTTGACCAAAATATCGCACGCAACCTCTGCAGCAAACTCACCCTTGTACCATTGCTGTAACTCCTTCTTGTCAAAGTGTGTGGCCTTCTGAAGATCCGACAGCTCTTGCTGCGACAGCTTACTCTGGCTGCGGAAATGTACCGTTAGCTTCCCCTTCAGCACATCAATCTTTCCGACGCCCGTTGACTTGGCCACCTCTTCTTGCAGCCCGTGGACACCGATCTTCAATGCGAACTCCTGTTTGGCCTTGTATGTTGAGTAGCTTAGGGAGTCTGGGCGAGGGACACGCGAAGGCCGCCTGCGCGCGCGGTTGACGGAACCGAGAACTGCGATGCCTTCGCCCTGAGCTGGAGAGCTCGTGGGGATGCCGTCAGGCTCATCGGGATAGGTATCGTGGACTTTCTTGACTTCTTGCGGCTGGTCGCTCATGGTGCAGATGTTTTTGATTTGTAGTGGTGTTTACTCCAGCTCTTCCGTATTATGTGTTTGCGCAATCGCCAGTCGTCTTTCACTACGGATCGTTCGCCGAGGGCATTGACGGTGGGGTGCCAGATTGGTGATTGTGGCATAGCAAGAGGTTCCACGGGCAATGCATGTTCCGTATGGCGGCGGGCACATGCTCACCTGCTGCAAGCAAACAGAGGGCGGGGAGGGAGAGTGAAGGGAAGTGTCGACTTACGATTTGCCCATGGCTCGTGTGCGGTGCTGCCCTTTGCGGGTGGGCTGTTACTGGCAGGAGGCGCGGCGGTGGTGTGTAGGTGTATGTATGAGGGCGATCTTAGGATGAAGAAGACAGGCCTGTTTGCTTGGATAGGCGCAGAGTTTAGGACAAGAGTCGGCTAGGGAAGGCTAAGGCGAGGCGAGGCGATTCAGGCGGGAGTTCTTCAAGCGTTTGCCTTTCGCATGCTCGGAGTACCTCGCAACAGCAGGCGAAACGAGATGGCTTGCCTTGAGCGGCGGGGCCTGCAAGACGATTAGACGATTTGGTGGGGGACGAAGGGAAGCGCTCAGCACTGCCACAGTCGGCGGGCACTTGGACGGCGTCTAGAACATGCAGCGAATAACCATACAATAATCACGATGAAGAAACAATCATTATGTATGCCTCCGTCAGCAGAGCGCGTAAAGCTCCATCGTAACTGGTCAATATATCCTCAGCTCGTATACACATATACATGCATCCTCCAACAACCCTGTGTATTCCTCTGGCACATGTGATATCGACATCTGCATCCCGTCTCGCTATCTTTATCGCACGCCATCGTCACCACACAGCTCCAGTAGTCCGTGTCCGTGCAGCCAAACACGCATCCCTGACCGACTACTGCTCTAGCTGCAGTCTGCACCAACAATTCTTTCATAGCACATCCGACGTCACCCTGCTTGCTGGTCACGAGACTTGACAATACGCTCGTACGCTGAGAGGATAGACGGAGGACAGTCCAAGCTTGAGGGTTGTGCTCGCCAGCGTATCGTATACGCACTTTTGTCCCGTATAGCCACACGTGGCTGGTACACTCATATCCCATACCGCCTGCACCATCAACACTTACGAGCCGCCCAATCGCAGCCAAAGGGTTCAAGTTCGACTTGATCTTCGCCGATGGCTACCTCATACTTCCAGGACCGCGGTGCTTCACCAGCTCTGCATACCACCGCATCATCGCCCCGGAGTCCTCCCACCCCTTCAGTACCAAGGTCCAATGCCCTCCAGAATCGCATCACTTCAGTCCTCTCAGCCTCTTATGCAGACCTGGAAATCAGAGATGCTTTGAATGTATTTGACGACCGCAATCTCGGCAATACAGCTGAAGCCCGCCGGAATCTACGCCTAGATGTCCAGGAGGAACTCATCCAGTGCAATGGCGAAATTGTCCAGGACTTTGGCCAAGTGGCCCAGCAGCTTAAACGCATTGGTGCAGCAATCTCCAGCTTGAATGACAGCTGTGCGGAAATGCGAAAGCACATCACTGCTGCCAATCGTGAGACAGGTCCTATGCTCGATGAAGCCAAGGTGATTTTGGACGGCAAAAGACAGGTTGAAGAAAAGAAGCAATTGCTCGATGCATTCAATGCCCACTTTGTGCTCTCCGAGCAGGATCAAGCGTCCCTCACGTCCAGCACGGAGCCAGTCAACGATGAATTCTTCCGCATCCTCACCCGTGTGAAGAAGATCCACCAAGACAGCCAAGTCCTGCTCGGCACTGAGAACCAAAGACTTGGTCTCGAAATCCTCGAGCAAAGCTCCAAACAGGTCAACGGTGCCTATCAGAAACTATACAGATGGATCCAGCGCGAGTTCAAATCGCTCGACCTCGAGAATCCACAGATCAGCACCGCCATCAGACGCGCCCTTCGTGTCCTTGCTGAAAGACCAACACTGTTTCAGAGTTGTCTGGACTTCTTTGCTGAAGCACGCGAGAATGTTTTGTCAAACAATTTCTATGCTGCACTAACAGGTGCTCCCGTCGACCCTGAACACCCAGTCATGGGCAAAGCTATTGAGCTTTCAGCTCATGATCCTCTTCGCTACGTCGGCGACATGCTTGCTTGGGCCCACTCAGCCACCGTCTCCGAGCGTGAAGCACTTGAAGTCCTCTTCATCGCTGACGGCGATGAGATTGCCAAGTCGATCGCTCTCGGCATAGAGAGTGAGCCATGGACGCGTCCTGACGAAAATGCCGACCCAGACGTGCCTGCTTTCGACGGCAGACAAGCTCTCAACCAGCTCGTCGATCGTGACTTGGCTGGCGTCTTCCGTCAATTGAAGCAGCGTGTCGAGCAAGTCGTGCAGTCTCACCAGGACGCCACTCTGGCATACCGCATTTCCAATCTCCTCACCTTCTACACATCCATCTTCAGCTCACTGCTGTCGCCTACATCCGCTCTTCTTGCAACACTCTCGCCACTCGCCGACACTGCATTGCGAGCCTTCAAGACCTCAACTCGCGACCATCTCGCCTCCCTCCAGACCTCAACCCACCCTATTTCGCCCTCCGACCTTGCACCGCCAGACTTCCTAACCGACGCTCTTGCAACCCTGCAAATTCTCATGTCATCCTTCTCAACTTCCCACACAACCACCTCAGAAGAAGAAGAAGCCTTCGGCCCAGTCCTCCAAGAAGCCCTGCACCCCTATCTCGCAGGCTGCGCCTCTCTAGCCCGCACACTTCAAACTCCCCACGCGCAGATCTTCCTCCTAAACTGCTCCCTCGCCACCCTAGCGACTCTCAAACCCTTCTCCTTCACAGCAGGCCAATCAGCAACTCTCCGCGCCGAAATCGAAACTCACACTGCCACTCTGCGCGAAGCGACGTACGGTTTCCTGCTCAATACTTCCGGTCTCGCCCCACTCCTCCCCATTCACGATTTCCGCGCCACCGGCACCAACAACATCGAAACCCTCGCTGCCGCCGCGCGCAAACTCGATGCTTTCTTGCCTGCTGCCACAGAAGATGCGCGCGCCTTCCTCGCACAATTACAGGACCAGAACATCGTGCGCAGCGTGGTAGAGAATGCGTCGGAGCGCTTCTGCGAAGTGTTCGAGGAGGTCGAAGAGCGCGTTTTGGCAGGTGACGAAGGCGTCGACGAAGATGCTGAGCATGCGGTGTTGCTGAGGGAGGTCTTCCCGCGGACGAGTGGGGAGATCAGGGTGTTGCTCAGTTAAGAGTGAGGTGTGAGCAAAGATGGAAAGGTCAGGGAAAATTGAAGCCTTTCAATCTTCGATTCCAAAGATTACTTTATGTAGAAGCAATAAACAGAATAGCAAAAAGCATATGCGAGAAGCGAAAAATAGAAAAGCGAAAACCCTCTCCCATATAAAATCAAACGCACGACACACGGGTATATTGCCTTCCAATGGTCCCAAAACATAAAAAGAAAAGAGGGCACGAAGGCGAAGAAGTGCCACCAGATCCCAGCTCGCCACATCTGCCTTCCAGCGCGCTGTTCTGTTCCGACTCTTGTTGCCTTGTCCCCAACCCTACACCTCCAGCGAGCCCCTGTCGCCGCCGGAAAAATAAAAACATTAGCAAACCGAAGGAAAAGAGTGTTGCGAGCTCTTGATAGAGCCCGCCAGCGCCCTGCGCTTGTGTGCTGTCCTCCCGCGCATTTTCGAGCCGTGTGAACGAGTGATCCTCAGGTTACACCTTCCTTGATGTGCACGAACGAGCGGCGATACCCCAGGGTAAAAAGTGCGCCATCATACGAGATCTTGTGACATTAGATGTCAGAGTATTCGCCGCGCCTGTGGGTCTCGCGTGTAAGCTCTCGTGCACCAAAAGTTATCGGTTCAGTGATGGTAGCCGCCGGTAGCAAGTTCCGAAATATCCGAGAATGATTAGAGGCAGAGAGCAGAGTGAGGTGCATTGTCCGGTCAGTGTGGAAAGAGCCACCGATCTGACTGTGCTCCTTGCGCTTGCAAGCTCACTCGCCGGCGATCAGAGCAACAGAGTGCTATCATTCAGTAGGATAGATCAACGTCTACTACGCAGAGAAAAAGAGCAAGATGTCAGAATTGGAGTCTTTTGTGTTCCACTCATGTGCTCTTGACGCGATGGCGAGATGATAAAGAGCCCGATCGGAGGCAGATGCAGTGTGTATATCTTGTTTTTCTTTCTTTGTAGCTCTTGACATTGTTTTTTGCTTTTCTTCTGCATCTTAAGACAAGATCTCCAATCATCTCACGCTCCGCTGTGGATAATTGCCTCCGGCGTAGAGATCCGGATCGACCGTACGGAAGCCACCCGGCGGCTGGGGCGAGGGTGGGTAATTGGAGACTGACCTGTAGCCACTGCTGGCTCGCTTGCTTTTCCTGCGTGGTGGTTCGCCGCCACCAACGCTACTGTGTTCCTCGATCACTTCGACGATATCATCGCCGTCTACTCGACGTTCTGTCCTTGTCTCGTCCACGAAGATCGTCTCGCCTCGTACCCGGCTAACACCAGGTGAGCGCGCAGGTGCTGGGAAGTCACGGGTGATGCGCTCCTGGCGATAGACTCGATCGCGTCGCGGCGAGCGGCCTTTTTGTGACATTTCCGTTCGGTGCGATCTGCGGCGGTCCGACGAGCGGGTGTTGCGGTGTCGCGAGACTACGACTTCTTCTTCCTCGTCGCGGTTTGTGCGGATGAATGAGCTACCGTTGGACAGAATCCAGAGCAACCAGATGAGGAAGATGAAGCCTAGCACTGAGCCCAAGACGATTCCGACGACGGCGCCTGGTGCAGGTCCGGAGTCGAGGCCTTGGTAGACTGTGGGAATGGGGACGATGCCACCTTGTTGTCGCGGTTGCAGTATTGAGCGTGCGATGTTCTCGTTTGATTTTATCGTCAGAGCTTCGGCGGCTGCCGCGAGCGGTTGCCTGGCGTCCAGGATGCGAGTATCTGATGCGCCGACGCTCCGGATCGAGGGCGGTAGAGGCGCCATGTGAGGTGCGATGGTAGTGGTTGGTGTTGATATCGATATAAATGGCTAGCAGCGAGCAATGCGATATCAATCGCGCGGTCCTTTTCGTCTGGAGCTTTGGTGTGACGCGAGAAACCGGCAAACTCGCGGAAGTACCTGGATGCGCTGTACGATGATGGCGTGTCGCGGCACGTTGCTGTGGAGTGGAAGTGGGTGGGCGTCAGAGTGGGGTAATGTTGATGCTGCTGGGGCTGAAAGATGGTGTGTCGGTGGTCTGTGAGTGAGTATATACAGTATTTGTGACAGAGCAAGGGAAGAAGAATAGTACAAGGAGTGGAGTATTGCAACAGAGCAGTATGACGGGAATCGAGGAGAGGAAGAGGACGAGTCGACGGCGCGCGTACCTGGCATTGACGTACGAATATCATCCGCTTTCGCCGGCGAGGCTGGTCCCAGCCACCACTTCAGACCACATCCAAGACGCTCCCACACAACCCTATTGGAGGCGGACCACTCGGCACTGCGGCTGTCTTGAAGAACTGCGGTTCGCACGTATGCAATACAAGCCACGCATATACCATTTCGTCAGACTGTCTGAATCTGCCATCTTCGACATGTCGATAGAGACGCCCACCCACGATCGCCCGTTGGAGTGCACGACCTTTCCTTCTCTTCCTTTTGCGGAGAGAGCACTCCTTCAAGACCTCCCGGCCCTCGCATTTTCACTCCATGATCCGTTCGGGGGCATCTTGGTAGACCGTGCCAGCTATTTCTCATGCCTCGAGTCAGGATGACATCTTCAATTGCGCATTATGATTGTCTGAAGCCACGCGCACGTTTGCTCGCTCATGCAGGCGATTATCGCTAGCGGGCCACATGTGCATCCTTTAGACGAACGGACCTCGGCGGCAGTTCCGGCTCATCTGTACGGCGAAACTGTACATGCAAACGGGCATGCAGGTTGCACAGCCCTACATGCCTGTAGCACATCTGCATGATCATCTCTAGGTCCGCTCGTGCTATCAAGCATGTATTTTGGCTGAGTGGTCTAAGTTTAAACCATGTACTGCTTCCTCAGCGGCAGGGCGAGCAGTACGGACTTTGAAGCTAGATTGCAAGGCCTTGCCTGGAGTTTGGAGAGAGTGCTGGAGGCACGATGAAAATCTCCATGGTGAATTCGCTCTTGCCGGAACCACTTGAGTCTTGATTGTATGTGTCGAAAACATTATTATCATCTAGTAACTTCACCCACTCATGCACTAACCGAACCCTCTCCCTTCTCACCCCTGCTCATCGCGGCCTTGTCATCGTCCATTTCCCTTATTCCCACAACTCCAACTCCATGCACGACAGCATCTCTTCTCTGCAAATACCAGCATGCCATCGTTGTGGCAAACAAACACACTCCCATGACAATCATCGCAATGCTGCCTTCGAACCAGTCTGGCGCCTGCTGGGCGTTGTAGAACAGTATGCTCCAGAACATATAAAATGCCTGCGCAAACATATTCATGCTGGCGAGCACAACTGCACGTTGCGCGTCGTCGTTCCGCAGGACGTCATTCGCCCACGCGAACATGACTGTCTGGCCAGCAAACTGGCATCCATTCAAGACGAGAGCGGCAAACTTTGCTCCTCGCGTCGGCGCTGCAAGCATCAGAGCTCCAGAAACGACGGCCGTGATTGAGAGCAGTACGCCAACGTGCCATCTTCGTTTGGGAGCCCAATCTGTGTACCAGCCGAGCGTGAGTGTGGCGACCACACCCATGCCGCTGACTGATGACGGGATGTAGTTGACCTGCTCGACCGAGTACTCTCCCGTCGACTGCAGGAGGAGCTGGAAAATCGCGTTCGATGACCACATTTCGGTGTTCGAATTTGCGATCCACAGCAAGACGAATGCCCACCATTGCCAGCTCAGCACCACGCGTCGAACCAGGCTCATGCCCAAGTGGCCACGCGTGAGCGTGACTTCTGGCAAACGACTGACTGCCAGCGTCCGCTCTTCAGGAGTGAAGTAAGAGGCCTTCGTGCTCGTCGGCGTGTCGGGAAAGCATAAGAACCCATACGCCGCAATGGGAAAGGTGATGAGCGAGTCGATGACAAACAGCCACCGCCAGCCAGCAAAGCCCGCCGCGCCATCGAGACTCTTGTGAATCGCTCCTTGCATAATCCCACTGAAGAGCGTACCAATCAATCCCGAACTGGTAAAGATAGCAGTCCTCTTGCCAATCTCCTCAGGCTTGTACCACGATCCCAGAATCCACTGCACGCCGACGAAGCAGCTGGCTTCGAAGATTCCTTGGAAGAACCGGATGACCATAATTTGCCACGGGTGGTGCACGAACGCTGTGCCAAGGGTGAGAAGGCCCCATGCCATGCAAGTCGTGGGCAGCCATAGTCCAGGGCGAACCTTCTGCATGATCAGGTTGTTTGGGATCTGGCCGAGGAGGTATCCCCCGTAAAAAATGGTGTTGATCTGGTTGAGCTGTGTGCCTTTGAAGTTGAGGTCTTCGCGGGCACCTGAGACGTAGGCGTTGTTTAGGTTGGCACGATCGAGGTAATTAACCTGTGTAGGACGAATTAGTGGGTTGCACCTCAATAGAGATGGATTGTTGCAATTGCCTAAACACTTACCCAGTACATCAGACAAACATAAGTCAACACGAAAAAGTCGACCTTCACAAGGAGCTTTCTCTCTGCCACCGTATCAGGCGGTACGCCCCAGACGGCGACTCGAAGGCGATGTAGGAACCCCATGTTGAAAGGGCTTAGAGATTGTCGATGTGTAAGTATGTTTGGCCTACCACAAGAGGCGCACGAGTCCTGCTTATAACATGTATGCGTTGAACCCACGCTTGTGCATGCACTGCCTATCGTACTGCAAGACTCTCGGCCCAATGCTACCTTGGTGTAGTGTTATCGTTGCCGCCGTTGGCCTGCTTGGCCGAAGTCGATCACTCACAGGGTTTTGCGGGCAAAAGCCCGAGGATTTCAAGAACCCCGCACCAGTTGATACGCGTGATGACCGGCAAGCAGAGGCAGATAGGTGAGTCCGAAGTGGCTGCATTGCCTATCTTGAAGTGTGCATGCAAAGAGCATGATCATGTCATGTATCGGAAAATCCACGAGGCTGGCAGCTTGTGTTGAGTCTCATAGATCGAAGGTCACGTGACTTTCTTCACAGTGGCGACAAGCACTTGATACAGCATCGTGCCTTGTCGGACTGTACAACGACAAAGGGCAGACGGTGGAGGCCGATCAGCAACAACGTCTGGTGTGGGACTCGCACGCAGCGCTCGTCTTCAGGAATGGGAAGAACTCATCTTCTTTCTTCAACCAAGAACTCAGCGAGGCACGAAAAATGGAGCCGGTCAACTTACTACAGCAAAAGATTCTCTAGAACGACCAGACAACACAACAGTCAGCTCGTGGATCGAATGCCGAGACTATCTGCATTGAGACACAGCTGTGTCGGACGCAACAGGCCCAAGCATTCAGATCTCGAAACTTGGGCATTGAGTATCGTGTGCGACTACACGCGCAACCCCATTCTCACGAAATGGCATCGTGTACAGAGAGGCTTTCCAAGATCATTACACTCCACAACATGTTTATGCGCTGTGTTCACCAGCACTATCTTTTCGGACGCATGTTCATCTGGGCAGGAGATGACGCAAACGCTGTCATCGGATGCGCTATACAGGACCGTTCCAACCTGAGCTACGACAACTGCGATGCTGAGATATTGACCACTTGCTATGTGTGCCGGGCGTGCGAGGGGATCAATCTCTGTGTTCAATATTCTTCGCTCTATGAGACGCCCGACCTTGACAACCCAACGATGCGCCATTGTAAAGATCATCAATTTCTTCGCACGGAGCGGCGGGAATTGACACCGGAGGAAAATCATGCTTGGTAGGGAAGTATATCAGAGCGGTATCTCTGAGAGCGAGTCATTTACTCCATTGATATTCTGATTTTCGCGAGAGGGAGATTCCGTTTCAAGCCGAGGCCTTCGAGTGCTCCATCTTGCCATTCCTAGACCCACTACAAGACTTCACCATCCATCAATTGCTTTCACAGCTAATTGTAGGCCGTCGGCGACCTTCAACATGACAGTGGAATCGTGGTCAGCGTTCACCACCCCCTTCGGCAGCCCCTCTTTGTCAACGAAAGACCACTCGAAAGCGCCCACCAGTCCCGCAAGGAAAACGAGCACCTCGTAGTGCGCAAACCTCTGACCAATACAGCTTCGCGCGCCATGAGAGAAGGTAGAGAAGCAGAATCTGTCTTTCGCACCTCCCAATGCCTTAGCTTCGCCGCTACCCAACCACCGCTCGGGTCTGAATTCCGCTGCGTCTGAGCCCCAGTTCTCCTGCATCCTATTCATGGCATAGAAACTGACCACTAAAGGTGTGTTCTTCGGTACCACATGGTTGGAAACGGTCATGGCACGAGGCGACATCCGTGTCTGTCGAGGGACTGGACCCCATTTACGGAGAGACTCCTGCACAACGGCCTCCAGGTACTCCAGACGGTCGATCTGGCTGGCTTCAATCTGGACACCGGAACCTGGTGCTGGCAGGTTTGAACGGATCTCTTCTCTGAGTTTGGCCTGTCGCTGCTGATCTAGTGATAGCTCGTACAGCGTCCATCCAAGCGCGAGCGCCGATGCTTCGTGTCCTGCAGCGAGGAATGCCATACATTGGGACACCATCAGGTCGGTATTGCCTCTGAATAGCGGCGACTCCAGCATCACGGCCAAGATATCTTGCCGACTCTGCTTCTTCGCGAGTGGTTCTGTTTGACGTTTTTGTACCACCTCGAAGGTTGCAGAGCGAATTGCTTGAATACATGCCTTGGCATCGCGATTCCTCTTCATCGGCAGCCTGAAGAGTAGCTTTATGGGCACGATGTTTGCTAGGATCCGAATGCGTGCCGCACTTTTTCCAGGTAGGAAAGCCTGACGATATTTGCGGACAAGCTCCGAATATGGCTTTGCGATTGAGTTGAAATCGAAACCAAAACCAGCAAGGGCGATCGCATCAAGAGTCCCTCGCGAGACCCAGTCGTCAACGTCGATGACCACGGCTCGCGATGATGCGTTGCAATTTTCCCGGAGGGACTGAACCAGCTCAATCGTCTTTGACCAGAAAGTAGGGTAAAGCTCCTTCAAATGGCGATGCTTGAAGGCTGGCGTCATCTCTCTTCTGTGGGCGGCATGCTCGCGCCCTTCCGCGGCGAAAATGGCACCACCAGTAAGTCGAGTAAGAATTGCTTTCGCAGCTGGAGGACGATGGAAGTCCTTCGTATCACCATCATGGACAACCTTGGTACCCTGGGTTGTTGTAACTAACAACCTCTCGCCGTTTAGGACGCCATGGAACCGTATTAATCCATCATTGGGTATTTGCTCGATCCATTGCAGGAAGTCGATGCTGTTTGGTTCCTTGAACAACCGCTTCAGTACTGGACCTTGTTGCACAGTAGGTAAGTGCCTGTTGGTGCTAAAGAATGGCGCCAAGAAGATGCGATATGCTGCAAAGCATGGGAGTAGAATGGCAAACAAGTATTGGAAAGACCATGCGTAAGCCTGCAGCGGTTGCAATTCCTCGTTGTACAGATCATGCGCAATTCTTGATGCCGTGATGGCAGCGGCTGTTGCGACAATCATGATGGAACAACACTTTGACTTTGGAATTTAGACGCGGACGCGCGCAGTCGATTCAGGTTTTGAGGATTCTTCCCAATAACATACCTTCCAGATCACGGACTTTGAAGCGGTCAAGTCGTTGAGGCTACATCCTACGCACTGCGTCGATCGACGGCTATGCTCGCCATTCAACAGACTCCATAACTCGCTCCACAGCTCTGTCATAGCTTTGTTATAGACGCCTGATTGTGGAGCAGATACGCATTGCATGAGATCTACAGGATCTCGGCGCCGTGGCACTTGTGTCCTGCCCTGCATATCGACTTAGGCCCCGACCTGGTCCGAGCTGGACTATTAAACGAGGTCTCGGAGTGGGTGTACCATCCGGTTGAGAAAGCGTAAAATGATCCACTTCTGGAGACACCACCGCTTAAATTGCGCTGTTAGCATCAGCAACGCTAAAAATTTATCGGCCGTTCTATGGTCGTTGACACAAACGCGAGAGCTCCAGGCTGGCCTGTTCTTTACACTGGCTATCGTCCAATCGATGGCCATCACAAAACCATGATGCATATGCCTAGATTGTTGAGGCTGACGTATATGCCTACCACCTCTGATGCACAAACACTTGAACACTTTATCATTGAAACACGATCAATCAAAGGACATGTCAATTGTCGACTACATCAAAAAAGAGAACCCGGATCTTCTCAAATCGAGGATGATGTCTCCACGTAGAGATGTGTCCATCCTTGACTTACCAACATTCGTTTACTTCATCTTTGTCATATTCTTGCTCTGCAGCTACGCCCTCTACCAGCGCCATCTCCGGATCCGAGCATTCCGTTCCTTTGCGTTACAGAACGAATGTACTGAGATCCCCAAGCGCAGGCAACAATGGTGGAAATTTGGCGCCGATGCAATCTATGAAAGTTGGCGCTGGAAGAAGAGACACAGTTACCTGGAACTTCTCCAGAAGAACTTCGACGAATATGGCAAGACCTACAGTTCTAAAGTCCTCGGGGTCAACAAGATAACGACTATCGATCCGGCGAACGTTGAGGCTGTTCTGAAGACGAAGTGGGAGGACTTTATCGCTCGTCCTGCAAGAATCGTTCCCCTTGATGGGCTTGTAGGGCCGGGAGTGCTCACTGCCGATGGACCGCTGTGGAAGCAACATCGCAAGCTCATGATGCCTAGTTTCAGTCGAAAGGCGCTCGAGGATCTCACCATCTACGATGAACACTTTGAGCGATTCATGCAGCATGTTCCGAGAGACGGAAGAGTTTTCGACCTGCAAGATCTGTACTTCAGATTGACTTTGGACTCCTCCACGGCACACCTGCTGGGTTGTAGCAGCAACACGCTCGCATCCAGCTCCGAGTTGTCACCTGAGCCCGAGCTCGCCGGCGCTTTTGACAGAGCTCAACGTGCTGCTGTGGATCACGCTGACCCCAAACAGGCGATCACGAACACGTTCTTAGATCTCTTCCACTCTCCAGACGCCCAGGAGTTTACCAAAGAGCTGCGCAAAGAGTGTGACACTATTCTGGCAGGGCACAACGGCGAATGGACCAAGGCTGCTCTCAACGACTTGGTGCTGGTTGACTCAGCTATCAAGGAGTCTATGCGACTGTCAGTCCGAGTCATTGGCATGCATAGAATTGTAAGCCGCTCGTTCTCCTCGTCTCCTGTTGTGGTACTACAAGTATTAACACTGCATTAGGTGACTGCCCCAAACGGAGTCGACTTCGATGGCTGTCACGTCCCTCGGGGCGTAAGGGTCGCGGTACCAAACCACTTCATCCAGCGAGACCCAGACATCTACCACGAAGCTGAACGATACAACGCTTTCCGATACGCTGCGCCTGCTGGGGTGGACAAAGCTGAGTTATACCTGAAACAAAAGCAGAACAGTCTGTCCATGCCAAGCGACAGCTTTCTTGCTTGGGGTCATGGCCGCCATGCGTGTCCTGGAAGGTTCTTCGCTACACATTTGATGAAGATCATGCTTGCACACGTCTTGGTGACGTACGATGTCGAGGCAAAAGGGCCGAAGCCCAATGGGATCGCTAGGAATGAGTTTCCAATTCCGAGTTTGACAGCCACCTTCGACGTCAAGCTTCGAAAGTAAACGCAGGGCTGATGTGTAACCCTGGAATGCTTACGCGCCATGCTGCCAAAAATCAGGCACGGCGCCTTCGCAACGAACTTTTGAGTTGAAGACTAATTGCACGAGGCTAGCATGATGGTTCATGAATGAGCGCATACAGATTTGCTGTTCGTAGGAATTATGATACAATTATTACATATGCATCCAGGGGGTATCATCGATCTTTCCGATCTCGCAATCATTATGTATGCCAATTCCATCTGATCAAATTCAGTCATCTGCGATCTCATGCAGGAAGCTCATGCCGAGATCATCGGCATGCCAACCAGAGACGTGCTTTGACCCCTCAGATTCGTCTTGCTCTTGGTTGAACGCAACGAAGATGCCATCTTCCGCCAAAACTTCTTGGCTGGGGGCCGTACCTCTGAGAGGCATTTCGATTCTTCGTTGTCATCGTCTTCAAAGAATGACGCTGGCGCGGTGTCTTCGGATCTCCCTCGCTCGGAACCATCTGCTGGTGTGTCTGATGGGCTGGTTGGGCTGGTGGAGTGTTCGTTGTCTGTGCTGCTGGCGCTGGTGCTTGAACAGTAGGCGCTGTCTGGGTAGTGCTTGGCGCGTGGGCTCTTGTTGATGGCGGGCATCTGCTCTTTGTATTGTTCCAGCAGGGGACTTTTAGCAGAAACACCTCGGCGTTTCTCTCGTAGAGATGTCATCGCGCAGTCCTGAGGTCCGTAAATGTCGATTGCCCATTGGTCCAAGTCGCAATTCTCTCTGCTGTGGGGAGATTCGAAATCTGGGTGGTAAGAGCTGTCGTCGACTTGTCGCTGCATGGTATTTGTGCAAATGCGACCGGGCTTGCGCACGTCGCTTGGGTGAGTCTTCGGCCACAGGGATAGATGCTCAGTCTGCTGTGAGGGAGAGCATTCCGAACTGGAGCCACTACCACGTCGTGGACTCCTTTGTTGACTATCGGTGCCTGCAGTCTTGGTCGCACTGGCCTTTGCGAGGCGCCTCGGTGGCGCTGCGGTCTGACTTCTAGACTTGGGCATTGCGACAACCTCTGGCTCTTCAGGCACTGGAGGTAGTGGCTTCGCCTCTAGTTGTGGTCGGTGTCGGTTTGTTGGTGAGGTCGAAGGGCTATCCTCGAGGCGTATCTGAAGACGACCTGTTTGTTCGTGACTTGCATCGTCCGAATATTCCCAGTCACCACTCGAGTAGCTGGCGTTGTGCAGGTCTTGCTCGTTGACTGTGAAGTATCGATCAAAGTCCATGGTGATGTATTAGATTATGAAGACATGTAAGAGGTTTGGTGAATCTGTGAGTGAGCCTTCCTCCCGAGCAGCAGGAGCCGGAACCGGGCACAGTCTTATCTTACATTGCCCGCCACCTCCTGTGGTGTTAAGTTTTACCATGATGTGCTCCGGTGTGTGTATGGTGTGGATTCCTAACGGCTTTCTCACTCAATCGATTGCAACGATCACAAGACCCCATGGATAGGGCAGTACTGGTTCGACGGGCCACTGACGAAACGGCTGCAGTCCCTGCGGATCCAGTCCCGACCAAGGGACTAAGGATTGGGGCATCCAAAGATCTGCACTAGCTTCCCCGGATCTTCATGTTCATGCCACGGAGGATCAATTTGCAAAAAGTCTATCGGAGGCCTTGCCACACTCGTCAGATCGCCGAGTTTTATGGGCGAAGGATGTCCGCCGTTAGCTGTCGGATAGGTGGGCATTTGGCCGCTCCAAGCAAAATACGCAGCTGTTTCTGCAGATCACTGAGTCGCTGTGATCAGTAGGGTTTGCTCGTGTGACTCGCTACACGGCTTTGTTTCGGGCCACAGCGAGCATGACGAAGTCCACATGTAGAGGCGTGGAAGAAATGACTCGGAGAGTTGTTCTCAGCGCCTCGAACGCTCACGACGGTTTGCTTCTGCAGTCTCGACTGCTACTTTCCATTACCCTGGCGGGACGGGATCTGATTGGCTGCATGATAGTCGCCCAAACATCGCACACTGTCGGCTCTCATCCTAGACTGGGACATATCACATGGGAATCCACCCAGATTTCCACAGCCCTGGTATCGAGCTAACGAGACTCCTCCCTTCGCTACCATACTATCAGAGAGACACACCGTATCGTCCCAATGATCTGGTTCGGACTGTCACGCTTCTCGTCAGGATCATCTGAAACACAGGCGCGAAACATACAGATGCTAGAGGTAGGGCCGCTAGACGAACGGGTCGTTACCCCGACGGCTCAGGCGGAAAGCGACCGCTCTCACGGTAGACTCTGAGCTCCAGACCCTAGTCTACCTCAACAAGGCGAGACCATCCTCAACATAGTCTGACATGTGATAGATAGTGCCGTGTGAAGTCTAATGCCAAAGAAACGGCTGGACAGTGCGGAAAGCCATGTTTGATCTCGACGAAGTCACGCTCTCTAGCGCCAAGTTTCTGGGTATCCGGAGCGCTAGTGCTGAATCTGGTATCGTCTCTTCGGATTTCCACATCTGATATAGAAAAGGACCGAGGGGTCAGCGGAAAGGAATTGGTGACACACACTACGATGATTTGATCGAACATCCAAGCGTGACTGCAGATGGATCTATTGATTCACCAAAACGTTGGCTTTGCCATGAACTTCTTACAACCGACTTTACAACATCGATGTTTCCACGATAGATATGTCGAGCTCGGATTTGGATGTCGAGCGGGCACTCTTACAATACATTTGAGTAACGCCACACGCCACACGCGGCATGGTAGGACACTTTGCTGATTCGTAATAAGCACGTTGTCCTCTGTCCGTGCAGCATTACTTAACAACGTGTGAGCGGGCTTGTCAAACTCCCAAGGACGCATAAGCGTCGACAAGGTTGCCTACCGAGTCACGCCTCGGGTATTGCAGCCGAAGTTCATATACTCCCTCTCTGCTTGCCTTGCTTGCGTATTCGAACTTTCGAAGTTATGATCGACGACGGGTGGCCGCACTCTCTGTGCTTCTCCGAGGGCGTCGCTCAAAACACGCCCAAATGGCCATGCTCCGCTGCAGATAGCAACCGTCGTCACACTATAATGAATGACACTAGCTCTCACCCATTGGTTCACGGTGGATACTCGTCCTGGATTCTGCACTTCGCTCTTCACGCACGAGCTCGCGTGTGATTCAAAACGGCTCAAGAAGCGCTGTCTTGGGGGATGGCCTGGCCTTGTCAACCTTTTGCGTCGAACGGTGCCGGCATTCTCGCTGGCAGGATGAAAGGAGGATGGCAACTGCTTCAAATCTGTCATTGACTGCGGGTAAGCACTATACTTGATGGTACCGGGTCTTGACTACCAGTATCGACGATTATAAACTCATGCGGATGAATCGTAGGATGTGCAGCCAATTCTCTGCCCCTTATCCGCGTAGGAGACAGCAGCTCAGCTCAGCTCAATCTGTTCCAAAAATTTAAAGTGTACATGTACATATGCAACTCAATCGAGTGGTCCCCACGCGAGTGCTTCGAATTCGACGTTGCAAGCATGATATCATTTATCGTGCCTGCCATGCTCGAGCTCGTGGTAGCCTGATTCGGGCGAGTTTCGCCATATTGCCACAGCTCATGCTTCCATTGACACAGCTCCTCGACCACATCCCAATCGCCTCGTATTCACGCCGTATACCGACACGCATGTCGTTGGAGACAGCACCAGCCTCCCAGCCCCTGAGTAGACCCTATGAGCATGACACATTCAAGGATCCTTATGTAATCATCCTTATCAGATCTCTGGCCATCCTCGTTCAGCACACCAACATGCTTTCGTTGTCTCGCTCAGGCGCTTCCCTTCTTTTTCTCCCATTCCGCAGGCGTGAAGCACTTTGGTGTCCACGCATGGATTGCTGCGATTTCTTCCTTGAGCGCAGCATTGACGAGCCTATGCCGTGCGAGTGTCATCTTCTTCTCAAATTGCGCCGACACGATAATTGCTTCGAACATTTGACCGCAGCCACCTGTAGATGCCGTGATATCAGTGCGCTGCTTATGCGACGCAATCGTATGCCAATGATTCACCCACCTGACAAATCCTGGATGTCGACGTGCGAGGCTTCCAGTCTGGTCTTCAGCGCCTCACCTAGAGAGTCGGCGGTGATGCCAGACGAGAGCTGGTTCTGCGTCGCTTCGGTGTCTGTTCGCGCACTCATTGTGTGCATATATGTTGGAGAGGAAATAGTGGTGGCACTGCTGTGGTCGCACAGCAGCGTATCCAAGAGCAATGCGCCCGCACTCCAAGATCAGATCGAAACCGATTAGATTAGATTAGATTGTCACACCAACATGACGTCGAGAGGCTTGTGATAGCAAAAGTTAAAGGCGGAAGTAAACATGTATCTTGTTTACCAGCGCCTCCCTGTAGCAATTACATCTTATTTACTTATTCTAATCACTTTTTATGTTTAAAACAGCGGTCCGACTCGCATCCAACACAATGAGTGCCCAAGCCCGCACGGCGCCCTACACCAGGGCTGTCGTCGCCGCCATGAGGAGGCTGTGAGTAACCCACAATATCGTGACAGGAGACCCCTGGCGGACTAGTGATCACCAACATGGGTACTGACGGCTGCTCCATAGCTATCCTGAGGCTCTGGCCGACAAGAGCTTCGACAACACTGGCCGTACGTCTGGAACGACTCCGTTATCACTGCAAGCTATGCCCCATGTAGCTTACCCTTCGTGCTGCAGTCCTACTTGAGGCTCCCTTCGATCCTGTCCGTAGGCAGATGAACTCGGTCTTATTGACTGTCGACTTGACCAAGGCTGTTGCCGACGAAGCCATTGAGAGGAAGGACTCCGTCGTCATCGCCTATCGTATGTTGTGCCCTGCTGTCTATTCGTACCTCTGACACGCAACTTTAACACGACATATAGATCCCATCATCTTTAGAGGCCTCAAGAGCTTGACCTTCAACGACACACAACAGACCAGCCTTCTACGTCTTGCAGCCGAGGGCATCAGTGTACGTGTGCTGTCTATGGGACGACTTTATCAATACTAACCACCACTCAAGGTCTACTCTCCCCATACTGCCATCGATGCTGCTCGTGGCGGTCTAGGCGATTGGCTGGCCGACGTCGTTACTGGCACGCCAGTTGACCCTTCCGAGCTTGAGGCCTCTGCACCTCCCACATCAGACGCTCCCGCCACCGAACTTGAGCCCGACAACCCATTCGACGGCGAGAGTGGCGAGAAGGGTGAAAGCTTAGCGCCACCCGCCCGTCCCTCTTACATGCTCCAGCACCATCCCTCTCAACTAACCTTGAACGATACCGCACTCGCCCTGGGCCGTAGTGCCCACAAACGCTACCCCATCACCGCCACCAAAGTTGACGGTCACCCTGGCGCTGGCATGGGCCGCATCGTTCGCTTCGACAAGCCTGTCCCACTAACAGCTATCATCGACCGCATCGGCCTCGGCCTCGGCAACCCGAAGGGCTTTCCCATCGCAGTCCCGCAAGGCAAGCAAGCCAGCGACATGGAGATCAGGAGTGTGGGTATCTGCGCCGGCAGCGGTGGCGGCTTGTTCAGCCAGATGGAGAAAGAGGGCGAGGAAGTCGACCTTTACTTCACCGGCGAGCTGAGCCATCACGAAGCTCTTGCCGCAATCGAGAAGGGCAAGTGCGTTATCTGCCTGTTCCACAGCAACACTGAACGTGGCTTCTTGCACGGTGTGTTGAAGGGGCAGCTAGAGGAAACCATTGCGAAGGAGTGGGAGCGTGTGCGGAAAGAGGAGCTGGAGGCTGACGGTGTCAGCGAGGAGTTGAAAGAGAGCTTGGAAGATGAGCACTTCGATGTCGCTGTCAGTGAGGTCGACCGCGATCCTTATGGCATCATGATCGCCAAGAGCGAGTTGTAAGATACCCGAGAGACTGGAGCCACGCAATCTGGGTTGTATATAGGTGGATGCCTTGACCCACTCGAGCTCGCAGTGGATATTGCTCTTTCTGTCTGGTGTAGGGATCTACCATTCTAGATAATTCGTAATGCTTGTCGTCTGGCAACCAGTCGAACGCTAGACTCCATTGCCTCTTCCACCTGGCCAGTCACGAACGTCATATGTCCAGTGGTCCTTCCAGGACATAGCTACAAGATATCCGACTATCTCTTGACGCTTTTAGCACCGTCATCGCCATCGTGTGACGATGTACGCAGTTTCAAAGTAGATATGTCTGGTTAGGGTTAGAGTTGGGGGTGGCTTCATAATCGTAGAATCGCGATTCTATATCTACTTATTGCTTGTATTGATACCGAAGACATCTGGCCATTACATAGCAGTGAAATTGGTGTGCTCGGTGTGCTTTGGTGGGTTGTTGGCTACTTTATGGTGTAGTAGTGTAAAATCCCACTCGTTGATTTCAAAACCTGGACGACTTCCGCCGCGTTCCTCCGTCCACAGACACGAAGCTGCTGCTGAGTGGCGGCCGAAAGCCTCCAAGTGTCATTGGGATTCCTTTCGGTCCTACCGACTCACATTTGACGACGCGCTGCCACTATGCATTATCTCACTCCTCTCTTGTATACAGGAAAGAAACATGCAACGAAGGACGCCAGCCGACGTGTCTGGCCTTGCCAGAAGGACACGACGGGTGCCGACGCAACTGACAATGCCGAACAAGTATTCATGTGCTTTGGGACAGACGTAAGAGCGCGAGCGATTTGCTTGATTGGTCCCGTTCATGTCGTAGGACGAGCTACTCTGCTCTTGTAACGCTGACGACAAATGACGATCAGCTTGGACAAAATGGGCAGAATCATACCATCGTGTAGTTTGGCGCCGGACTTGACCATATTCGCCAAGACTGTGGGCTATGTGTTGATTCATCCTACTCAGTAGTGCTGTGATCGCTTCTGCACCCAGTGACCTGACCTGGTTGACTTGACATTTAGGCGATGATAGTCACTTTCCCCAATCGGATGCATCCAGTGGACTTTCGTCGTCCTTCCATTGCACAGTTACACGCGGTACTACCGTGAGTATCGCATCTCGCAAACCCTAGTCATTGCAGCAGCGCGACCATAGATATATTAAGTCACCTTCAATTATCCCAAAGAAGTTTCTTTGCATCGGCGAGCAGTTTTTACATCTCTGGCTCCTGGTCTAGTCTCCTGGCATGTCGAGACTGCGTATTGTTTAAGAATGGATGTGGCCTGCTGAGCTCCCGAAGATCACGAAGCATCAAACACCAGTTTGCCGTGTACATCGATGAACTGCTCCACCTGAGAGGACCGAACTCCGAAAGAAGTCTTACGAGAGGCGTAATATACGGGTCGTTAGCTACAGGAGAGTCATGAGTGTCATCTAAAAATTCCAGCGACGGAGTTGAAAGCAAGCCACCAGGACACGTCTTGCTCGCCTCAATCGTGATCGCTGCCGGGACGGTAGGAGGGCCGGACTCATGATGAGGTTGTTCGTCGTGCGGTTCCGTACTGGACGTGGTTTACCAGCTAGCTCATGCGCATACCTCGCAGGTTGTCTTGACGAAACAGCAGAAAGCTTCCTCGAGCTTGTATCGCCATTAATCTTTGTACAGCATGGCAGGGTTCAGATAGCAATCTGAGTCTAAAGGTTCAATAGTAGACCACGGAACCTCTAGGGCTTGATACATGTGATCGTTGTAGGTCGAGATCGAAGAGCACGAGGGTTTGATACCAAATTCTCCGTCACTCCGCCAGTGGAACAGCCAAATCAGGATGGGAGAAAGAAGGCGGTAGCAGTACATGCGACGCAGAAGATTGCATGATGGGCACACGAATCCCAAAGGAAGGAGCGACCAAATCCGCCCAATAACAAACTCTCCTCAAGATTCCCCTGTCTGTTACAAGAAAGAAGATTCAGCGTGGTGTGAATTTCCATGTGTTTAATCTTTTTTTTTCGCAGTAGATACAACTTCTTTAATAGCACAACAGCACATGTGTTAGATATATACAGCTCGCCACAAGAAAAGTGAGCAAAGGGAAAAGAAAATAATACAGAGAGTGAATTTCGTGGTTGCACGAGTCGACGCGTAGTGTGCGCTCAGCCTGTGAGTGCGGCCAAAAGACAGCCGCGATTCCTCGTTCTTGCGTTTCAACATTATTCTGCTGATGTCGTGGGACCCCTTCCTTGTTCCTGAACGCCGATAGGTGGGAGAATGGTCTGACCCCGAAGGGAAAAGCAATAACAAAAACGCTGATGTACGATAATAAAAGTTGTGTTGTCAACTGATCAGACGAAGGTAAGATCCAGTCAATATAGATTCAATGCATTGATGGCTTGATAAGCAAATTGCGAAGATATCCTCAGCCAGATAGCCTGTTCTGACCTCTGTTCTTCTCGCGCTGGTGGGCGAAGTAGGTCAGCGCAATGAAAATAGTGCTCAGCAGCAATGCGCCACCGCAGAAGGAACCAGCACCGGGCCAGCTGTGAGGGAAGATGGCGCCTCCAACAGGGCTACCGATCAAAAGTCCGAGCGCGCCACAGAACATGTTGAGGCCGAAACGGGATCCAATCGAGCGCATGTCGGTCGTCATGGATGCGACGCAAGGGCCTTGCAGGGAGACGAATGCGCCGGCGAAGAACCCGTAGAGTAGAGCCCACATCACAAGTCCAATATAAGATGAGCGAACAGCGGCCCAGCAAAAGGCGAGGACCGTTGCAGCACTAGTGCAGCAGCCGAGGACAACGAGGGGCGGGAAGAATTTGTCCGCAATAAGAGAGGGCACGATACGTCCAGGAAGCGAGCCCGCGTTGAGCACGATGATCATCCAGAAAGCGCTCGTCTTCGATTGGTTACCGACGTCTTCAGCAAAGTTCTCGATGAAGAAGAATGGGATGTATTGTCCGACGAAGCCAAAAAAGGTGGCAGCGTTGACAAGGGCGAACGGCAGCTCGCGCAGCAGCGCAAAATCGACGAACTTTTTCTTCATCTTCATCTTGGGTACGCGAGGCTTCATGACTGCGCAAGGAACAGCAAGGGTGACAAGTGCGATGAAGCCAATAACACGAACTGTCCAAGGGAAGCCGATCTTATCCTTCAACGTGTGGAAGACGATGGGATAGACGATGCCACCTACGGAAGAGCCCGATGCGGCGATGCCCATGACAAGAGATCGCTTCTTCGCGAAGTAAGTTGGCAGGATCGATGTGGCGACTAAGAAGGAGCATCCGCCACCAAGGCCGACAACAAATCCTTGTGCCAAGATGAGATGCCAGTAATCGGTGCAAAGTGAGGTCATCATAAGACCAAAGACGACAGCGCCAGCACCGATGAAAACCAGAATGCGAACGTTACCGCGATCAAAGACCGGTCCCCACATGAGAGGTGAGGCGCATAGGAAAAATGATGTGATAGTTCCGATCCATGAGATAGCAGTGGGTTGATAGCCAACGAGCAGGTCCGTTCTGTAATACGACTGGAAGATACCTGTGTAGAAGTCAGTTTCTGCTTCATAGACCCTTTCCCTTTGATTTAAAAACATTGTAAAACATACCATATGCGTTAATGATGCCCCATGTGTTCATGAAAAGAAAGTGACCTCCAACAACCTGGAGCCATGCTGTGAGACCTCCATCTGGAGGTGGTCCGCCTGGAGGTCCGGGAGGACGAGCAGGAGCAGCCTTGGGCTGTTCCTTCTCTCCTTGAAATCCAGGACTATTAGGACCAGGACTGTTGGGAGGAAATCCAGGGCTGTTAGGTGGGAAGCCTGGGCTATCAGGCTCAGCAAACTGCGGGTTCAGAGCCAGTGTCGAGCCAGCCATGCTTTCGCGATCACGAGGCCAAGCAGGCGATGAAGGCCAAACAGGAGAATTAACAGCAGAGTAGTTGCCGTTGCCACCGCCGGGAGTATTTGGGCGAGAGTCGAGATAGGATCTGAGATCGTCCACCGAATAATTCTGGTGATGGGGCGTCTCGATCATCGCGTAAGAATTGTTGTTCGCCATGATTGCGGTAGGCTGCTTGCGGTAGGCGACAGGCGCGGGGCTCAATGTTTTCCAGGAAATGCAGCTAAAGAGCTGAAGATGTTGCTATTGTCGTCGGACACGGGAAGAAGTCTCCGCTTGGTAGCTAGTGATTATGCGTTGTGGGCTGTAGTGCGCAGGTGTGGTTGGCGACGGACCGAAGAGTGCCTTGGATGGGCAGAGCTATCAAGCAAGTGTGCGCTGAAGGAATGGAAGCGGGTACTGGATACGCGCGAAAACAAGGCAGTCTCCGTTATCTGAGCAGGCGCATGAAGCAATCAATAGTGTACGCTCCACGTGTGGGCTCTCGCAGCCAGTGCAGCACCAGAAAAGAAGGCAGCAGCTCGGGAAGAGAGAGACGAAGACGCGCTGAAGGATGGCTTGGACGCAGCTTTTGCGAGCCCCAAGACGCTTACCGGCAGTTGGTGCAGTGGGCTTGTGTGTAAGAGTCTAAGAGGGAGAGAAGAGCTTGGAGGTCCGAGTTGTATAGTAGCTAATCGAGCGGGACTCACGGAGGCACACCGCGGTTTGGCGGCCACGGGCTCTCCACCTGTCGCGCTCGCTCGGTCTGTCGCTCCAGCACAAGTAGTGCACGACAGCACAGCACAGCACAGCAGACGTGGATTAGTCGCCGGGACGCGTTAGTGGCCCACCCAGGCAGCGGGCAGGAGGCGAGAGAGAGCAGAGCAAAGGTGCTCGCCGGGGGGGGCTGCTAGCGGCGGTTGAAGACCAGAATAGCAAAAGTGACTTTCGCCATCTACGGCTAGAGGCGAGCGAAGGGTGGAAGGGAAGAAGATCGGCGTTGACACCGGTGGGCCAGTGGCTGAGCGGTTTGCCCGGGGATTTTGCTGGCAGTTTAGCAGTAGTCTGTCTCTAGCACTACTCTCTTCTCGCGCAGTGCCACCCCTGATGCGATGCGTGCGCGGAGGTGGCCTTGGGCGTGGTAGCGAGAAGCGCGTCTTGCCTGTTCCTGTTTCCTGAGCTCGGCGTGGCTGCATTGATAAGGCACTATGCAAGTCTACTGTAGCTAATCGTTCTTGCTAGACGCTGTCACGCGCACACCATGGTTGAAGAGCGCCTGGGCAGACGCCATTGTGCGCGCGTAGGATGCTGGCGCGCACAGGGTAAATGAACAAGCAAACGGCCATGTATAGTACACCAATAGTGCAAAGTCTGGCTGCAAATAACAACAACATCGTGAAGCCCGAAGGCTGAAATGCTGGCTTGGCGACGATGCCTTGGTTGGACAGATCTGATCTGATCTCTGCAACGGCCTTGTGGTGTTGAGATGCCTGCTGTGCCTGCTGAGCCCCGGCGCACCACCTCACCCTCTCCTCCAACCACCACAGACCAACGTGAGGTCCATCCAGGGGTAACCATCTTACAGCGAGCCGCGTGATACGCCACTCTTACGAGCCTTCCTGCACGCCGACGGGTAGACGGCGCCTCTTTAATGCTTGGTGAGTAGAGTGTGGGCCGGGTACCTTAGTCCTGCAGCCAGCCGCTGCATGCTGCAAGGTACGGCAAGGTACGCTTGTGCAGAGGTGAGATAGTAAAATTTCTTGCCTGCTGGGAGGTGCTGCCCGGCAACTCTGCGACGTCCCTTCCGATCGGGCCTATCTCGTCGCCCAAAATAGTCTACCACGAGTCAGATTATACGACTTTGCTGCCTTCACGACCTCCTAGCGCTCAATCCCACGAGACCGGCATATGGGCAGCGATGACAGCGATGACAGCAACGACAGCCCTGCAACGGGCGCCATCACCGTCCAAGACACGGCTACGAGATACTACTGACCGCCGAAGACGCTGGTGGCGTGGCGGATGGAAGGTCTCGTGTCGCAAAGTCTATCGCCCTGCAGCTCGCGTTCATCTAACTCTCGAATAATTAGACGCTTTAGAGTTGCTGCCCTCGCTGCCCTCGCAGTTGGCACGCTGGGCGCGCTGGCACGTTGGCCTGCAGCAAAAGGGGGTTGCCAAACTCAACCCGGCTGGCAGGGCAGGCCCTATGTGGGCTACCCGCGGATCGCCCTAAAGCTGCGACCAAACACGACACACGCCAGTACCGCCCTGAATGCTGCCGAAACACCTCTTGCGCAACGATGAAAGTCGATTCGGCCGGTGTCGTGCTGGTGAGGCATTGCGGAGCACGACTCCAAGCCACTAGGAAATACTCACCCGGGAGAGCAATGTCCATCTCTGCCCTACGTGTGTCTCTTCTACGCCGAAGCAACCCGCTGAAGAAATGCTCTCAGGAGACGCTCCCCGGGTGTGTCAACGGCTCGCATTTAGCATCTGTCAGGGAAGCTCGCCCCCGTCGATCTGCAATTCCCTAGACGCCTCCAATTAGGTGTGCCATGGCCGTAGTGCCAAACCCGTATCCTGTCTACGCGACCTCCCCCCAACGGCCGCCATGCCCGATGTGGACCGGCCCTGCAATAGTTTGTCCATCAGGATGGTCAACACGAAGGCCCTCCTTCTATTCTAATACTGCTGCTTTGACTCCTCTTCCTCACCACTTCTCCATCGTGACGTTTCGACCCCATATCCTCTCTTTTATACCTACTACTAATACCATGGGGCGTTCCGACAGATACACCTACCCTCCTCACCTCTTTAGCGACTTTTCATATTCTAAAAACGTGGCGAAATACGAATCTTCAGCGCCCATCACAGAGGAACAAGAGGAACAAGAGGAACCTCAACAGGAATTCACAATGCCGCTCTCCGAGGTTGCCGGCCAGCCTGTCGACACGAGCACTCTCTCACATCTTAATGTCTGGCAGAAGACTGTTACTGCCAACCCTAATGCTCTTGCTGTAATTTCACACCACCAAAAAGCTGCCAACTTCAGATGGGTCAGCAGCCAGCTATCCGACGTGGACTTCGTCCAATGGACATTTGCCGACGTAGATCGTGCAGCCCGGAGACTAGCGACCACATTGAACAGCATTTCGCCTCTTAACCGGGCTCCCATTGCGTGCTTCTGCTACAACCAAGCAGAATGGGCACTCATGCTTTGGGCAGCTGCCTACCTACACGCTCCTCTGGTCCCAATCAACCCTAAGAGCGCCATTCGCAGCGAAGAAGTTTCTCACATGTTGAAGCTGGTTCGTCCCGCAGTGATCGTGGCACCAGATTCTGCTGTTGCCTCTGAGCTCGAGGCCTCTCTCGGCCAGGAACTTCTCAGCACAATGCCTGTCAAGGTTCTTCTTGCGCAGCCCGATGCCACCGAGCTCGCCAACACGTGGCAACCACTCTCAGATATCATGTCTGGCGAGCTCACACCTCCGGACACTCCCACAGATGCGGATCCTCAAGAAACCTCGGTCATTCTTTTCACCAGCGGTACCACTTCTCTCCCGAAGCCTTGCGCTCTATCGAGCGCCATCACAGCAAACGCCGCTCTCGCATACACGGAACCCCGTGATATTGTTGCAGGCCACCGTTTCATCCTCCATCTTCCCAACTTCCACTCATACGGTATTGGCTGGGCTCTCGGTTTCCTCCTTGTTGGTGGCACCATTATTTATCCCTCGGAAGCGTTCGAGGCACAGGCTTCGCTCGAGTGTATCGAGAAGTTCAAGGCCACTCACATGAGTTTGGTGCCCACCACTGCTCAGTCCATGATCGTGCACCCTGCATTCGCCAAAACCGACATCAGCAGTTTGATCAGCATTGACATCAGCGGTGCTGGTGTGCTTCCTAGCGTTGTTGAGGGCGCTGAGGCCGCGTTCAAGGTTCCCGGTGGAACCAGCTACGGCATGACTGAAAGCCCTTCCACTCTCATTTGGCCGATTAGAGAAGGTTCAGTTCTCCGTAATGGCGAGGTTCTTTCCGGAAGGCCCAGCCGTGGTGCCCGTGTGAAGATTTGCGAGCCTGGAACTACCAAGCTCGTCCCTCGCGGTGTGGCGGGTGAGCTGCACAACGGTGGTGTTCAAGTTATCAAGGAATACATGGACCCGAACGTCAAGGCTGACAGCTTCTACATCGACGAGGAGGGCGCCAACTGGATTATCACTGGTGACCAGGCCATCATGGAAGAGGACGGCGCTGTCCGCATTTCTGGCCGTTACAAGGACATTATCATCAGAGGTGGCGAGAACATTTCTCCCGCCAGCATTGAGGCACTGCTCCAAAAGGCAGAGGGTGTCTACATGGCTCAAGTTGTTGGTGTCCCCGACGAGATGGCTGGAGAAGTCCCCATCGCTGTCATCGAATCACGAGGCGACAAGGTTACTCCTTCCAACGTTCTGAAGGACATGACTTCGAAGGCTCTGGGCCCTGCATTCGCACCTAAGACTGTCATCAACCTCAAGACCGACCTCAAGCTTGATGACTGGCCCAAGACCGCTGCGGGTAAAATTCGCAAGGTTGAGCTGGCCGAGTACGTCCGTGACTGGATCAAGGCATCAGAGGGCCCTGCAGTCGACGCCAGCGCGCCTACCGTGGAATCTCTTATCAGGATCTGGAAGAAGATTTCTGGTGCTGACGGCCTCCTCCCGGAATCGACAATCAACTCTTTCGCGGACTCCCTTATGATGATGCAGCTTTCCGGCACCGTTAAGAAAGATCTCGGCAGAGACATCACTGTCGAGGACTTCAAGAACTGCGACAAGATTCAGGACCAGGCCGATCTCATCGACTCGAGGCCTAACGTGACCGCAAAGTCTCAAAAGCCCCAGAGAGAAGGCCCTCCCGCCATCAAGGACATGATCCACATCAACGGCGACGAGCAGGCTTACACGGCCGTCAAGGCCTCTGTGTCCGCCGAGCTGTCCCGTCTTTCACTCCCTTGGGAGGATGTCGAGGATGTTGTGCCCATGCCTGATTGGGATGCTATTTTCGCGCACAGATGCCGTCCTTCATCCTGGAACCTCAGATGGAGTTACCACGCACCTTGCGGTGCTGGTGAGCTCGAGAGGGCGATGAAGGAGGTTCTCGCTTACCACCCGACTCTCAGGTCTATTGCAGTCGAGCGTGACGACGAGGTCCCACTTCTCGTTACCGTCAGGGCGAAGAAGCCCTGGTTCAGAGCTGCTGTGACTGCTGGACACAAGGTTGACACCAAGGAGGGCCTCAACGATCTTCTCCTGGATCATCCGACCTACGACACCGCTTCAATGGGTGGCCCCATGTTCCGCGTTCACATTGCAAGCATCGCAGACGGATCCTCTGGTCTTGTCATTGTCGCATCACACGCCATCTGTGACATGTCCATGACCAAGCTCTGGCTCGATGACATCGTCACTGTTCTTTCCGGTGACGGCACATTGATTCCTCACGCTTCATTCGCCGAGTACGCATCCGCTTACCACAGCCACCGCTCAGGCACCGAGGCCACCAACGGTGTCGACTACTGGACCAACAAGCTCCAGGGTATTGGCTCCGTCTCTGACAGCACTCTTTGGCCTCCTCAACGCACACCTGAATTCTTCAAGGGCAATGACTTCGGCTGGCGCCGCCACGATGGCCGTCGTGCCCGTGCCACTGAGCGCCGCACGTCGCTTTCTCACAAGTTGGCCGCCCAGAAGGGTGTTCGCCGCATGGTGAAGTGTGAGGACATTCAGCGCCTCAAGTCCGAGCACGACATCCCGATTTTCATGTTGGTCAAGGCAGCCATTGCCCTGCTCAACGTGAAGAACACCAACGGCAAGGAGGCCATCTTCGGTACGCTTAACGCAGCCCGCAACTGGCCTTTCCAGAGCGACTACTCTGTCACCGAGCGTGAGGCCTACACCAGCAACCCGCTCGACATCTCCGGCTGCACCGTCGAATACGTCCTGGACCGCATCTCAGTGCCCGTCCAGAAGAATGCCGTCAGCTTCATGCAGAGTGTCAGCAAGGGCGAAGAGCAGAACTCCGCCTTCGCTCACGCGCCCTTCCTCCGCATCGTCGACCGCATGCGCGACCACCTTGGCGAAGACGACCTCCGCTCTTTCGCCGAGCGCGAGCGCGACGCCGACTCTCTCCTCCCTCTCATCCGCCGCCAGTCCTTCAACTGGCTGCCCACCGCGCCCACTGCACAGGGCCACCCCAAGGGCCTTAACATGCTGCAGATGCTGACCCGCATGGACAACGGCCTGACCATCACCGGTTTCCTCGCCGACGACAAGAAGTCCGTTGCGCTCAGCTTCACCTGGGACGCCGAGCACATGACCACTGGCGAGGCCAACATCGCCATCGACTGCTTGGCCGGTCTCGTCAAGGAGCTGTGCAAGGCTGAGAACTGGGACAAGAGCGTGAGGGAGATCATGGGTCTTGTCATGTAAATCACCTGAGGCGATTTCAATACCTCCGGATGGCTACTTGTTTTTTCTGCGATTGTTTCTCTTGGGCATTTTACTGCGAATAACGGATGGATGGCGCACGGGTTTCTTCTTTCTTCTTTCTTTTGACCGGCATTGCGATGTCCGGCGGCACGAGGGTATATGGGACAAAGGTTCACAGCTGTTATCTGGGAGGGAGTTTTCCCTTTTATAAGATTGTTTCCTGCGACCTCGTGGTCCACGGAGGGAAAGTGTGTGTCTGTGTTTCAAAAGAGAGCGTCGGAAACAATTTTCTTTTTCTTGTTTCCGTGCTCGAGAATGTGTGCATTTGTACATACATCATAATGATACTTCTTCAAAACCGAAACTTCTTCCAAAATACTTCTGCTGATGTTTAATGTATCTCTCGGAGAGGACCTCCAGAGCCTAGACTTACAGCTGGCATTTAAACTTGTGGTCAATATCTGAGGACCGCGGGGCAAGGGTCGAGCGCGGGCGGGCTTAGTGTCAAACGACGTAAGCGCTTCTAGACACTCGGTGAATGATCTGGTCACCTTTCCTACTTGCACATACATTCAAAGTCTATACATTCAATCAGGCAACAGCTCGACCAAAACACTACTGCCTGGGGTTTTCCTTCGACCAACTATCAGAGAGGACACCTTACCTCGCGAATCCAGCTGCCTACACCGACCAGCATTATAAAGAGGGCCACCCGTCCTTTGTGCACACCCGCCAACCATGTTCAACCGCGAGAACCTCTTTGGAGGTCGAGGACAGCAGTCACCACAACAGCCTCTCTCATCTCGCGGACCACCTCCTCAGCCTTCGCGCGATTACCGCACACCCCCGCCAGCATCATACAACCAAGAGCCCAAGGGATACGGCGGTGGAAGCATGCGTGGAGCTCCAGCACCCTCCGGTGGAGGCCGCTCTATGCAGTTGCGACCTGCGAAGAGCCCGGACAACAGTTTCACCTTTGGAAACATCTGCGCTGTCAGCGCGCAGGATATTCCGCCTAGCCACGATGGCCAGGACGTCTACCTCCTCATCAACGGCCGCTTCGTCCTTAGTGCTCGCCCTCTGCCGCAATTCCCTCGTGGTCACATCAGTTTGAGCGATGCTCAGCGTACATGGATGCAAGTCGCGCTCACAGATGTCGTGGAGGTGCAAAATTACGACCCGTTCAGCCAAGGCTCGCAGAGCTACCTTGGAGCCATGGATATTGAAGTTGGATTTGCCGGCAAGAAGAGCACGGAAGTACCATACGATCAGGATGAGCTTGCGGGCGCGTTTGCGCACAACTTCCGCCACCAGATCTTCTCGCCTGGACAGCAGCTACTCATGGACTTCAAGAGCATTCCTCTCCGGATGACGGTGAAGACGGTAGAGCTGGTCGATGTTGCTTCTTTGAAGTCATCGGGCGATGCGGCGCAACAGACGAGCCCAAATGCTAGAGGTATCTTGACACCAGAGACTATGATCAACTACTTCAAGGACGCGCGGACGCCGATCAACCTCAAGGGCTCGAACAGAAGACCTGCAGCCAACTCGGTAGTGCGACCTGACTTCAAGTTCGAGGATATGGGAATTGGAGGTCTGGACAAGGAGTTCAGCGACATCTTCAGACGAGCTTTCGCTTCACGTATCTTCCCTCCTGGTTTGGCTGAGAAGCTTGGTATTCAGCACGTTAGGGGTATCCTGCTGTTCGGACCGCCAGGTACTGGTAAGACGCTTATTGCAAGGCAGATTGGCAAGATGCTCAACGCAAGAGAGCCCAAGGTCATCAACGGCCCCGAAGTCCTGAACAAGTTCGTTGGACAGTCAGAAGAGAATATCAGAAAGTTGTTCGCGGACGCAGAGCAAGAGCAAAGGGAGAAGGGCGACGAGTCGGGATTGCACATCATCATCTTCGACGAGTTGGACGCTGTGTGCAAGCAGAGAGGTTCGGGAGCTGGTGGCGGAACTGGCGTCGGTGACAGTGTGGTCAACCAGCTGCTCACAAAGCTTGATGGTGTGGAACAACTCAACAACATTCTACTCATCGGAATGACCAACAGAAAAGACATGATCGATGAGGCGCTGCTGCGTTCGGGACGTCTGGAAGTCCACATGGAGATCAGTCTTCCTGACGAGAGTGGTCGTGCACAGATCCTGAAGATCCACACCGGAAAGATGGTGGAGAACAATGTCATGGGCCACGATGTCGACCTGCCTGAACTCGCTAAACTCACTCGCAACTTCAGCGGTGCCGAAATCAACGGTCTGGTAAAATCTGCCAGCAGTTTTGCTCTGCAACGCCACATCAAGGTCGGCACCGTTGCCGCCATCGATGACAACATCAGAGATATGAAGGTCGAGATGGCCGACTTCCTACGCGCGCTAGATGAAGTCAAGCCGTTGTTCGGTGTCAGCGAGGAAGACCTTCAGCGTGCCGTCGAGGGCGACATTATTCACTTCAGCGAGCACATTGACAAGATCCTGCGAATTGGTGGCGACTTCATCAAGCAAGTCAAGTCAAACACCACTCCTCTTCTGTCGGTACTTGTTCACGGTCCTCGCGGTGCAGGCAAAACAGCTTTGGCCGCTCGCATTGCTATGGACTCCGAATTCCCATTCATCAAGCTCGTACGTCCCGTCGACATGATTGGTATGAATGAGATGCAGAAGATTCAGCACTTGCAGAAGGTCTTCACAGATGCTTACAAGTCACCTCTCAATATCCTCGTCCTCGACGACATCGATCTCATTATCGACTGGGTGCCTATCGGACCTCGCTTCAGCTCGTCTGTCCTGGCCGCCATCAAGGGTCTCATGAAGAACAAGCCACCTTCAGGCCGACCTCTGCTCATTTTCGGAACTACTTCGGAGAAGACAGTGCTGCAGCAATTGCAGCTCGACTTCCAGGCACAGATCGCTGTCCCTAATGTGAACACCCAAGACCAACTGGCAAAGATCATGCAGCACAGCGGCATCTTCTCCGATTCCGAGATCCGCGGCGCCATCGGTCACATTGAAGAGACAACCGGCAGCAAAGAGATTGGCGTCGGCGTTCAGAGAGTCCTCCTGGGTATCCAAACGGCCATGCAGGACCAGAACCGCGCCGGCAGATTCGCAGAGGTCATGGCTGATGCTATTGCGGAAGGTTGAATATTGGGGGCAGGCGGTTGAGACAGACGTACGTTTGGCGTCGGATTATGTGCATTTGCATCTCGGAAGCTTACATGCATGCATGCATATACGTTGAAAGTGGGCTCGCTTTCCCTTGTGATCGACGACATGGTATTTCATGTAGGGATAGCCATGCGAGATAGATTGCGCGCCTTTTGCGCCACGCATGAATATAATGCACCCGTGTTTTTGGATAGCTTAGACATCGAACCATATCTCACGTTCTAATCTTTGCTTATGCTTGCGCAATGATACCCACGATAAAAGCAACGGAGCAAGACAAAAAAAAAAAGCAGAAGTGGTCGCCTCACCTCCAGTAGAAAGCAAAGCTCCAGACCAAATGACGCGCTCCTCCATCGCTTTCTCATCTCGCCCGTTCGCCATCAAATCCCACCTATCGCTCTAATCCCATCTTCCCAATACCACCAGTCATTCAACCCGTCCACTTCCATTATCTCCGTTGACCGCTCCTTCCTGAACCCTGCATTCATCGCTCCTTACGCCACGGACGTCTCTCCTAATCCCATGGTTGGAGGCAGCGCGCCACGTCGCTAAGGGGGTGGGTGGTTCGTTGGCTTTCTCTCCCCAAGCTCTAGGTCGCCCGTTGCAGCCCAAAACTCAATGCCTGTGTACCCAACTGCGGCTGCGCGCGGGAAGGCGGGTATGAAGAGGGGAGGGGGAAAGTCGTGGGATGGTTTGTTGTGGGGTTTTAGAGGGATCGGTGATGGGAATGCGGTGTTTGGGAATGGTTGGAGGTGAGAGGAGATGGGGAATGAGTTTGAATGGGTGTTCTGAGATATGCAGTTTTGGGATAGGTGGTGTTTGGATGTTTGGATATGGATTGGTTCTTTTTGTGAAGGTGGTTGATGTTGTGGTTGGGAAATCGGCCGATTTGTATATTGTGCTTGTGAACTGTGGCCTTCAGTTATCAGAAACATCATTGATGAGCTGCATCGATGATATTGATCCATGCAATATATCATTGGTGACCTCACTAACATCATGTTAGTTCACTTACAAGTCGGTTGCGACTTCCACTTCCTCGATCGATCCTACACACGACCTTTGACAAGTAGTATCAAACTGCGCTTCTCCCTACCAATGACAAGTCAGGCCGCGGTTAGGTGGAGACGTCGTTCGCGCACCTCATGTCATGTCATTACACCACAGACGGCTGCGGGCGGGTTGAGAGGTGTCTGACGGACACATGGCTGTGAACGACGTATTTTGACAGCTGCCAAACACGAGATGCTGTGCTACCCGCGGCGTGCAGCAAGCCATGCCATGCCCTTGCCATTCCCACGCTATGCGAGTCCGCCGTTGTCTGCCTGACTCTGCTGCCGGCTGCGGCTGCATATGTGCGCATAGTTGGGCTGGCCTGCGCATTCTCCTTGCTAGGCCGGCCTGCAGCAAATATCGCGGACATGCTGCGAACGTTACCGTTACCGTACCACGCTCTAGCACTCCTCTTCTCGCATACCGTCATCCTTTCTCCTGCTTCGGTCGTCAGGCCCGTGTTTGCATTAGCCTCGTGCGAGACTGCATACGTGGTGCACAGGGAGGGCCTGCTACCTGTCGAAGCCCCATCCTTCCTTCTGCCAGCCCGTGGTGCTGGGGACGTATTCACATGGCTACTACCCTACCCAAATGCGCCAACACTGTACTCTCGCCTGCTCCGGCTGCTGATTGACGGCCTGCAGCTAGCTTTTTAGCTTTGACAGGAAACCAATGGCGGCATTGCCGGTGTGCAATGGTGCGGAGGTTTGACGATGGGATGCTCATCAAACCCTGTAGCTGTGTGAAGGGAAGGGAGGCATGTGAAGGTTTGCCTGTCATCTTATCATCGAGCAGAGCTCTAGCCGTGGGTAGGCGGCGCGGCTATGCCTCGTCGGCGGGGTGATGACAAGAATGCTCGTCGCCAATGGGTATAAAATGAGGTTGCTCAGAGGGAGTAGGTCTTCTTTCTTCTTCTTCCTTTCTTACCACTTGATTAAGAGATTCCATCAGCTCCTGTCTGAACCTTACCCCTTTGCACTACGACACCAAAGCCTTACACGTTTGCCAACCCTTCATCATCATGTCTACCAACTACTACCAGTACCAGCCGACGACCACCCTCCCAGTGCCAGTCCCTGGCAAGCAACCTCAACAGCAGCAACCATTCGTCCCTCGCCACACCAGAAACCCTTCGGGTTACAGCCAGTATTCTGCTTCACCACCAGAGAGACCAGAGAGTGTCACAACCGGCGGTGGTCTCTACTCATCAGCATCGAGCAACTATGCCGGCAGCGACTATGACAGTTCCACAGCCGGCGCCACGAGCGTCGACCTCCTCGATTACATGAACGACCGCCTGTCACAGACTTACAACCCAGTGCCATTGGATCGCAATGTCGCCAGACAATCGCAAATGTAAATTATCCCTGCTAAGCACAGAAAAGCAAAGATCGGCAGCTAACGAAACGTCAATTCAAGGTCCGGCGAACTCAATGCCAAAAACCGCGAACTTCTCGCCCTGCAAGCCCAGGCACGAGCACGCCTGGCGAAAACAAGGAGCAATTTTGCCGATGGTATGAGAGCCGCGAAGGAGACGCAGCGCGATCTGAAATGGACGCAGGAGAAAGTCACGTGAGTTTTTGATGAAACCTGTTTCGATGACCTACTGCTAACGATGATACCAGCGCCATGAACCGTCGCGCAGCTGAGCGGTATCCAGAGCAATACCGCGCTGCGAACCAGCGCTACCCGGCACCTGTCGACTGCTGATCGACCAGCTTTCGCGCTTCCACGAGAATGCACTGTACAAAAACATCACGGCGGCGAACTTCACACAGTTCGATTCCACTTTATGACGATATACGATTACCCACGACATTTACCACGGCTGGCTGTTTCTTTTTCGAGCAAGTAGCAAAAAATCCCAACATTCACTTACAAGCCTTCCAAGCCCCACAACACAAAAAAGACAAACGACGTCCAAACAAGCTTTCCCGCAACAGCCGCCGACCCTTGCATACGTGCCAAACTGGTCTCCGGCTGCAGCGGTATGCCTGTCTAGAAGCTGATTGCACGTGGGCGGTTGGGCGCTAGCGCAGCCCTTTTCCTGACCACTCCGGGTTCAAGTGCCGGCATGCTGCGAGTCGCTCTGACGGGTAGGAGGGTAGGCAGGGTTTCTTCCAAGGCGGTGGGCGGGATGGACGGATGGACGGGACGGATCAATTGGGCGGTTGGGCGGGACGAGAGGGCTAGGTCTTAGTTCTGTATGTGTGCCAATGAGATTGATTTGAGTGATTGAGAGTTCCTTGGAATGGTGAGATTGTGGCTTGGGGGTGTGGGATGTTGTTGGAACGGTCTTGCCGGGCTAGATGCCGCGTAGATGGTGCGAGTCGGCGAGGTTCGATCGTGTCTGTGACGGATCGGGCACTACGATTGGCTCCTAGACGCAGCCGTGGCCCATCATGGCGGTGGAGCAGTGATGTGGTCGACCAATTGTGTCAGGGTGTTGGTCAAGGCAACGGCAGAGGTGCATAGAATGTTCGAGCCGCGTTGGGCGGAAACATCGGATATATCGCTGACAAGCCAATGGTAAGGGTAGAATCGCAATGCTTACGGTCTTTATCGAGTAGCGTGGGTCGACTTTGTGGTAACGGTTTGTATGAAGCAATTTGTTTGACACTGTATGGGTTCTGTAGTGGTACTCTACGACCGAATGTCGAGCAAGGCAAACATCCAATCAGTACCCTTGTTGATTACAACGCCAATCAAAAACGCTGTCACGACGCCAAGTCGAAGAGAGATCATCACGAGTCAAATGAGACGCCAGACGCTTTCAGTGATCTAGCATCGAAGTACGATGATCAAGCACTCAACCAAATATCCGCATCCGTAGAAAACAAGCCACCGCTTTTCCAACCGCGGAAGACTTTTTGCGACTTCCATCTTCCTCAGGTGCCGCCTAATCCAGCAAAGATGCGGTGGCGAACGTTGAACAAGGTCTAAAGCATCCATATGAGACCTCATAGCATACTCCCCACTGCTACGAGGACCCAGATGCCAAGAAAACTGCCGTAACCGATGCGAGTAATACTCGAAGCGCCAGTCTTGGTCACCAGTGACGCCGGAGGTAGCGGTTTAGCTGTGGAGGTTGGGTATGCAGGCTGGATAATGATGGGAGGGTACACTGCAGCAGTCGATGTGCTGTCAGAAGGCTTGCTTGTTTTCGTAGGTGTCCCACTGGTGGAAGCGACTGGTGTAACATTGTTGGACGATGTCAAATAGCGGTTGTTGTCGTCGTCGTCGGAAGCTGGAGTGATGTGGGCCTGCTCTTCGGAAAGGATCGTTTCGATGCTGGCGTTGGACCAGTCTTTGATTGTCGACAGGGTGGTAGACCAAGCCTCAACCACTGTCATGGAGGGCTGCTCAACGTAGAGTGATACCTCGGTCTTGAAGAAGCCTAGGGGGTCCGAGAATCTTGTACTGCATGGGTAGTCGGAGCTGGTGGACAATGGCTCCAGGTAGTCGAGAGATCCTGCCGTCGAGTCCTGCATTGGGTTGCAGTAGCCATCCATGATTGGGGGCAATCCTTGCCAGTCAAACCCAGTAAGCCACGAAGAAGCATCACCGCCATGCCATAGGTAGCAAGAATAGCAGCCCATAGCGCTGTCCAGATACTGAGATTGGCAGAATCAGGTACGCTGGAAGTCGTAAGATTGGCGATCGCCTCCACAACCAGGGTCAGTCTGATCGATGATGTCGACGCTAGCGTCAAATTCGAGGCCGGTCAAGCATTGGTAGTAAATTGTGAGCATGATCTCGCATGACCGAGTCGGCGTGGACCATGTGAAGTTTTCTGTACAAACGCCTAGCAGGTAGTCATCGACGCTGTCCTGTGTGGAAGGTGTGTCGCCGGTCTTTGGACTGCGTTGGCTGCGGCGGGCAGGAACATCTGCACTCGAAACGATGAAGAGGAAGAGGGACCACAACAGAAAGAACATGTTGAAGTGTCGCGGATCAAGCAGTATGATGAGGAAGCTACAGAGAAATATTAACATCACAGTAGACTAGCGGAACGCATGCATATTCTCACACTAGTTCGTGTGCGCCTCAGATCCTACTGGCTGATTGCAAAGAAGGCGATGTCGTATGAGATGGTTGGTTCGATGCTGTGATGAGAAGTTCGATCCTTACGCAAGTCGCGATGACGGATGACGAGGCTTTGTGCAATGCATGGGGCGGCTCAAACTAGACGAGTCGCAAGACCAGGAGACTTTGCCGCCGCGGGTGGTGTTCTGTACTCACTTTAACGGCTAAAGCATACACCAATTAATCGTGAAGTGAAAGTCGTCCAATCGAGAAACACTACCCAGGCGGACCAGTCGCCAGATCCTCAGTCATGCGTCGTTACACATTGACAAGCCGTACAACTAGTCATCTTAATAATGACAAAGACGACAAGTACATGTTCGCGGGGACTAGTTAGTAGGTAGTAGTCAGCGGACATGCGGCCACGCTTAATTCCAATCATGGCACTACCAGGCACACCAATGAAGAAAGGGTTGTCTTTCCTTTTGACTGAATCGGAGGCATTCAAATATGCCACATGGTACACTTATAAGTCTAGAGCGATACCAATATAATTGTGCAAATCTTTTCAGTGCGATCTTGCCAGACGCAGGCTGCTGACATTTTACAAACTTCAGCTTTAGTTTGCTTCATCTTCGCGTGGCGAGGCTGCAGAATTCGAAGTAGAATAATTGATGGCTGATATCGATTTTGATACGATGGAGTTGAAACTGAGAGGTGGTGGACTCGAGGATAAGTTTAGGTTTGTGGAGGGCGGTCGGCGCTTGCTGTTTTAGGCGAGGCCGGCTTCGATTCGGCTTGCGACAAGAATTTCCGTTGCACCGTTGGAGCATTGGAAGCTGTCTGCCTCGACAAATACTCGACGACATACATACACACCCAAAAATGGCAGAGAAAGACGGCAAGAAGCGCAAGAGGCAGAGCAACGGCGTGCCTGCGCCCAACAAGAAATCCCACATCGACGCCGCCCCGTCTGGCACGGCCAAAGTCGCAATCTCAGAAAATGGTCTTCCTCCAGTGATCAGCAGTGCGCCTGGACTGACCGTCCCACAAATCTCCTTCAAGGCCTACTCGAAGGCATCCTCGAAAGCAAAGGACAACTCGCAGCCCAAGCCTTCGACTCACAGCGTTATCCTCCACTCTACGAAGCACCCTAGACTGGACTACACAGCAACGCCTGCCACCGGCGAGTCGCAAACCGCTCACTATGTCGCCGTTTACGACCCCAAAAAGCAGAAGCTCCAGATTGTGCCCTCACATCACCTCAACCTACGCAGCACCCTGCGCTCGGAGACCCAGGAAGTGAAGGAGAAGGAAGCAAAGAAGACCATGGCACAGCAGAGGGAGATGCTCGGTCAAGAATTCGGTACAAAGAAGTCGAAGAAGGCGATCGCGAGCAAGACCCTCAACGCAATCACAAAGGGCAATGAGGACGGCAAATCGGCAGAGGTCCAAACTGCTATCCTGGATACCATGGCCGACACCACTGCCAACGATCAGAACCAGGCTGAATTGGCTGAAGCTGCACTGGCCGCTAAGCCCATTCCCAAACCTAACATGGCTGCCGACACTGTGGAAGAGGTTTACCCTCTGACCACACTCATTCCAGCGGGAGACTTGCGCCTTGTGCAGGTCAAGGAATGGCAAGACAAGGCTCGTAACGACGAGGCCATGATTTTCAACAACCGCTTCTCCGCCAACCGCCTTGGTCCGATTGGTAAGGGCGAGGACGTCGATAAACTCAAGGCTTTGCGCTACCTCAACTTGCTCCTCGACTTCAACGCCGCTCTTGGAGCTGCTGGCCGTGCCGGCAAGAAGGTTCCCAAGAAGGACATCCTCTCACAGAAACTCGCCGATTACCCGGACAACCTTGTCGACTCCGTACGACGACGCTTCAGCGAGGGCAACGAGCTCAACAAATGGCACCAGGACTACCTGTACACTCACATTTGTGCGTTGTCCTTATATATCGACCACTACGTCACAGACATCAGCAACCTTAAGGACGATCTCAGGCTGGAGAACAAGCAGGTGGGACAATACTTCCACGAGCTGGGTTGCAGAGTCGGCCCACCAACCGAGAAGGAGAGGGAGAACCGTGGAATGAGCAAGGCACAGGCTGCGGCGACGAGGATCGCGAAGTTGAAGCTCCCACTAGACTTCCCCAAGCCCAGAATGATGAGAAAGAGGTAGATGAAGAGATTGTACGTGTACACACAACGCCAGCAAATAAGCCAGAAGAAGCGATGTATGCATCTATTAAGACTGCACCCTCAAGCCACCATCACTTGTTGCAAAATTGCAGCCCCTCTCCGATGCTTCACCCACGTACAGATGCTCAAGCATCTCTCCTACAGATGTCTCGTCTACTCCCTCCTTCAATTCCAACCACCTCCTCCCCCTCTCGACTCCATCATCAATCCACGAATTCCTCCCATCCTCCCCAATCTCATTGAATCCTACAACATCAGCAAACGCAAACACCTCTCCCAACCCCAAAGCCCCATACAAAACCGTCACCGGATCATAAGACGCTCTCGTCGTATTGCACCGATCTCCATACCACTGATACGCCGCCAGGACAGGCGATTCTTTGCTCGCCAGCTCGGGCAGTCTCTGACCAGAAAAGATCCGCGACCCGAGCTCGGAGCCTGAGAAAGTTATCGGGACAGTGACTGGCCACTCGGCCAGCACTGTGCGTGTGGCTGGGATGTTGGTCGCGAAGTTGTATTCCCAACCTGAAGGGTACGCGCCGCCCATCACCACCAACTCAGCGACTTTCTGCTCAACTAACTCTGCTCCTGGCAGCGGACTGTGGACGTCTGGAGGCGAGTGCAAGAGCTCGGCGAGGTTATTAAGAAAGCCGATGGAGATTAGTGTCAAACTGGCGTTTGGGGCGGTAGCGAGAGTGGCGCGGTAGAGAGATATGGGGTCTGGAGTGGAAGAGGCGTTCTGCAGCGTGCGAGGGAAGTTGTGGGCGACTTTGCTGGCGTATTCGCCCAGGCGGAAGCGCCAGGTGTCGTGGAAGGTTTCGTTCGTGAGAGGGCGGAGGGCTGCGATGGAAATTGAGGGATTGGCGAAGTGGGTGTTTATGACCTGGGAGTGGCGTTAGATGCTGATGGCGAATGAAACTACTAAAAGGCAGTCATAGATGGTTGGTGCTTTCAAAGAGATGTGGTATTTTGTGACCCTGGGGCTTCCTTCGTCGTCGAAAGTAAGGTACTTACGCTGGCAGCGAGCGCGCCGTATTCTGATGGTGTGTTCATGATCACAGCTCTTAGGTCTACTATGCCGCAGTTATGGAGAGTGTTCGCTACTGCGATAGCCCCGATGTCGTCTACATCTGAGAAGATATCTGTATCGATGATGATGGGTTTGGGGCTGAGGTCGTCTGTGGAGAGACAATTGGAAGTGGCGAAGAGCAAGACTAGGAGCGCCAGACGACGGAACGATATTGACAGCATTGCGGTATCAAGATAGATCTCATGGGTCTTGTTTAGATGTGTTATGATCACTCACGATCACAATGGACAAGATGCTCTCGGTCCTGGGAGCAGACGTTCGCCCAGCCACATCTCGACATGATCTCATAGTGGTTGTAATTGTACCACATCATGCTTTACAACAAGCTAAACACGCAGTAGTTTAGAGGACATGCTGTCGTGAGCGCTAGTCTCACCATAGTATTAATACAGAAATTATAAGAAAAACCATTCGATTTCACATCAGGAAAGTGCAAACGGCATCGAAGCGAGGCGATTTCGGCGAAATCGATCCTAACCCTAATGAGCACTATCGACTGCACTGGCCTGCACGATAGTGACACCAACCTCACTTCAACTCACGAAATGCTCCAGCAAACCATATACCCTGACAATGTCTTTACTCGCTACCAACCCAGCGTCTCTACATGCCCTGCTCCTTCTCTCCGACTCTGCCCTTCCCCTCGGCTCATTCGCTTTCAGCACTGGTCTTGAATCATTCCTCGCCCACCGCAAACAACCCAACACCCAGCAGAGAACAAAAGCGTTCAACCTTTTCTTGAATCAATCGCTCTCGAATCTCGCCAGTACGGCTCTACCTTACGTTCTCTCTGCCTACCATGACCACACCATTCTGGAAGATCTCGACAACGACGTCGACGCCAGCACACCCTGCACCGTTGCCCGTCGAGCCAGCATTGCCCAAGGTAAAGCCCTCCTAACGATCTGGGAGCGTGCTCTTGCCCTTGCTGTTCCTTTAGATGGTCCTGCCGACCAAGCAGCTGCTGGTACCGCCATAAGTGATTTCGCCAAAGCAGCCAGAATTTCCAAACCTGACTCCTACGGTTTGCGAATCGATGGGCATTTCCCGCCTCTTTTCGGTGCCGTAGCCTTCGCTCTCGGCCTCAGTGAGCAGGAGACGTGCTATCTCTTCCTTCTCAACCACGCCAAAGCCATGCTCAGCGCTGCGGTGCGAGCAAGCGTCATGGGCCCTTATCAGTCGCAGGCGACGCTTGCCAGCGCCGCGTTGCAGAAGCACATCAACGAGCTGATCGTCAAGCATCTGCACTCCAGAGCTGTTGATGCTGCTGTCTGTGTTCCGGCGATGGATCTCTGGATGGGACGGCACGAGCTACTGTATTCGCGAATCTTCAATTCATGATGTGGGTTTCATTCCTGTTGTGTCTAAAACGCTAGGCAAGCCGACTACGCCACGTCTACTGCTACTTCTACCTGATGACGACCAATCCGCTACGCTACGCTATGCTGGGTATCAAAATTCATCAAACTTTTTCCGACAATGGGCCTTTCTAACGCGCCGCACCAGTCGCAGCCCTGCCTACTCTCCTGGCCTTGCCAAGTCCGGACCTCACTTCATCCAGCTGCTCCATACCAGTCTGAGGACCGAAGCGTTGCAGCTTCCTGCTGGCCTTGCCACTGATCTTGTGTCCGCCCAGGAAGTCGTCCATGATGCTGTCAAAGTCGGAACGCTGCAGCATTGGGGCTTCGCTGTCGGTTGCGCGGCTGTACGACGAGATGCCGCTCACGCCGCTGAGTCCGGACATTTGACTGTACTTTGACATGCGCGAGGCCTTGGACATGCCGGTCATGCCTGATGCGTTGGACATTGTGTCGTTCATGCCCTCGTCATCGTATTCACCACCCATCTCCTCGGCGATGGTGTAGGCCTCTTCGAGCTTGTCGAAGCGGTCATCGAGCAAGTTCTGCTGGTCGGTGCGGACGAGTGCTGATGATGACATGGAGTAGTTGGATGCGTTGGTCTTAGCGCCCTTGCGCTTCTTGCCGGGTCGGCTGGCGAGAGAGGAGATGAGGGACTGATCAAAGGCTGAGGGCGAAGCCTTGACGGGTCTGCCTGCTACCTCGTTGGTCTTTGCCTCGTGCTTGAACTTCTTGAACTCGTCCAGCCAAGCTCCCTCGGTAGGGTCGGCAGGGAGAGCTGCTTGTGTGTCTTTTGGTGGCTCGATGAGCTCGCCGTCAGCTGGCTGTGGGATTCTGAGCTGCGGTGGTGGGCTGCCAGCCTTGATTGTGTCGTCGCTCTCCCAGCCGTCGTCTAGCTCACCTTCTCCTTCTCCGAACATCTGCTGCTCGCCGAGCCTCTCCCACTCGTCCTGGTCAATCTCTCTGCCGCCCTTTACCAAATCACCAAAGAAATCATCCTCTTCATCGTCGTCCACATATTCTTCGTCATCCAGCGCCTCCAGAGTCTCACGCAATCTAGGATCCATGTCAGGCTGGAAGCCAGCAATAGCGTCAGGGATATCCTGCTGGTCCTGGTATGTCCTCCTCGTCACAAACTCGCTGGGCAAGACATCCTCGGGCAACAAGCTGCGTGCAACACTGCTCGCCATGCTGCTCTGTCCAACACTCTGTGCCACACCTCCATAGCTGCTACCAGCATTGCTAGTAATATCCATGTCCCTCAACGCATCCTCCAGCTTCTGCTTGCCCTTGTCGGCCTTGGCTGGCTTCGCCTCAATCCACGCAACAGGTCCGTCTCCAGAGCCCAAGTCTTTCATGTGCTGCATGTAGTCGTACTTGGTGTCGTCATAGTACACACCGTGCTGTGCGGCCTCACCCTCATTGGCACGGAAGTTCATGCCGAACTCCTCCTCGAGGTCACCACGCTGCTTGCCGCGGCGGGAGAACGAGGACATGCCAGACACGACGGAGGCGCCAGAAGAAGGAGGCAGGCTGTTGCCATCATCGTCGGTGACATGGCGGCGCGACGACTTCTCGGCGAAGACCATGGAGGGAGCATTTTCGTCGTGGATCAGAGGGTCGTTTTGCGCGCGGTGCACGAGGGCGAAGGTCGTGGAGGTGTTCTTGTCGAACTTGCGGCGTGGAGGCATGGTGGGCGACTTCTTTCAAAGGGTGTATGTGTGAAAGAGTGTGTAGTTCCTCTGTGGTGGTTATTGTTGTCTATGTCTTTGGTCGAGGTAGAGCGAGTGGTCTGGTTGGTGGTGGGATGTGCAGATTTAGAAGCGTGGACCTGAATGGTGCCCGATTGCTTTTAGGCCCTAAATTCGATAAGAAAATTGCCGTGGAGCAACCTTCGGTGGGCTCTAATTTATCTACGCTCAGGGTCTGATACATGCTGTCTGATTGGTCGAGAGGACTCAACTTGTCAAAGTTTGCCCTGCCTTCTAAACGACTCCGTATCTTTCGAGTGACGCATGGCGGGGTCTGCCTCGCTCACTCTCTTTTGCTGAAGAATTGATTATTCACCCAGCGCCGCCACACCTTCTCACCAACCCACCAACCACTTTGCTTCAAATACCAATCTACACCCTGCAGTGTGTCAGTCAAAACACACTTTTCAAACCACAATAAACTCGTCTTGAATTGACGGTACACGGCGAATATCACCTACTGGCACTCGAGCCAAACCAGAATACAATACCGGCAACATGGGTCTTCCCAAGAGCAAGAACCAGGTCGGTCTCGGCAACTCGCTGATGAACGACCGTTTCGGCAAGGGCAAGAAGAGTAACATGCACCGTGGTGGCACTGCGCCTTCAAAGGGTGGCATTATGCGTACCGACATGGACGGTAACGAGTACATTGTCAACGAGAACCAGGCCGACGACTGGGTCAAGATGCGCTCGATTACCGAGCAGGGCGCACTCGACGAATTCCTTTCTACTGCCGAGCTGGCAGGCACAGACTTCACTGCGGAGAAGATGAACAACGTCAAGATTATCCACCGAGACCAGAAGAACCCATACCTGCTTTCTGCCGCCGAGCAGAGCGTCGTCTCGAAGAAGCAGAACTCTAAGAGAGCGCGCCTCACAGTGCCAAGAAGGCCTGCGTGGGACAAGGAGATGACCGCAGGGGAGTTGCACGAGCGCGAGAAGGCAGCCTTCCTCGAATGGCGGAGAAATCTGGCCGAGCTTCAAGAGATCGACGACTTGCTCATGACCCCGTTCGAGCGCAACTTGGAGGTCTGGAGGCAATTGTGGCGTGTCATTGAGCGTTCGGATCTGGTCGTCCAGATTGTGGACGCCCGCAACCCGCTCATGTTCAGGAGTGACGATTTGGACAAGTACGTGAAAGAGGTCGACAAGAAGAAGCGCAACTTGCTTTTGGTGAACAAGGCGGATATGATGACTTTGGAGCAGAGAACTGCTTGGGCCGAGTACTTCATGGAGCACGGCATCAACTTCCGTTTCTTCTCGGCTGAGCTCGCAAAGGAGGTCAACGAGGCAAGAGGCAGTGATGATGAAGAGGAGGCTGAGAGCGAGAGCGAAAGTGAGAGCGAGGAGGAATCTGACGAGGAAGAAAACCTGTCTGACATGGACAGCCACGACGGTCTCGAGGACTCAGACGTGCAGGACGAGCTCCCTGAAGATGTCAAGAAGATTGCTCAGAAGCAGAAGAAGGTGGAGTTCCAAGACCAGGAAGACAAGGATAAGCAATGGGTTGATGAGGAGACGATCGACGGACCTCCTCAAATGGATGTGCCCATATCGGTCGAGGAGCAAACCAAGATCCTCACGACTGAGGATCTCGAAGCCCTTTTCCTCAAGCACGCCCCAAAGATCTCCAAGAAGGACCAAGATCCTACCAAGCCTCCACGCAAAACACAGATTGGTCTCGTCGGCTACCCCAACGTCGGAAAGTCATCCACAATCAACGCCCTGTTGGGTGCCAAGAAGGTGTCCGTTTCCGCCACACCCGGTAAGACGAAGCATTTCCAAACCATCCACCTTTCCAACAAGGTCGTTCTGTGCGATTGCCCTGGTCTTGTCTTCCCCAACTTCGCAAACACAAAGGCCGAGCTTGTGTGTAACGGTGTATTGCCGATTGACCAGCTTCGCGAGTACAGCGGTCCTGGCACTCTTGTCGCTCAGCGCATTCCTAAAGCCTTCCTTGAGGCTGTCTACGGCATGAAGATTCAGACCCGCCCGATTGAGGAGGGTGGTACCGGCTGGCCCACTGGTGAGGAAGTTTTGCGCGCATACGCTCGTGCACGAGGCTTCGCCACCCAAGGTCTTGGTCAGCCCGATGAGAGCAGAGCCGCACGATGGATCCTCAAAGATTACGTGAAGGGCAAGCTGCTATTCTGCCAGCCTCCTCCTTCAGACCCGCCCATAGACCCGCACCACTTCAACCGCGAGCTCTACGACGCCGCACATTTGCCCGAGAAGCGCCGTGCTGCTCTCGCCGCCAGTGTCGAAGCCGCTATGCGCCAATCAAACAGAGATCCTTCTCTCATGGACGACCCAGACCTTCCTATGCCTTCCGTCGGCGGTGCCAAGGGTAGGAAGCTCGACAACCAGTTCTTCGCGCCCGGTCAAGGCGGTTCTCGTATTGAGCAGCCTTTCCACTACAAGTACTCAGAGCAAGGCAAAGAGTTTAGTGGTCGTAAGCTCAAGACAATGACTGCGCTGGAGAAGAACATCGACCCTGCGGACTTGAAGAACTCGAAGAAGCACTTCAAGGGAAACAAGAGGGCGAACAAGTTCAACGTGAAGTACTCGAACAAGAGTCAGAACGACTACGAATAGATGCACGATTATGGGCTGGCGTGATTGATCGAATGTCTAGATGAATCAAAAATCAAATTCCTTTCGATCATTTTCAGGATTCACATGATGCTCGTGACGTAGATGTCATTGATGTGTTCTTTGCACCAGTAGCGAAATCCAAATCGACGCAATTTTTGGTATCAATTTGATTGGGACAGCTTGATTCAAAACGGGTTATTTGAAGTCGTCGGTTTTCAAACACGGCCAAAAGGAGCCTTGAACGCTTGATGTTGATCCTTGCTGACAAATATGCACATCCTTATCCCATCAGGTCTAGGACAGTCCATACGACAGGGCATCCGCAAACATGTTGCTACTGCAGGTAAGTCTCAGCTTGATTATTGCATGCATACAAAATTGCAGCTTAAGCTCAAATGGTTCTCACAGAGCACGTATAACGTCAGGACAAAAGGCTTTCCATGTCACGAGGCCAAGGGCAAGGTGGGGCTATACCCGGGAACAAAGGTACCTTGATCGCGCCACACACCACTACAGCTGTTGCTCGACGTCATGGCCAGACAGCATGCCGCCGCATTGGCAAACGACCTCTTTCTCTCTTCCCTCGTCAGACTGCATGGCGATCCCTTTCTTAGTCAGACTCACCTCACCCAAGCACTCTGTGAGCTTCGCGGTGCTTATCCTGGACGCGGTGTAGTAGCATACAGCGCCAGTCATAGGAGTTTGGGATAATCATTATCCCGACTTGCCATCCTTCTGTAGCTATAAAGCTATATACACTTCCATCCAGAGCGTTTGACGCCAACATCCGACTCCACCCGCACCAACCGCTCGACCGGAGACTGACCTCGTGTGCCAACATAAATCAAACGTGTGGCAACCTAAAACTCCATGGACTCGATCGGCCAGCGCCTAACAACAGCGTACGCCAGTGCCTACGCACCTTTCGTCCCTGCTCCTTCCCGTCGCGCTTCCACCACTGCCGCCACCACATCCACCATGCCTTCACAATCACCACCAGAAGATAGCGAGCGCCGAGGCTCGACGCCCACCATTCACAACCAGACCCTATATCCCGTACGCACGCGGTCGGTTGGGGGTTGTCTCAGTGCCGCCGTGGTCTTCGAGCGCGATCCTGCTAGCCCGCCTACAGATGAGGATATTATCATTGTGACGGTGCGCTTGAGCAAGAAACAGAGACGGAGTTCTTATGATGACCCGTTGCCTGATCGGTATGTTTGCCACGTTATTGCCCACGTTTGAAGTTTTGTCTGTTCGGCACATATGCACGCCTCTTGTTCTATCGCCGGGCTCAACACCGTCGCATTGTCACTAACTGTCTAACAGCCCACCAGCCCGCGGCTTCTTCCGCCGCATGGGCACACGTGTGCTCGCGCAGCCTTCGCCCGACAAATACAAGGCGGTCAAGATGCCACGAGGCGATTACGTTCGATATTTCCGACACAATGCTCAAGGTACTTACGTGGGCACAGAACCCGAGCGAGAGTGGGACGAAGAAGAAATCATGGCGAAGTACGGGCAGTACCAGGAAATGCCACTTAGGTCGGTTCTGGGCCGGACAACGCCCTACGACACGCCGTTGGCATTGCCTTGGGGCGCCTGAGATGAGGCTGCTGTGAAGTGGTTTGAAGTGATGTGGCTCGCGGTCTAGCTTTGAAGTCCGTAATGCTCGCCCTGCCGCTGAGATACCAGGACAGAGTTTAAGCCTAGACTCTGAGTGTGGTCAATTTGGGTTCACAGAAGACTGAATAATTGAGAAGGCATGGGATGACTACAATATTTCTCAAGTTGATGACTACTAATGGCGAAGCAGAATGACAGACAAAGACTGAGACATGGGTAGACCTGAGGATGAATTATCAAAAGATATCAATCCTAAATCACGCATTAATCTATCTGTTCTTCATTACTCAATACATCGCAGCATTCTGGTACAACCCATTCGGAACCAGCGGCGCGCGCTGATACCGACCATAGCAAGACTCTAGCATAGCGTCATCCCACTCCTGCTGCGGCTCTGTGCCAGCATAGTTCACTTCCTCATCTCGCTTGTGGTGTCGGAGATATTCTCGTCGCGGCATTCTGACTGCTCGTAAGTTCTCCCATTCGTGATTCGTGTGTGTCAACCTCGAGCCGAGGCGGCGGAGAAAGCTGCGTCTTTGTGGTCTGGATGTCTGTCTGTCAGTACGTGCTGCAAGATAGCACATGATCAGATCGATCAAACTTACCGTTCTGGCAAAGGGTCATCGAACGATTGCCTGCGACCTAGCGTGTTGACTCGCACCGTAACGATGATGATGTCGTCGGGAGAGCGTGGTTTGTTGGGGCTCCATTCGAAAGTCACGCCGGAGCCGAATGGAACCGATCTTGTCGACAGGGGTGCTGTCTTGATACTCGATGCATCCGAGCTGTATGGTGGCGGTGCTTGCTGAGTTTTGTAAGGAGGAGGTTTGCACAATTCACGCTCCGAAGTGAGGAACCGTGATGTTCCCGGCAATGGGTGGGCGTCGAGGGGAGAGCAGCCGGCCATCTTGGGCTTGTGTTTGGGCCAATGGACTTGTGTTCTGTGGGCTATTGGGGAGAAGTTCATCGAAGTTGGAATGCTTAGAAGAGTTGGAGAGTGCTATGTTATAGCCAGAGAACATACCAACCTTCCAGCATGCTCGCTCTCGTTGATATATAGTCGAGGTGCGATCCTCGATAACCCAATCCTAGGTATCGGTCTCCCTATTGCGTGCGTTCCGCTGGGATATCAGCCGACGAGCACTATATTGCAAGCGTCCACAAGCGTTACGGAGATATCGAAGTGGCTCTCATCCGAGCGGTTGTGATGGTCAATGGCGGTGCTAGGCGGCACATATGTCTCGATTGGGAAATCCCGACTGTCGGCCTGAGACAGCACTCTTTCGACGGAGAACCGACAAGGCAAAGCGACAACTCGGAAGTATACTTGGCCATCTTTGCTGTTCCTGACTTTGATCTTGTCATTTGTCCATTTCTTCGGGCCGTTGAGAATCATGGTTGCAGACCGCAGATGGTAACGTGACAGTAACACGGCCTGGTTTGACCACGTCTTCTGAGGCAGAATCACAAGTACATCGGTCGAAGTGCTAAGATCAGGAAGAAGACGATTGATTTATGCATCAGGCAATGATAGCACGAACAGTAGAAAGAATGTGACGGAAACAGATGTCGAAGAAATGAAATTATACATTAAGAAAATCTATTCTGAACTCCAAAAATACTAAAAAGCACTCACTCAGTGCTGCTTCTTCCAGAACTTGGTAACGATCCACTTCATACCAAACCCAAGCTTCTGCGTCTTGTCGCCGCTGCTCTTACCGCTAGACTTCCTGACTCTGAAGAAGTAGTACAGGAAAGTAGCGGCGGCAATGTTGAAGACAATGTATGCCCACATGAGGCCGTAGTTGCGCCACCTTTGAGACCATTCGATTCCGACACTGCCGAGGTATTGGTCTGCGACCGACAAGGAACAGTAGCTGCAGTCGCTAGTGGCACCCGGGTTGTTGAGCGTGCCAGGGGCTTGAGTGAGGTATGCCTCCATGTACTGTCCGCAAGTTTGGCCTGCTGGCGGGTTGAAGATGCTGAGCTCAACATCTGCGCACTGCACTTCGCGGCCGTGGAGCATGGCGGCTGCGATGCCACCGACCCAGTACGTGAGAGGCGAAACGCGGTACATGAAGATCCAGAATCCTGGGAGAGCACTGGGTGTCTGCATGACACCGCAGAAGATCAGTGTCATGGAGAAGAGAAGTGTGACGATAGCAGATGCCGTCTGTGCGTCGGGCAGAGCGGCGATACAGAGTTGGCCGAAGGTTGAGGCGAAGATGAAGAAGACGATGACGAGAAGGAGGACGAGGCCTTGACGCTCTGAACTCTGAATGCCAACGACTGGGTAGTAGAAGCAGGCGAAACTCAGGATACCAGAAACGATCTGGTAAGGAATCTCGACGATAATGTTGGCGATGAAGAAAGCTTTCCAGCTGTAGGCTTTGCTCGGTCTTTCGCGAACTTCGTACAAAGAGCGTTGGCTGACGAAGAGCGGCATGATTTGGTTGACAAGGGTGGTAAAGATCGTAGTGACCATGAAAATAGAGAAGAGGACATTCTGCATGCCCTGTTGGCTGGTGTCGGCATCCCAGAATGAGAAACCAATGAACAGACCGGCGGCGATACTGAGTGCGAACTTGGCGAGAATGTAGGAAGGCATTCTCCAGTACTGGCTGAAAGCTCTCTTGGTGACCTCTGCGAGTTGCTGTGTGAATGGCATGGCGAATTCAGCGTGTGCATTCGCATCCTCCTCTTGATTGTTGTCATGAGCGCCTTCCTTCTCACGGGCGATCTCGTCGATGCCTTGTTGAACACCGCGGGCTTCCTCGCTAGCTTTCCAGGTCTCGAACCAGTCATGGTCTTTGCTGCCAGCAATTTCAAGCATGTATTCAGCAGGGTTCTCGTCTTCGGTGCAAGGTCGTGCGCCGTTGTTGGAGAAGTAGTCCAAGAGGGTTTTCGAGTTAGGTCCGATGTCTCCGAAGTAGACAGTTTCGCCACCCTTGCGAAGGAACAAAAGTCTGTCGAATTGTTGGAACAAGATGGCAGAGGGCTGATGAATGGTACAGAGGACAGCTTGGCCGTTGTCGGCCAACTTGCGTAGGAATGCACAGATGGCCCAAGAACTCTGAGAGTCGAGACCACTAGTGGGTTCGTCAAGGAACAGAAGTAGCTTCGGCTTCGCGGCAAGTTCGACACCAATTGTGAGGAGCTTGCGCTGCTCGACGTTCAGGCCTTGCCCAGGAACACCAACAACAGCTTCGGCGAAGTCTTCCATGTTGAGCATCTTGATGACATCCTCAACATAGTCATATTTCTCCTTCTTGCTCACGCTCTTCGGTTGTCGCAGCATGGCTGAGAAACGAAGGGATTCGCGGACGGTTGCGGTGTCCATGTGAAGATCCTGTTGCTGGACATATCCGGTCTTGCGCTGGAAACTAGAGTCGAGAGGCTTGCCGTTGACAAGCATGTCGCCAGTGATCACGCCCATCGAAGTGCGCTGCGCCAATACGTCGAGCAAAGTCGTCTTACCAGCTCCACTGGTTCCCATGAGGGCCGTAAGCGTACCAGGTTTGACCCATCCAGATACACCGTTCAACAGTTTGCGGGGGTTTCCCTTGATCTCAATGTCATAATGGACATCGCGCCAAGTAAAGGTATCGGTTTGCGGCGGAATGACGTTGACATCATCTTCTTTCTCAGTGCTTTCAGCATGCTTCTCCGAGACGCCTGCCTCGGCATCAGTTCCATCTTTCTTGTCGGCGTTCTGCAGGTATGCAGGAACGTGACCACGACGGAACACAAGAACCTCGGCGGTTGAGGAAGTAGACGAGTTGATCTCGACAGCAACAAAGTAGAGGATCAAGAAAGCGAAGAGGAATGCAAGCAGAATTCCAAAGTTGCGCCAGACGTGAGAGTAGTAGTATCCGTACTGGTCCGCGATAAAATCGTCGCCAGACACGGTACGTTGGCCAGCCACAGCTCCTCTAGTCGAACAGATGAATGAATCACCAGTAAGCACCGCGTAAGCAGGAACGAACTGGGAGCAAATGAACTGTCGGCCGTGGAACTCGTTGGCGATCATGATCTCGAAGGCGTAGTAAAGGGGATTAATCCAGCGAATCCAAGAGAACCAAGGATGCATGTAGCTGACAGGCAACACAAATCCAGTGTAGATGACAATTGCGAGGACCAGGACACCGGAGAGCGCCATGGCTTGCGAAACTGTCTTTGTCACTGCTGCCATCGTTCGGAAGATCGCGGCCATGACGAATGTCGATATGTAGGCGATCAGGAAGAAAATGAAGAACTGAGATGGCTCGCGGCGGAGACCGGCCATGAAGTAGATGATCAGGTTGAAGCACACTGCCTGTGCAAACTTGAGCGGGATGTCAACGACTATTCCGGCGATTGCCTGGTTTCATTGTTAGTAGTGGATTCAGACGACTGTATTCTTGCTGAACATACCTCTGTTGCAGGGTGGTAGAAGGCGTAGGACTTGTGCTTTTCGACGATGGGGCGCTGGGCATAGAGAGAGTTGATTTCGGAGATGGCGCTGAGAGCGTTGAGCAAGACGGCGAAGAACAAAACGGAGCCCTTAGCGAAGAAACCAGCACTGGCATCGGGTGTTCCGAAGAAGACACTACCGACGATCAGCGCCATGATGATGTTACCGATGATAGGCGTGAATGTGGACGCCTTGTCGTTCCAGATGCGCTGCACGGCACGCTTCATGTTCAGCTTGATCTGCATGTAGACGGAAACGACGTAGGGCGACTTGGGGCGAGTGTGGTTTGCTTGGGAGTCAAGCTTAGAGGCTCGGAATTCCTCAAGCTTGCGCTGATCACCAACAGGGAACTCTTCTTCGTGAGCCTGGATCTGCTCTTGCAGCCGGGCAAAGTCTGGGCTGTTTCTCCAGATTCTTTCGAAGTCGTCGGGCGTCCGAGGTACCTGCTTCTCGTATCCTTCCCTTGCCTGTCGCTCAGAAGGGTTGGTGACACTGGTCAGGAAGTCACCAGTAGTCTGACGAGCAGGGCAGTGCCATCCCATCTCCTCGAAGTACTGCTTGGCACGCTTGGTTGAGCCAAAGTAGATCTCCCGACCCTCGTACAGTACGATGGCCTTGTCGAACAGATCGTAGATGGCCTGACTGGCTTGGTAGATGGCAACCGCATGGGATGTACCAATGAGGTTGGCAGTCTGTTTCAATGACTTGGTGAAGGTCAAAGCTGTAGCAGAGTCGAGACCTCTGGTTGAGTTATCCCAGGCCGCGAAAGGTGAGCCGGAGAGTGCCATTTCCGCGATACTGACACGTTTGCGCTCGCCACCAGAGACGCCACGAACGAAGTCGTCGCCGACCTTCGTGTTGTAAGTGTGGCTGAGACCGTAAACGGCCATGATGACTTGTGTCAAATGCTTGACGAATTCCTGGCGGGTCGCGCCTTCCGCGCGATGGCTTGGTGCACGAAGTGCGGCGGCGTGTTCAAGTGTCTCGCCAACAGTCAAATGCCTGTCGATGTTAGTCGATTTCAATGGAAGAACGGTAGTTTTTTAGACTCACGGGAAGTGCTTGTCAACCTCCTGGTTGTATACAACCTCACCCTTGAACTCCTTCATCATCTGCTGTTGCGTGATGCCGTTGTAGTGGATGGTGGATTGTTCGTCGACTTGTAGACCATGCATTTCACCAGTCATGGTCTTCAGCAGCGTACTGCAACCCGAGCCTGGTCGTCCAAGGACAATTAACATCTCGCCACTCTTCATGAGGACGTCGAAGTCGCGGATAATCGTCTTGCTGGGCTTCTTGCCGAAGCTGAAGATCTCCGTGAATCGCAGAGGCGACATAAGGATGCTTCCGACGTTCTTCTGCAAGTTCAAAGCAGCTCCGGTGCCTCGCACAGTCACATTCTTCATCGTGACACCAGCACGTGCAATCTTAATGTCGTCCTGATCAATGGCCCGCATGGCATAGCGGATCCATTTGTAGAGGTCAAATTTGGGGTCATTTGGGTCGAGTTCTCCTTGGCCACGCTCGAGGCCGGCCAGAGTGTCCGTACGGGCGAGGTCGTTGCCATCAGCTGTGCTTGCACGGCGAGAACCGTAGTATGATTGATTCCTGGAGACTTGAGAGGCTAGCCTGGTAAGAATTCCAGTATCGCCAGCGTGGATTGGCTCGAAGACGTGGTTAGAAGATCCCTCACGACTATCGGCAACGTCAATCGGGTCTTCAGCGGCTTCTTTGCCATCGCTCGTGATGTAGTCGGGTTCGGTTGTTTTAGCCAATGGAGACTCGCCATCGTTCAATGTCTTGCTCGTAGCGCTCGATAGAACTTCGCTGTTGACACGGATGGGTGCGTTCTCATCTAGGCCATCAGGAAGATATGTTTCGCGACCAGACTCGGTGCGGATGATACCGCCCGCTGACGACATCGCGTCGAAGAATGCTGCGTTTGATAAACGCTTGCAAGTAAAGAGATAGGGAAGAGTGCTGTGTGGTAAAGGGAATGTTCCAAAAGAGGGGAAACACCCAGGTATATGAACACAGGCGCGAGACCCAAATTACCTGACCTAAACCGGTAGCCACAATCCTCTGCAGCTGTGTGACAAAGCTACAGAACTAACGGTAAGCTACAATGATCTCAACAACTATGACGACAAGGACCATGTGGCGGACTGGGCTCTACTGCGCGGCATCCCAATAGCTCGGATGTTCAAAACGTCCGCCAAGTATACATAAGCGTGGCCATCTAGTCGATGGGTGTGAGGTAGAAGCAACACTCCGAATTCTCTTGCAAATCGGACGCGGAAACTCACTGTTGTGCAAACGGAGTAGATGAGCTGGACATCCGAGACGTCTATGCACTCCCGAGTCAAGTAGAAAGGAAATCTGTGGCTGGCGTGGCGTGTGCAACGGTCGTGGATCCGCGGCGCCTAGAAAAGGCTAATTATGATCGCATTTCATGATGTTCCCTCTCCGCGAACATTATGGCAGAGGATGAAACGCGTGTCGATAGGTGTCGGTTACTGCTGATGCCGAGATTTTACGCGAACTGCAGGCGCACATGTGCAGCATCCCGCGCATCCTTTGATATCTCGCTTCGGGAGTTTTAGACAATCACTTTCTCGCAGAGACATAATCTCACAGGTACCGATGTGTGTTGACGTTGAAACCCAAGGACTCGATGAATAGGGCCAGTGACGTGGGTGGTACCCCCGTAACGCAGAAGAGAAGTTAGGATCTGGCCGGATGGACGGCAAGAGCCAGCCAGACCGTTCTGGCGGCTCTCCGGATTTTGCCTGAGCCCACCAAGAGCTATGAGAAGCTCTCGAGGCCAAGACGCTGGGGAACAAATACCGTCATCGCATTGCTTTGTTTTTGGAGGTCGAAGTCCGGGAACTCGTGGTTGGGCACATCGACAGCATCGAGACCTCGACGCGTACCTTAGCTTGCGTGCTGTCAATCGCAATCCGCGGGCGCTGATTTGTGCACTGGCCGTCAGGATAAAGCCTCATAACAATCCTTCGCACTCGCATGGCATGTAATCTATGGCTAATACCAGAAAGAACATGGGTACAGGTTGCTCCAAATCGCCTGCAGAAGCGATTTGCTATATCACAGACACGGCAGACAAATAGCCAAGATGTCGCGACTTTTTCCTTCTTACGTTAGCAAGTACCAGTGAATAAGCACGCTGCATCGCCAGTCAGCGAATCCTTATGCACCTACTGTGATCTGCACAAGGGGTCCTATACGATCAGGCGTGCCGCCAATCTGGTATTTCGGATCTGTGGGATGGTGCTCCTAGGGTATCTCCACACGTTGCATAACGAGCCGGAATCAAATGATCCCTTCTGCGTTATATCGTGTTCTAGATTACCAGGTACCTTATATATGGAACGCTGCGGACGCGAAAACGGGACTTTGACGTGGGTCCTTTCGTTCAGGTTGTCATCTAGGAGGTACGAGGTAGGGCTTATCTCATTGGTCTTGACCAAGCCCTGAAGTCGAAGCGTTATGTCCGGCCTGTTCTGGGAAATCGGAAAGGATCCTACCCGTCTCTTCCAGGGCTGTCTCCACGAAGACCCCGAAACCCCGGTGATATCCTCCCGGATTTACTCTGTCGGCCGAAGCTGTTATCCTGTGTTCACGGTCCTGGCTCATGTTGAGAAATGGACACTTTGATGAGTTGGTGTCAGTGCGAATCCGCGGACGCCGCTCAGTGTGGCAGTGTGGCAGTTCTGCTGCGCCTTACCCCTGGGCATGGACGCCGTGAGGCCACTCAACCACGAATTATCATCATCCTTTACAGCAAACGCGAGGAAATTTAATTTCACATTGAGTATGCATATACAGTACACATGGATGTACAAATAGATGCATGAACCTGCACAGCTCTAGGGTAGGAGTATAGGGGTAAGACAACAAAACCATGCTCGCAGCGGCACCTTCATGGTCCTTCCGCAGGTTACCGTGCGTTTTTTGGGATCTCAGCATGCAGGGGACATAAGGTTCATGTATGATTTTGGCGCGATTGATCAGATACACCGCAAGTACAACATTCCCAAGCCAAATCGAACGACTAATGTTGAATCCGTGGAACGCCGACCAAGCAACGGTTACATTGACGCACCTATGGCAGGTCTCTGAACAAAATCGTCATCACAATAAGAAGCTGCTATAAAGCGCATGGAGACAATAGGTCAGAAGATCTACCAGTGGTGTTACGAATTAGACAACAAGCGACAAGAGAATTCTGGACCAGGAGGTCCATTGTGGAAAGGAGAGCGCGGCTTTTGCATAGGGTGATGGGAATTCTGGCAGAAGAGATTTCTCGCATTGAGCACTGAGAGCTCACTGTGTGAAGCAGATCGAAAAGACGTGAAGAAGGTAGCAAACACCATGTCGGATCTTGGCCAGACAAGCAGTTGACCTCCATTGATGCTTGTAATATTGACTTATGGGCTACGTCCGATCCTTCACAACACCCCTCGCCCTCTTCCTCTCATCAGCATCCAACTTCCAGCTAACGCCAGTCTCCCTCTCCAACTGCGGTCCATTCATCTTCGAAATCTCCTCCCACTCATCCTCCTCCATATTCATAATCAAAGTCATCTGTACGCTCCGCGCGAAGAGGTCTCTCAGCTCGTACCGGCCGCCCTTAGCAGCCGCAGAAACAATACCAGCAATGTCTCGCTCCAGCTTGACCGCGCCGAGCTCATTCACACGACCGTAGTATGAGAGAATGCGTTTCTCCAATGTACGCGCGAGATGGGCTACAGTGACGGTGAGTAGTTTGTCGTAGTTTGCCGGCGTGAGGATGCGTTTCAGCGGTAGGGTGAAGGCTTGCCAGCCGCGCTCGAAGCGCTGGGTGACGAGATCGTCTGCCTCTGTGTGGTCGCCGTTGTCGACTGGCTCCTCGGCGTAGTCGATGTCGCGGAATGTTTCGATGAGGACTGGGCGCAGTCGAGGCCTCATGACTTGCTTTAGCATCACTTCGATGGCCTCAGTGATCAGCTCGGACGTTTTCGCTTCGAAACTGGACTCGATGTTCCTCACGTTCTTCTCGACGAAGACAGATTCATTGCCAAATGGAAAAGCGTCCGCAAGCGGAGAGTGATCTGGGTTTTGTTTGGCGGTGGCTGACTGCTGGCCCAGACATGTCCTCACTATGCGACGGACATAGTCCGTTGCCATGTCGAGATTGTTGAGCAGTACCAAGAAAGACACGATCAAGTTTTCAGGCGGCAAGGCGCCTTGGATGGCGGCTTTGGGGTAGCTTTCGTCACGCATCTTGCGCTGGATCATTCCGAAGAAGTCTGAGCCTAGCACCCTGCTGATTGCGGGCAGCACGCTGGCGACGACAGGTCGCTGTGACGTTGACAGAGTACGCTGTAGCACCTGGTTGACGATATACATGACGTCGTCAACAGCAGACGTGATGAATGGTGGGTTTGCTCCCAGAGGCTTGTTGGGATTCAGAGATAAGTCAGTAGGTGCCTCGTCCAATTGGAATGATTTTTCCACGGAGCGTCGGAAGAAGAATCCTGACATGGTGTTGAATGGGTCGATCAGAAGCTGCTGCATCTTTTTCTGTATGTTGCTCTGGGCGATGAACGGTGGTACTGATAGTTTGGCATCGGAGGCGTCTTCGTTTCCAGCATTGACTTTGGTAGCAAGGAATCGCGTGTACAAAGCCCACCGACCGAGCATTGTAGCACTTTCGTTCAGTAAAGCATCAATCTCTCTCATATCGACGCCTTCGTCCTCACTAGGTCGGCCTGAGCCTGGTGAAGGCGAGCCAGTCCTTTGGTGAGTCGTACTAGACTTTTGAGAAGGCAAAAAGCTTTGGACCAGGAAGTTGAAAGGGTAGCTCTTGACTTCCGTCAGCTTACGAGCAACCATTCGTTCTTCAGACCAAGTGTCCAAGATGATGCCGCCTTGCACATCGGCTTCCATCTGGATGCGTTCGATGACTTTGGTCATACTGCCAGACCCGTAGTGTCTCTCTACAAGCGGCTGATGACCCTCCACAATTTGGGCGATGTGCTCGAACAGCTTTGTGAGTGTACTGGCGTAGAACAGGCCGTCTTGTCGTTGAGTGGAGCTCATATTCGTACGGGCTCTGGCTGCTATGCCACCACACACGTATTTACCATACGCATCGAGTCCCACGTCGGATCGTCCAATGAGTGGGAACAGTTTGAAGAAGCGAGTGACGCCAGCACCATTGCCAGCTTGTGCTGCTTTCTCGAATTCTCGCAGGAAGAGCCCACACAGACTTTCGGCTGCAGAGTTGAGAGTCTGCCGCGGCAGATCAGGTACTTCGGCGGTAGGCACAATCTCTTCTGCAAAGGCTCCATTGGTGACTGATTCGGGTATTTGCGAGGCTTGGTGTAGATAATTTGCGGCAGTCTCCCAGTCTTGAGGAGCACCCATAGAGCCAGTAACACCGAGGATGCAGGACTTCAGCTCCGCCACTTGTTCGACAACATCTAGTGTAGCCTTCACGGCGGCCTGTTCCCGGTCGAGTTTCTTGACGGCACCTGAGATGCGATGAGCAGTTGCCGCGGCCGAAGAGAGCATGCCATTGCTGATTGACCTGGTAGCAACAACCTGTGATCCTAGCTGTGCTCTCGCAAGGTCGAGACGTCCAAGTTGGCGATTGAGGTCTTTCTGTGAAGCCAATAGATCATCCAGACGGGCGGTCACGTTGGCCTCACGTGCTCCAAGCTCGGCGAGAGCAGAGCGTATCTCGTCGACGGAAGCAGCATTGTATACGCTGACGCTGGTGTTGTTTGCGCCATTTAACAAATTGTCATTGGCCATAGTATAGTATATAGGCCTTCCAGACGTTTATTATATCCAGATCTGGTCGAATGCCTTGCCCGGTCCCCGTGCTCGACAGTCAGCAAGCACAGCAAGGCGGAGAGAACACGCGGCGCCCCCGATGCTCAGGCACGGCCAAATTCGCAGCACATGGCGAGCGTTTCACAAGTGTGGAGCCGATCTATTTACTGAACGCGTTGCTTGGTGACGCTTCGTCCGTTAGTTTGGGGTAGTCGAGGCCCATCTGGTGTTCTTTGGTGCTTCTTCACGCACGAGACGCCGTCACCAGCAGCAGTTGGCGCTACCTCCAACCTCCACCTTCCTTGATACCAGACACCCTTCGCTTGTCTACCCGAGCGAATTCCCGCCTACCAACCAATTGTACTGTACATACTGTACAAAGCTACACCCTCCCGCTGCAGCTTGCCACGACGTACAGCCGCCGAGCCACAATCGTGCGAGGCAAGCCTGAGCAACGGCCGCGCAAGTCTGGACCATCCGTCTCGTCTCACTGCGCGACAGACATACAAACGCCCTTTGTTCATACACCCTGCTGTCTTAGCCGCTGCTCACTACCCTGAGACACCCACTTGCCGTCTCCTGCTCTAAGATCTTCCTGGACAAGGCTTTGCGATAACGACGAGGGGCACTCTCAATCACGCAAGGCTGTTGAACCCTCAGCCTGATCATACGAGACACGACCTATCTGGACAAGCCTCCCTGGATTACCTTCGCCGAGATCCATTCATGCCGCCCGTGGAACAGCAAAGATAACACCCAACCGACACAACCCACTCCGTCCACATGGACGCTACCAGCCATGCCGTCCTTGAGACCGCCAATCTCTACGCCCGGTCTGGTGTTGGAGGCGTCGCGTCCGAAGACCGTCCGCCTGTCTATAAAGTCGTCGGCATCGTCCTCGCAGTAAGCTCTGGCCTATTCATCGGTGTCAGCTTTGTAGTCAAGAAGATCGGATTGTTGAAAGCGAACGTCAAATACGATGAAGAAGCTGGCGAAGGATATGGATACCTCAAGAACGCATGGTGGTGGACCGGCATGATTTTGATGATCATTGGAGAAGTCTGCAACTTTGCGGCTTACATGTTCGTCGACGCCATTCTGGTGACCCCTCTGGGCGCTCTTTCAGTGGTTGTTACAACAATATTGAGCGCCATTTTCCTGAAAGAGAAATTGAGCTTCGTAGGAAAGATGTCCTGCGGCCTCGCAATTCTTGGTTCTGTCATCATCGCGCTGAATGCACCCGAACAGAGTGCCGTCTCGGATATCCAGTCGATGCAGAAGTTCGTGATCTCACCAGGATTCTTGAGCTATACTGGAGTAGTCATACTTGGATGCGCCTTCACTGCTATCTGGGTGGCGCCACGCTACGGAAAGAAGACGATGATGGTTTACATCTCCATCTGCAGCTTGATAGGAGGTTTGAGTGTTGTTGCTACCCAAGGGCTGGGTGCTGCAATTATTGCTCAAATCAACGGTAAGGCGCAATTCAACAAGTGGTTTACCTATGTATTGCTTGTATTCGTGGTCTGCACACTCCTAACAGAAATTATCTACCTCAACGTAAGTCTCCACGCATTGGAACAGTGGGATAATGCTAATCAATACACAGAAAGCACTCAATCTCTACAACGCTGCCCTAGTCACACCTACCTACTACGTTTTCTTCACATCCGCCACCATCGTTTCATCCGCTATTCTTTTCCGCGGTTTCAAAGGCACAGCTATTTCGATCACAACAGTCGTAATGGGTTTCCTGGTCATCTGTGTTGGTGTTGTCCTGCTGCAGCTGGCTAAATCATCAAAAGATGTTCCTGAAACTTCGGTATTCAAAGGAGAGTTCGACGAAGTACGCACGATCGCCGAACAGAAGGAACCCGAGTACGAACCACGCGCAGATACCATCCGCGGAGGCGCCGCTATTGTACGTGCACTAAGTCGCACGCGGACCAAGAGGCAGGCAGAAGAGGTCCACCGCATCCACGAAGAACGTATGCAACCTATCGGGGAGAACGAGACTGTCGAGTGGGATGGACTGAAGAGAAGGAAGACTACTAGTACTGCACCTGGCTCCATCAAGAGATCCAACACCGTACATCCTCCGCTAGGAATGTCACATGTCCCAGCAGATGATGATAGCGAACCAGATGAGGAAATGCATCCTGGCTTCTTTACTCGTCTCGGCAGGAAAATGACGACAGCCGCTGGGCACAGGAAGCGATCAGGAGGAAGCCCTATGCCAATGGATTCCGTCAATGTAAATCCTAAAAGGGCAGACAATGCGGGCTACGGCGACGACGATATATCATATCACTCTCCAGGCCAGGCTCACCTCCGATGGGCTGGCGCGGGATCTCCTGAACCCGATCGGAATCCTTCTCAGGCTAGCAGCCTCGCACCAGCACCACCTCCACACTTCAGTCCACCCTTGGGCTCCGAAGCCAAACGCCAATTCTCATTCCACAACGTCTTCAACCGCAGTCGACCAGGAACAGGAACGGGCGACGATGAGAACCGCCCGATCAGCCGTGGCGCACTCAGTTTTGCTGGTGGCAGCCGAAGAGCTGGCGTTACGACCGAGGAAGAGCGTCTAGGTCTTGTTCATGGCGATTCCTCAAATAACATGTCAAGATATTCAGAAGTGCCTGAAGGCCGCGAGAGTGACGAGTGGCAGGTCACGTCTGGTGCATCATCTTCTTCCCCCGAGATGCTAGGCGCCAGCGGCGACCTGGGCAACTCCAACACATCCTCACGCGGCAAGAGAGACCCCTACAATGACGAAGACTACGACGACGACGATAAGATGTACGACATGCCGCTGCGCGATCCCAGGGAAAGCTACGGTGGCAGAGGAAGCGGTGGCGGCAGTGCGTTTGTTTAGTTGACGATTCAATGCTCTCGGCGATTGTGATATGATTTTGCGGTTTTAGCGAAATTGTTCTTTCTGGCCTGTCTATTTCTGGTTTCCTTTTAATGGTCAGACCAAAGAGCTTGGGCTGAACAGTACCATCCTGGGGTCTTTTGATTCCGGTATATCTGTATAGGCTTTGTGTCTCTCAGCTGCATTTCATCAGCACATTTGCTATGTGACCTTCCGCATGTGTACAGGCGCGGACTGCCGCAGTTGGAAATCCGGACTCGCCGACACCCCACGGTTCTAATGAAACTATAACAATGCAAGCTTTCTTAACTTGGACGGCCGAAGGATTTAAGCTTTGTTCCTTTCAGCTCAAGGGACGATCAAAGACGATCAATTAATTGACAACAAGTATTTCAACACCCTTGATCCACTCATGCACAGGCCAGAGTAGGGCGTCTGACCTCATTCACACCACACATCATGAGGCGCCCCAAGAACACAGATCAAAAGCCAGGATTCCTCTTCGTCCATCATGAGGGCGCCGCTGCTATTCCAGGGAAAGCCGAGCGTCGTGCTGTCAATTCCCATGTCATGAGGCACTATGTGGCGCAGGCGAAAGACGGCCGCAAGAATCGCACGGAGAACAAACAAGAGCCACTTCCTCGCATCATGCAATTCTACTTTGTCAACGACGATGGCGAACAGCCAGGACCCCGAATACCTCACGCCGTTGCCGGCAACGCATTCGATCCGTTCGACAGCCTTGCGGCTGAGAAACAGAAAGACACGGCTTTGATACTCAGCTCTCTCTTTGAGCCGATCAAGCACGATACAATCCTGTTCTCTTGGACTGATATATACTTCAAGAGTCTCAACGGGGATTATTGGGACGCTGCTATGGGCGATGCCACCGCCTACCACGTCGTCGGCACCATGCAGCTGATAGTCCGCCAGAACAAAGACTTCTACTTCCATAAATTCCAAGCTTATCGAAACCTACGGCAGAGTGTTGCACGCTGCTGCCAGACGAAGGATGAATCAGCCAAAGCAACGCTGTTGTCAATCGCCAGTCTGCTGTACCTGACAGCGCACGAAACCAACCCCGAAGAATCAGTAAACCATGTCCAAGCCATGAAACATCTGCTTACGAAGGAAAACAACGACGGGCTCTCCCCAACTTCGTGGTTCACAGTCATGTTCGGCCCTCTCAACTTCTGCACTGCGTTTCCCTTCGCGCACCCTACCGTGCCATACTACAGCCACCCCGACTGCCAATGGCAGCATCTAGTCCCGTCCATCGAAGCCAACGCACAAGCAAGCCTCGTCACCCTCCTGCTACCTGCATCCATCGCCTCGCAGACCATCCAAAGTCTCTTCCGCCGCCTCTTCGAACTCCTCCCCTTGATCATGGAAGCCCGCCACTACGAAGCAATCATGGGCCTTTTCCTCGACATAAAATACGACATCTGCATTTGCGTCGCGGAAGTCTACTGGAACCTGCCTACACCTCCAGCGGCCATGTCAGATTACCACATGCCCAACGCTGCCTTTCCATTCACGCCTTCGCGCCCAGAAGTCGCTCTATATCAACGAGTGCACGAGGCATCCAACGACTCTCGACTCGGATATCTTGACGAACCCTCCGCGCGCGCAACTTACATGCTCCTAACAGCCCTGCACCTCAACCTCTGGATGCTCTGCACCAACAAAACGCGCATCCAAGCGAACGCCGGAGCCGGAAGGCTCATCGACTCCATCGCTGAATTCGCAAGCGAGCCTTGTTGCCAGGCACTTTTCGCAGGGTATTACGAGGCGCTGCTCTGGATCGTGGCGGCGGGGATTTCTTATACGCGGTATTCGTTGAGGGAGCCCTTTGCGGATCTCAGGCTGGCAATTCTGGCGAGAGAGTTGCTGCGGAAATGTGAAGTGGAAGATGTTGAGCAGCTGGTGGGTGTGATGGCTTTGTTTTCGGGTGGGGGTGTTTGGGGTGCTGATGCGATGGTGTCGGTGTTTGAGGAGGTTGAGAGGGTTGGAGCGGTTGTTGATCCTTGTTTGGGCTTTTGAATGGGTGTTGGTTTTGTTTTGACGAAAGCAGCTGAGTTTCGTGTGTTTTGTCCAGTAGCTTGTTGTTGAAGAAAGACCGAACAAGATTGTCGAATATGGAAAAAGGCGTCTATATCGATTCGAGCCAAGAAAGTCCAAAAGATTTCAAGCAACTGCAAAAGCAAACAAACGACTCTGTAATCAACTACCTCTAACCCACTCCTTCACAATCATATCTCCACACCCAAACCTCGCTGAACCCACTTTCCCCTTTTCCAATATCCTTACCGTGAACTCACGCATTCCCATCCTTTGAAGCCTTCACCTCCAAAGTCGTGTGCTCCGCATCCAGATACCCAGAATCGAGACCAAGCCGAGTCCACTCCGTGAAGAACAGCGGCCCCGGATGACAAACGGTAAGAGCCCCAACAGCAACCATAATCATCGGGCCATCGAGAACCATGAATGCAGGCTGGTCGTTAGCAGCCTCAGATCGGAAACCACCCGCTAGCTCGACGACACGGTAAATGCATCTGATTTGGATGGTAATGGTGGCGAAGGCGATAGCTGTACATCGTGTTAGTCGAGCGACAGAGAAGAGAGGTGGGAGTGGAAACACGAACCCCAGATGAAGAACCTAAACCCACGATACTCGCGCAAAGCATCGAACCGCGAGTTCGTCCGGTATGCGCCCTTGCGGACCCGAGTCCAGAGGTGAGTCGCCAATGCCATGAACACGAAGAGCGAGAGGACTTGGAACGCTAGACCTGCTACTAAGATGTGCACGCCTGTGTCGACTTTGTGCTGTGTTTTGCCGGTTGCTGCCAGTCCACCGCCGAAAGCTTGGAGGATCAGAGAGATCAGATCCGAGCAGATGAAAATGATCGCGTATGTCTTTGGTGCCAAGAGTGAGAAGGGTCTTCCGTAAGCCTTGACGATGCGGCCGAGGGAGAGGTAGACTGGGGCGGAGATCAGGGCAGGGGCGATCGTGAGGCAGACGAGTTGAATGACGAAGTACCTAAGGATATTTGTTAGAAAGTGCTCAGCTCTGTCGATCGGATGGCATGATATATTGTGCTTACTTCTTCTTGAATATACCATCTCCATGGCTCTGAAGGACACGTCCGACGTAGCCGATGGTCTCTGCGACACAACCAGCCACAAGACCACCGGCAAATGTGCCCCATACCCTGTACTTGATCGCCAGGTACAACTGGGCGACGGCGAAGAGGGCGAAGATGGCGAGGAAGGCGATGTTGGCTCCCATGTTGGGGATGTAGGAGTACCAGCCATACTCTTCCACGCTGCATGTAGGCAAGGTGCAAAGACTGCGATCGATAGTCATTTTGTGCGGTGTGAGTGGTATTCAAAGGTTTGATGGGAAAATGCCGGGAGAAGATGCTGGTTGTGGTGGTTTGATGTTGGAAGAGACATTCTGCTTGCTTTAAGGAATCGGATACTTATAATACTCTGTTCACATCGGTCTCAGCTCATCTAGAAAGACCTGTTGCCTTGTACAGAGTACCAAGCCACTATGAGACGGCCCATGTTGACAATGGATGATCGACAATGAACACACATGTATATGCCATTTCTGGCGACCCGAGGGATCACCGCTGATATACAAGGGGCGAATAGGGTGGCACGCCGTTGCCATGACTTCGCGTTACTGTGACCGGCTATCCATCTCGAGTAGCAGGTTGGATGTCTGTGAAGGATCCCGTCGAGCGTCTCTCCGAACATAAAGTGAGTTAATGTTCTAGATCACTTCGAGCAGCTAACTTCTTTGAGGAACAGGTTAAAGCGTCAAAGTCAAAATCTCAGCCCTCATCGCTCTCTAGCAGCGTGACAGCGGTCTTCGTTTCGTCTGTTCTCAGCCGCACTGCTCCTCAGCTTGTTGAAGTCTTCAATGCAAAGCATGCATCTGCTGACCGCAAGACCTGACTGAATGATGGTTGACAGTAGCTCACCGAGCATGCTCCGCGATGCAACATCGACTGGAGGGGTAAAACGAGTTAGATCGATGGTAACAAGTTGTATTCCGTAGTGTGCCCAGCGGCTAGCCCTGTGGAACTCGTATGTCCACGAACGTTGAAGCTCCCAGCCTCAATGGTCTCGACGGTCTGGTAGCTGTAAGCCAGCCGTCCTGCTCTACCTTTCATCTACGGTAAAGGCTATCGCAGTGCCTGCAATAAGCAGCAGAGAATACGCAGTTGGTAGACAAATTAGCCAGAGACACACCAGCGTGTGGTTCGTAGATGTTACCATCCGTCCAAGAGCTGGAATTGATGCTCATGTTATGCCAGAAATGGTAGGAGCAAGGGAAGGTCTCAATAGCTACAGTATTGGACCTACCTTACTTTAATCCCGCCTCGATGAGCATGCTCAAAGATTCTCACCCATGACAGGCGATACGCACACTCAAAAGTCCGCTTGGTCTAGTCGTTCTTGGAACAGTTGAATCCTACGCTAACCTCCCTTCGTATCGAGCAGCATCACTGTGCCGTCTCTGACACCCATCAACCCCCATAACAAAAGATGTGCCTCTTGAGAGCCTGGAGCACAAACATGCTCCTCTGTTCTCAACCTCATAGCTTAGCCAGTCACAATCACGGTCCCTCATGACGATTCCACCGAACACCTCCACTGCAGTCCCCAGCGCCCTTCGCAAACGTAAAGCACACACGAAGTCCAGGCGAGGATGCTCAAGTTGCAAAACGCGAAGAGTGAAATGCGACGAAAGCAAACCTGCTTGCCAACAATGTAAGGGTATGTCATTGGGGAGTGTTGCCACACTTGCACAACCATGCTTACTTCAGCACCTCTGTAGAGTTTGGCGTGTCTTGCGTGTATGGTGGCAAGGCCGCTGGCTTGACATTCATGGGCGAGAGTTCCTTCGATCTAAACGACTCATTTGTGGCGCGTCCAAAGCCCACGAGCACAATGACATGTGCGATGGCAATAGACGCCTCGCATTTGTCGAACTGCCAACAACCGAGCCCGTCCTCCGCGATAGTTGCACATTGCGTTGGGCTTGTCAGCCCGCCTGACTCTGAAAGAGAAGACTTCGGCTCCAGCTCAATGCTGGGCGTAGCAGCATTAGAGGTCATGAATAGATTCAATCAGCGAACGGTACTCTCCGTTGGCACCACACGGGCCGCGGAGATCTACCAAAAAGAGGTGTTTCGTCTTGCATGTTCGGTGAGTAACAGTTAATATTCCTCCGTAAAAACTGGGAAGCCTGACCATGTCCAGTATCCGTTTTTGAAGAACATCGTCATAACATTGACACTCTTGCATGACCGTCATCTCTCGGGATCGCCTGCCATCAGTCCTACCATCTTGTCACACTGGTACAATGGCACCGCGAAGTTCAAAGAAGCTCTCATGCAGCCGCTCAGAAACGAAACTCGAGATGCGTTGTGGGCAAGTGCAGCTCTTCTAGGCGTCATCCAGTTTGCGAGCATCGATGTCCGATCAGCTGAAGAAGCCTGGCCGCTGAAACCGAGCGATCCCTCAGACCTGGATTGGCTCAAAATGTCTCAAGGGAAGAGAGCAATTTTCGCTCTCACCGACCCGCTGCGCCCCGACAGCGCATTTCATAAGATGTCGGTCAATCACGACACTTTGTTTCGGCCAATGATCGAGTCACAGGGCCACTATAAGCCTCATGCCATCGACTTGACAAGGGACTTCATCGACATGTTCGACTTGGGTCCAACTTCGACTCGCTATGACAACCCCTACTATAGACCGGCCATGATCCTAGCTCGTCTCCTGCATATAAAATGCGATGGCAACAACATCCTCGAATTCTTCGGCTTCATGATGCATATGGGCCCGGAGCTGAGAACGTTACTGGATGAAAAAGATGCAAAATCATTACTACTTGTGGTCTATTGGTATGCCAAGCTGTATCGAGGTCAGTGGTGGCTTCGCCGTCGCGGTCTTATGGAAGGTCAAGCCATTTGTATGTATCTGGACAGATACCACAGCGACGATGTAAAACTGCAACGAATGCTGGAATGGCCCAAATACGAGCTGGGTCTCGAAGTGTTACCGCCTGGACGCTTCAAAACGTCTGACTGGCCCTCGGATGCTGCTGTTGTACTATGTACGATCTGAATGGCCAGCAGATCATGATATACGCCAGGAGTGCTACCTTCGCATGGCTTTCGGCAACCAACGACTGGCAGCATGGTCTCTCCCTGGACATAAAGCTGAGATCGGAAACGTGTCAGGCGAAAACACATCCATAATTCGATCGAAGCGCGAATGCAAGCTTGACGTGCCACCAGTCGTGATATCAAGCATCAAGCCTCTTACTGCTACAGTTGTTGTTCTTAGGTCAACATGGATATGCCTTATCCTACACGTCCGACCGCCGTCCAGGATCATTTACCCGAGTCCCGCCGTATCCGCATTTGCCGCTCTTATCAACGATGTTCCAGGAGATATACTTCGAAACATGTCAAAGTGCAAAACCAATCTGGACCCTCGGACGCTTTATGCGTGGCTTTACAACACCAGTCACCTGACGCGAGCAATCAAACCTCCCGTTTAACAATCTCTCCTCCAACTAGCCATCATGTCCGAAGATTGCCGCACCTGCGACGACGGAAGTGTAGAAATCGCACCCAGAACCGGAACATCATTCCTCTTGAAGAAAGGCCAACGTCTCGGTATCATCGACCCTCAAGGCAAGCAAGTCTCCGACGTCGCCGCCTACAACGCAAACGATATCAGAGAGACCCTCTCCAACGGCCGAACATTCGACTACGCTGGAAAGATTTACCTGACCACCGGCGACCAGCTCTACAGCAACCGCAGCAACCCTCTCCTTTCGATAATCGAAGACACCGTGGGACGACACGACTTCATCATGACGCCTTGCTCCAAGGATACATTCCGTTTGCGCTATCCCGACCAGGAGCCTCATCATGGTTGCTTTGGGAATCTGGCGTATGCTCTGCAGAGACATGGGATTGCCGAAGACAACATTCCTTCTCCTTTCAATTGCTTCATGAACGTCCCGATCGATGGCGACACTGGGAAGCTCACGATCAAGGCTCCTATTACTAAGGCTGGCGACCACGTCGACTTCAGGGCTGAAATGGATTTGATAGTTGCTGTTACGGCGTGTTCTGCACCTAGGAGTAACGACGGAGTCATGAAGCCTATACGGTACCGTGTGACTGATGTATAGTGACTGAAGGAGGATCTGGTGGAGTTTCTCCGTATTGGTAGTCAGAACAAATAGAAAGGTCGGATTTCGCAGTATGGCCTTGATTGTCAAGCTTTCCTTGTTCCTATCTGTGCAAGTTGTTGACTGGTGAATCCACCGAGATTCGATCTCCCCACAGGATGTGTGGCATAACATGTCAGTGAAAAACACCGCCACGTCCAAAACGGCGGCGTATCTGTGGCGCTGGTGTCACAAGATATGTATCGGGTGCATGCATACTTTCCGCTGAGACAACGACAAGTGACTTTCCGATGGCCTCTGCAAAGGTACATAAAAGCTTTGGCATTTCTTCGAGAACCAAGACTCCAATTCGTGACTCTAACCCAACCTCAATCCCAATCTCAGCACGCTACTTCAACAGCATGCCTACCAGACGCAGTAGGCACCGAGACACTAATACGAGCATGCCTTTCGAACATGACTTTCCGTCCTCGTCATGGCGTAGCTCAACTGACAACCTCACAGAGTCCTTGGAACCTTAAGCTCCACCCAAGATTCCTAGTACTCGTTTGTCTTTCATTCCAGAAGCCCAACGCTGATATCGTTCCAGCCTCGAAGATGAAGCATCACATATTCCCACCACAAACTACATCTCACACGCGACAACGACAAGATCACAAGACGAAGCGCTTTACAACTACGCCAACTCCATAACTTCCGCGACACCTGAGCGCGAGCGTGCCCATCCATCCAAGAACCAAGAATTCGAAGACGATAGTCTGGCATTGTTGTTGAGCTGGGGCGCCGGAGAGAAGTGTGGATCGGGCTCGGACGTGGCGGCTGACGATATTTCGAGTCACGAGGTCGAAGATCTCGAGCCGGAACGTATCACTGTTGGAAAGAGTGTTGAAGTGCCGCGGAAGGAAAAGTAGGTGACTCTGCTTCTGGTCTTGCTGGCGACGTTGGCACTGGCGGTAGCCATACTGTTATGGCGGTGATGATAACGAGAGAGTGGGAGTAATACGAGAACGAGCAGGAGTGATGAAGAGGGAGAGGGGAGTTGTCTATTGGATATAATATATCCTAATCAATGAGCCAGAAACACATAAAAGCTCCAGCGTTGCCGCTTTTTGTTTCTCCTTCCAACCCTTACCCAAATCATGTATCTCCGCTCGCTCTAAGATTCGCCCTCACATAATCAAGTACAAACTCGTCAAAAAACTCGGCCCGACAAACAACCCGAGCCAAAAAATCACATTCCCCAACACCGTCCTCCCCTTCAACAACTTCGTCCTCGACAGCGTCACCAACGGCATCTGCAGCAGCTGCATCGTAAACAAATACCCCCTAACCTTCTTAAACAAAATCGCCATGCACAGCTCGTGCACCAGCGCCGAGAGCAAAAAAGTAACAAAAGTCGCGGCGTTACGCGACAAGTGGAAAGTGCTGATACTGCTGTGGTAGACGTGACGAAGTAAGAAATTGTGCACGGGCCGGTTCCAGTCGCGCGCGTACTGGTCCCAGGACACAGAGTTCCACCAGTCGCCGTAGAAGCCGCGGTCGGCGAAGCGCGTGACTTCGGCCAGTACGTTGAGGATGCATTCCCAGATGACGTACCAGGTGAGCAGCTGCTCGATGAGTAAAGGGAAGAGCATTTCGGAGACGATGAAGGGGAATTCTTTCCAGCGTTCGTCGAGGGGCATGCCGGCTTCTTTCATGGCGACGGTGCGGGCGACGGCTGGGTAGATGAAGCCTTGGGAGACGACCATCATGACGCCTAGCACGCCGAAGGTGGCGGCGGTTTTCTCGGCGACGTACCACCAGTTTGTGGAATCCTGGCGGGGGTAGTCGAGCTCGTAGACTAGTGTTGGGAGGCAGATGAATTCGGCGAAGTTCCCGAGGCGCAGATTATGAGGGTAGGTGTTGGTCCTTTCTGGAGATGGCATCTTGCCTTCGAGCTGCTTGTTGAGGTCCGAGATCTCGGACTTGATGACGCTCTCGAATGCCTGGAGTTGAGCTAGGTCGAACGGACGGCCAGATTCGATGGCGGAAGCGACGGTGGCAACGTCAGATTGTTCGGTGACCAGGTTTGTGCTGGTACGAAGCATAGATGGGCGATGATCTTTCAGGTCTCCATTTGATTGACCCAGTAGATTAGGACCACCTGCGTCGCCCGTCATGTTTGCTGGAGCGGGCTGAGCGTGTTCAAGCTGTTTGAGTTTGGTTTGCAACACTTTTCGGCGTCGGCTGACAGACGAAAGGTATCCATTGTAGAAAGTATAGCTGTGCTGTTTCATGACAAAGACCAAGCAGTGTAGGAAGATGAAGATCGAGTGAGTCCAGGGCCATTCGCGGAACCAGGTCCACCAGATGACCGTGGCAATGTAGAGCGACTGCCAGACGTTTTGGATAATCCAACCTTGCCTTGCCCAGTTGATGTATCCCTTCTGAACGAGCTTCGAAAGGAAGAATGCTTCTACTGTAGCGGCGCACATAACCGCATCAGTCAAGCCTAAGACGAGGACGTCGTGGGAAAACATCATTTTCATGATCTGGTTGCTGCCGAGAATGCTGCCATAGGCACGCCAATTGTGCATAGAAACCTGGACAAACAATAGGACCATTGACAGCCAAAACAGAGTAAAGAAGCCAAAGAAAGGGCTCTCTGCCGATGCCGGGTTCTGACGGTCAAAGGTGGTGAACTGGCGTGTGAAGACCAGATCCCTCAAGCGTGTTCTGTTTTTATCCTTGGCCTCTCGCTTTTCTCTTTCGATGCCTTTTTGTAGAATATCACTGATCTCTGGATCATCGGCTGTCAAAGTGTACTCTCCCTTACGATCTGTCTTTTGTAGCTTAATTTGGATGCTCCTCCTCCGACTTGCTGGTCCGGCATCTGAGCGTCGACGCGGCTCTCCATTGGACCTCGAATTGGCGATCAGAGTATCTGGGTCGACCTCAAGGTCATCGTAGTCTTCTATGGTATCATCGGAGTCGGTGTTGGCAGTTGCAGTGGCAGAATCGGACTTGGAGCGCGAGGCAAAGTCGCGGGCGCCGACGCCATCTCGCGTGCCGTTGGACTGGACGCGTCCATCTTTTTCTGATGGCGAGACGAGGTTTGGTTGAAGCTCAGCAATACTATTGCGGCCTAGCTTCCCGACCAGCTGCGGTGCGTCCAAGGTATCTTGATGCTGCAGCTCCGGGCGCTGCTCGGTCGCTTGCGTGGCCGGCATTGCAGGTGAGCTGCTGTGTGATGTTACAAGCGTTGTGGCTGGACTGGTGTAGGAAGAGAGATTTCTAGGAAGCCTCCCGGCAGATGAACAGCATTTGTGCGAAAGAGCAAACGAGACGTCTCGATGAAATACTCCCTCCTGCCAACAAACAAGCGTGCATCCACTCAACAATGTGAGCACTGAGCACTGCCGAGACCATGACGCAGCTTGAGAGTCTATCGTCAGCCCTACACTATCGCTGCTATCGCTGCTATCGCTGCTATCGCACTATCAGATCAGATCAGATCGCTCAGCCCTACGCAAGTGCCCGTCCGCCCAAGCTCTCTCTTATCGTTACGCCATCATGCAAGTCTTTCGGAATATACATCGACTTCCAGCTCTCACGATCTCTTGGCCTGCTGCATTGTCTACGCAACACGACGCGCGGAGATGGCGTTGTTGTTAGAGAGTGAGACAATGTGCTGATGGATGGCCTGACCTCAACTGTTATCATGGCCTGCCTTATCCAAGAGAAGCCGCCAAAACTCACCCCGCCAGCCCGCCTCTCTAGCGCAAGCGCGACCCTGTTGGTCTGTGAAGCAAGAGAAAAGTATTATTGACCCATACCTTTGTCGTCTTAGGCACATTAAACACTCTCTAGAGAACCACCACTGCAGTACATCTCTTACGAACACTGCGAAAACACAACCAAAATGTCCATCGAAACAACCGACAAGCAAGACCTCGCCATGGCCGCCGGCATCGACCTCGACACCACCACCGACGAGATCCTACTAGCAGCCACCAACCACGACCTCGACAAACTGCGCCAACTACTCGGCAACGATGTCGGTGCTGCCAATGTTCAAGATCCCGATACTGGCTTTGCGCCACTACACGCCGCCATCGCATCCTGTGAAGCAGACGACGAGGACATGCAAGATGCCGACGGACAAGAAGGCCCCATCAACGGAGCTGCTTTGAGCGAGGAATCCTGTCTAGAGACTGTGAAGCTGCTTTTTGAGAATGGCGCAATCTGGAACGAGCTAGATCATAATGATGAGACACCGGGTTGCATTGCGCACAGGCTGGGGCTGAAGACGGTCTACGAAGCTATTGTGCAGGCTGGCATGCGGGCGGAGCTGCTGTTCAACCGTCTAGATGCTTTTGCGCCTCTGTTCGGCGAGGACTCCGAAGAAGAGGAGGAAGAGGAAGATGAGGACGATCAGATCCATGGCTTCGAGCCCTCACCCGCCGGTGTCGATGTCCCTGCCGCAACGGGCAATGGCGACCTGCACGATCCCGTTGAGGGCTTCGAACCCACACCCAACGCCAGCAAAGACGTTGCACCCGAAGAAGAGGAAGACGACTCATCCGTCCCAACCCTAATCCAAACAAACAACAAAGGCGAAGTCATCCAACCCATAGAACTCGCAAACCCCGACGTCAACAGCGCAGAATACCTAGCCTCCGACCTCCAATACTCGGGCGACCGCCTCCTAGACTCTGACAAGAACGCCGTCATGATGGAATGGGAAACCGAAATCATGGTCAAGTCCGTCGAAAAAATGGTTCCCATATCAGGCCTCAAGACCCTCAATGTCGGCTACGGCATGGGCATCATCGACCGCGCTTTCCTGGCCAAGGAACCCGCAATGCACCACATCATCGAAGCACACCCCCAAGTCCACCAGCGCATGCGCGAGCACGGCATGTACGACAAGCCCAACGTCACAGTCCACGAGGGCAGGTGGCAAGACGTTCTCCCCAAACTGCTCGAAGAAGGCGTCGTGCTGGACGGCATGTACTTTGACACTTTCGCGGAAGACTACAAGGATCTCAAGATGTTCTTCCAGGACTATGTGATTGCGCTGCTGGACAGCAAGGGTATCTTTGGATTCTTCAACGGGCTTGGAGCGGATAGGCAGGTGTGCTATGATGTGTACACACGGATTGTTGAGATTGATCTTTTCGATGCGGGACTGGATACTGAGTGGATGGATATCCAGGTCCCTAATCTTGATGTCAAAGAGGAGTGGAATGGCGTGAGGCACAAGTACTGGACAAACGTGAACCCGTACCGCTTGCCGACTTGCAAGTTCATCGGATAAAAGAACGGTCAAGACGGAAAGAAGGACGACACGCGTGTCATCGGAAAAATTATACCCCTCAAATGAAGAAGTCATCGTCGTCAATCACCAAATCTCTATCTCTATCATCACTAATAACACTTCTATCATCACTGCGCACCAGCAGCCTGCTTCGGCCTCTCAGGCATCCTCACCCCATCCTCCCCCCTCCCCCTCCCACTCCAACCCTTCAACAACCCATTACTCGGCACCGCCCCCTCATCGCACACCTTCCTCGCCCCCTCCGCCCCAACAACAGGCAACCTCTCCATCCCCCTCTCCCTCATCCCCTGCGGCACCAACATCGGATCCAACAGTCCAACCTGCACAAGCACACTCGCCTGATCCCAATAAACATGCTCGTGGCACAATTTCCCGCCCCGTATACACACAACCGCCACAACCGCCACGCTAACTTTCTTACCCGTCGGTGGGACGCCGGGGAGCATCCAGGGGATTTCGTGGGAGTGGTCGAAGGAGAGGATGAATTCGTCGACGACGCGGTCGACGCCGATGGTGCGGCTGACCAATTTCATTGTGGTTGAGGGGGGGTTTGAGGGGATGAAGTAGTCGCGGTAGAAAGTGAGGAGGTCTTCGTGGCCGATGCCGCCGGTGAGGGTTGGGACGTGGGTGACGTGGGGTTGTTCGGAGGTGGACAGTGTGCGTAGAGTGGCGGAGGCGTCTTTGGAGGTGGATTTGAGGGCGAGATGCTCTTCCCATACGCGCTCGAGGTCGACGGAGACATTTAATGCGGAGCGCAGGAGGCCTAGCGTGCGGGACCAGGAGAGCGAGGAGGCGGTGCGGTCGTAGTCGTCGAGGTCGTGTTCGGCGAAACCGGGCTGGACGTTTTCGTAGGTGTAGCTTGGGAATGCTGGGGCGAAGGATTGAGTTGCTGCTAAATGAGTAATCGTTTTCAGGCCTGGTGGGAACTTCAATGTTGGGTTGGTGATGGTGGTTGGGTAGTAGGCTATTAGGGCGGCGACGTTGGGTTGGGTGGTTGAGTAGAAGTCTAGACAGGCGGTTGCTGCTTCGCCGAAGGCGATTATTGCGTATGATTCGCCATGCTCGAGGTCGTCGGCGATGTGGCGGAGGGGCGTAAGGTCGAGTTTGGTTGGGTTTGATGGGTTTGGGGGAAGGAGGGGGATGTAGGTTGTTTGGAAGCCTTCGGCTTGGAGGTGTGAGAGGAATTCGAGATCGAAGTCGCCGTCGTCGCTGGCGACGTGGACGCGTGGTGGTGCCATGTTTGTGATTGGAAAGGTTGATGATTGTTGTGCTGGTTTACAAGATCGAAGAGTGTGTAGAGAGATATGTCTGGTGTGGTTTCAGACTTGGCTTGGATCAGCGTTGCAACAACGATGGTTAAGAATTGTTATATTACAGTAACGTAGGGCTGTAGGGCTGAAGTCAGAGGATATATGTAGTCTTGGGCATTACTAGATCAACGATGACACTTTATTACCAACAGAGTGCTCGGCGCCGAGATTTTGTGATGCCATCTGAATAGGACCAAGACCGTTAACTCTGTTAGTGGGGCAAGAGAGATCGAAGAGACAGGTTTTATCGTTATCGTTATCGGATCGCTCGGAGCCGTATGCTTGTGTAGTTGTGGCTTGAACCGTGTAGATGTGGCTGAGACATCGGCGTCACCATGCAGGAAGATGGGAGTGTTGTTAGGGTAGGCATATAGCTTGTGCTCCTGTAGTAAATGCCAGTATTGATACAGAAGGTTCACAATTCTGTCAATCAACAACCAGAGGTTTGGAGAGCCGAACCGGTCGGATTGTCTATTGGATTGTGTTCAGTGTGTGGCGCAGCATTTAGTTCGCCGAGCTGCTGTAAATTTGCCATGACGCTTCACAGACGCGATGCATTTGTCGTCGTACAGGTCACAGCAGACACCCGTGATTTCGTACGTTTCTCGTACCATCCAACCTATCCATCATTCCAGGTTCACAGTGACTATTGTGGCCGAAAGCAATAAGCGCACGGAGAGAGACGACTCCTGCACCTCGTGCATAAATTCGCAGCCTTCCATCAAACCATTAATTTGCCATCTACTTCGCCACCATAGGTCGCAAAAACAAAAAAGGGAAGCAAGCTCAGCAGAAACCAAGAGCTTCCCAGTCCAAGCCAGCTCGAACAAGACACAAAGCAGGTCATTTCTTCAAGATGGGCCAGGATGAAAGCAGTCCGGTCGATGAGTCGATACCACCGACATGTCTCACATCCAGGAATCTCGATGGCATCGCAGAATATATCCGCGCCGGAAAAGCGCGCACAATCACAGTAATGGTAGGCGCGGGCATCAGTACTAGTGCCGGCATCCCCGACTTCAGATCCCCAGAGACCGGTCTCTACGCAAACCTCGCAAGACTAGACCTACCATACGCTGAGGCAGTCTTCGACATCGACTATTTCCGCGAAAAGCCGGAACCTTTCTACACGCTCGCGCATGAGCTTTATCCTGGAAAGTTCAGGCCTACCATCACGCATTCTTTCATCAGTTTGCTTCACAAGAAGGGCTTGCTGCTCAAGCTGTTCACGCAAAACATCGACTGCCTCGAGCGCGAAGCTGGTGTACCAGGCGACAAGATCGTCGAAGCCCACGGATCATTCGCGCGTCAGAGCTGTATCGATTGCAAGACTCCTTACCCACAAGAAGAGATCAAAGAGCATATCGCAGCCAAGACCATTCCTCGATGCCATGAATGCAACGGTCTTGTCAAGCCAGAGATCGTCTTCTTCGGCGAAGCTCTACCTCGGGCTTTCTTCGACAATCGCGATCTGGCCGAAGAAGGTGACCTCTGCATCGTCATGGGCACATCTCTATCCGTTCAGCCGTTCGCCAGCTTGCCACAACTGGCAAAGCAGGGCAAGCCACGAATTTTGATCAATCAAGAGGTAGTCGGTGGTCTTGGCTCCCGGCCTGACGATGTACTATTGCTGGGCGACTGCGATACTGGCGTCCGCAAACTCGCCAAAGCCTGTGATTGGCTCGAAGAGCTCGAGGAACTATGGGCAACGACTGCACCGAAGGAGGCTCTCGAGCTCGGCCAAGAGCCCCAGCCGGAGAAGACGAAAGACGAGAAGCTCGAAGATGAGATCAACAAGCTCGCCGCCGAAGTCGACGAGACTCTCAACTTGTCGAAGTGGCACGAGGAGAAGGTGCGAGGAAGTTTTCTGCCAGTCGACTCCACGTCAAAGTCCGACGAGCAGCCGAATAGCTCCGGGGAGCCCTCTTTCCAGAACACTCTGCATACTGATGTGAATGGCGATCTGCGCCATGTCTTCCTGTCGGAGGCTCGCGAGGAGACGAAGGAGAAAGGATCAAAGATATGAGCACTCCACTATCGCCACAGCTGATCATCCTGAAAAGCACAAGAGGAGTTTGGGGTGTATGTTGGGACCCCTGAGAGGGTTAAACTTTACCGGAAAGTTGCCAGGCCAATAAACTTGCTTGCAACCTGGCATGGATTAATCTCAGCACAAAGAATGGCCAGAGCAGTAAACTCGCTGCAACCATGCCATAGCTTTCGTAAGGTCGAAGCAATCCTGATCATGCGACTATCCCGGCTGAGAGTACGTTAGTACAAGGAAGCTTGCTCCATTCTTTACAGAGTGATTTGAAGAGCACTAGAGTTGCGACTTTCATGGGTTTCCTCGGTCTATGAGTACGATGGCACGAAACAAGCGGAGATCATGATTTCCCGGGCTACGATATATCACTAAGCGATAAGATACAACGAATTACACCAGAAGCAGATACGAAGTGGCCTTCTCTCCCCGAACGTACCAAGACAAATTATGCATTTACGCTTCATCCACCGTCTTGACATTCAATCAACCAAGCCTTCCTCGTGTGCTTTGATTTGTAGCGCCAGGAATTTCGAGTAAATGCGACATAGTGCCAGGCTACCACCCATAAACCACAGCTTTGGGTGTCCAGAAGGTCGCCACATCTACGCGAGTATTAGCAACAGCGTCTCCTTGTATAGCAAGTTCTCTGTACTTACTGCATTGATCTCGCCTTCCTCATCAAGATCCCATACCTCTTTGCACCTGTCTGCAATTTTGTCGCCCATTGCTTTCCTCAGAGTCGTATTCATGCTATCGAATCCCGTAGCCAGAACAACAACGTCCGCCTCCAATTCTCGGCCGTCGGCAAGGATGAGCGACTTCTCGCTGAAGCCCTTAATTCCTTCCGGACTCTGCTCCAACTTGATCTTCCCGTCAATCAGAAGCTGGCTTGCGCCGACGTCGATGTAGTAGCCACCGCCGCGCGTGACATACTTCCGGTAGATGCCAGAGCCGTCGTGTCCGAAGTCGATCTTGAAGCCGATCTTGCGCAGACCATCCAGGCTCTCCTTCTCGGCTTCCGCAATACGCTTGGTTCCATCGACGTTCAGAGCGAACTGCACAGGGATGGGTAAGCTTTGCCCGAAGATGTCTGCATCGTCTGTTGGCGGGCCGCCTTCATCGTAGAGACCCTCGTGGAGCATGAAGAGTCCAGTCTTAGCTGAGATGACATAGGTGCCGCTTCGCTGCAGCATGGTCACTTCAGCGCCGTTCTCGTAGTAGTTCTGCGCAACGTCGTGCCCGGAGTTGCCCGTGCCGACGACAACAATTTTCTTGCCAGTCACATTACCCTGGAAGGTAGCATCTTTGTGCTGACTGCCATGGTAGACGGAGCCGGCGAAAGATTCTTGTCCGGGAAACGACGGAACTCTAGGCTCTCCTGCATGTCCTGTGCAGAAGACGACATGGGATGGCTTCATCGATCGCGTAGAACCATCACCTCGTGTGACCTCGACAGACCACATGCCAGTCTCATCGGAGAAGTCAGCAGTTTTGATGGTCGAGCGCAACCAGATGTTCAACTCCATGGCACTGGCGTAGATTTCGAACCAGTCGGCCAGCTTATCCTTGGGTGTGAACAACGGCCAGTTGTCAGGGAACTTCATGAAGGCCATGTGCGTGTACTGGACCGGATCATGCGTGACTAGAGTCCTGTACCTGTGACGCCAGTTGTCGCCGACACGCTCGTTCTTGTCTATGATCAACACAGACAAGCCCAAGGACTGCAGTCGCGCTCCCAGGTTGAGTCCGGATTGCCCGGCGCCCACGATCAAGACGGTGGGCTCCTCGTCAATGAACTCCTTTTGGCGCTCTCGTCTCTCGTACCAGTTGCCCTCGACCGCACCTCCCTTGAGTGAGTTGTTTCCACCATGGGGTCTGTGGTAACCAGCAATTTCCTTGGCTGAGTGCAGTTCTTGGAGTGCGGTGTAGATCATGTGTGCTTTCCAGACACCGTTGGGCAAACAGACCAACCGAACCATACCTTTACCAGTGCCGACTTTGGTCTCGAAGGAAAACATTGTCTCTACCCAATCTAGATCTTCGATGGGTGTTTCTCTCTTGGGAGCGAATTGTCCGGATTCATAGGCCTTGAGGTTGCGGAAGCCAACTTTGGATAGTCGTCCGTCGAGCAGATCGATAATGTTCTTGATCCCTCGCTTGGTGTGGAACTCCCAGTCAACAGCGAGTTGGTCGCGCCACCAGCCATCCTCATGGATCAACGATGGAAGCTCGCTGATGTGGCCGCTTGAGAGCGTGGCCTCGAATGATGAAAGCCATTTCGACACAATGGAATCTGGCGATGGGGTATCTTTTACTGAGATGGCCCCGCCAGTCTTGCAGAACTTGGGTAGTGAGATGTCATGAATCGATGCGACTGCTGGAGTCGCCATAGTGACAGAGATAGAAGATATTGATTGAATTGCAAATGTGTACTTCTGCGCTGACACGGGTGCTCATATACCCTTTCGTGAGCTCTACTACTCTTACGACCATGACTGCAGGACCGCATCACACCTCATAGCTCATAGCTCATAGCTCATTGCGGTTTTTCGACGCCGAATGGTCTTCGGTACAACTTCCATACATGTACGGAGTCTCAAAGCCGTAGGTGCGGTGCACGACTTCGGCAGAATGGGCACGGTGTCGACACGGCCCGACGGACATCGTTTTGGACAACGACCGCGGAGGAAGGTCTCACGATGGCCCCCTTGGCCAACAGCAAGTTTGTCGATCATGACCTGGAATGATACACCGAATCAAGGAGTATACACAGGTATGTATGTTGCCACGCGGGGCCGAAATGATTACGTCCCCTCAACGAGACGCAGATCTCTTTGTCGGAGTTCACATCCATCAATTCGTGGCATCGACGGCCTAACGGATCTTGCAACGAGTACATGCATTTATTTCAGAACATTCGCATTTGATCAACATAAAATCATTATCGGCCCAAGAGTTCAGCATATGATAGAGTCAAATCCAGAAAAACACGTCTACTACCACGCACAATGTCCACCATCAGCCCTGATATCTGCACCTGTAACGTAGCTCGAACCATCTGCCAGTAGATAAATGATCCCGCTCAGGTGCTCCTGCACCTCGCTTAGCCTTCCCAACATATTTCCACCCTCCCAGAGGTCCTTCAGTCCTGGTACTGCCTCGACAGTCGGCATTGTTATAGGTGTCTGGATGTAGCCTGGACTGACGGTGTTCACCCTAATTGTCGGATGAGTACCATCATTGCCCCATTCTGCGGCAAGATTGCGAGCCATCTGTAGCACCGCGGCTTTGCTGGAATTGTATGCGACAGTCTCTACACCTTTGTTGGCGACCGTCCCACTCATCGATGCGATGAGGACTATGCTGCCGGGGGTTTGCTGCTCGTGCATGATGCGAGCAATGGCTTGCGCGCAGAGGAAGGTGCCTGTCACGTTGACGTCAAGAATACGCTTGAAGGCATCGTGCGAGTATGATGTAGCATGCTCTCGTCCAGAAATACCAGCGCAGGTGACCAGGCCGCGGATTGGGCATGGGGAGGAACGAGCCGCTTGCTCCATGGCTGCAGTAACGCTCGTTGGAGAAGTGACATCGCAGGATATGTACTTGAGTGCTCTGCCGACAGAAATTGCGAGCTTTGTGAGTTCATCTATAAAATTGTCAATATGTGATTTTCACGCTCTTTTCGACAGGAAGAACATACTCCATGGTTCCGACGATGGGTTGGCAGCAATATCAGTGACGATCACGTCCGCGCCCGATTGCAGAAGTGTCCGCACCAGACCCATGCCGAGTCCTCCCAATCCGCCAGTCACTGAACACAGTCAGTGATTTTGTATAACGGGCAATATGAGCAGACTCACAAACGATGGATCTATCCTCAAGGCGAAACAGCCTCGAAAGATCGTTCCGGTGTTGAGTCTCTGTCGACTGATCTGGTGAATCGCTCAGGACGATACCGCTGTCCATAGATCGAGCACCATGACTGGTGGATCGATCCATAACGTGATAGGCGTACAATGTTGAATTTTTGCTAATGGAAGCACCGGGTCTATGATATCGTTCGTGCTGAGCTCTGTGGCAGACGAACGATACTAAATGATTATCAGCAAGACCATCGAGAGGCACGGATGATGCATATAATATGACGCCTAGATTCCTTGACATGATATTCATCTTCGTCTTATCTTCCAAACATACCTGGCAGCGCATCACGGAGTTTCCTTGAACGGAGAAAACACGGCCCGATGGTGGCCCAATGGAGTTGCGGTGTCAGACATGTGCAGAAACACCGCGTATCTAGTGGCAGTCGGAGTGCTCCAAGAGATGCCGCGTCATGTTAGTAAACATTGTCTGATCGAGATAACGGCCATCACTTGTAATATCAGACGGTAAAAAGCGACGAAGATCAGAAATTCGTCTTTGCATATATGGATATATTTGGCTCATCCTGATGTTCACATGATCATTAATTCGTTCCGAACGCCGGAGAGTCTTGCGGATCCAGACCTTCTGCCCAGCTGATCAGTTTGTCGACTATTCCAAAGGTTGAGTACGCCAAATCATAAAACTCTCGAGGCACTTTTGAAGTTGCTATCGGCGTTCTGTAGTCTGCAACAGCGATGCGTATGATGCTCTCGAAGCTTCTCGCCAACTGCCATCGCTTTCCACTCACATGGAGAGCGAACGCCAGAGAATGTAAATTGACTGGTACATCGGCATCCAGTGCCTTGGAATGGACGATGTAAAATCGAGCTGCGACGAATATGGAGAAGAGAAGATGTGGGTTGCATGATAGCAGCTCGCTCTCGGTCATCTGGCGAACTTTGAATGCCATGTTTTCGCAGGCATAGACACACCGGTTGCTTGCAAATGCCCAGCTATCTGCGACAAGTTCGATGCCTGGCGGACATGGTGCTCTTCTCTGCAGTAGTGTGATGACTGCGGTGTTAAGAACACAGTTCGTAAGAACAAAGAAGGGATCCATTTCTGGCCTTTCGGTGTCTGTTTTCTCGGCATTTATCAGACGGTAGACACCCGCGACAAACTCTCCACGCCAATTTGTGAGACTTTCGTCAATCTTTTGGGCTTCGCTTTGCCATGCATCACGCTCCTCAAAGATGTCCATTGCAACTGGCTTCCGTAGGAACTTCTGAACGACTTGCAATTCGTTCAATGCAAGCATGACACACATGGAGTATGCTGACGAGTAGTGCGACGGCCTCAATGGGTATTGTCCAATAATGGAATCAGGCTGCGACCACACCCAGTCGCTGCATGGTAGGAGAGGGTTGACAGGTGCTTCCAGAAACCCCAACTGGTGCTTTGAGCCAATCGTTGATATGCTGTCTAGCATTTCTGTCATCCAATATGCTCGGAGAAGCTCTTCATGTCCAATGGTGTTGTGTGCGATTCCGGTCATGCTTTGCGAAGCCAAGGCGTTCGGGCTAGTTGTCGTAGTCCCAGAGTATGTCTCGACAACTTCTCTCAGTCCGAGCGTGGTTCCTATCCTTGTAATGTGTTAGCAGAAGGGATTTGTGATGGAAGACTCTATCATAACATACTTGCGACACATGGCGAGCAGATTGCCTGATTCTGTGAGACAGCCATTTCCATACTGTAGCATTGAAAGAACCAAGAGTGCTTGTATGGAGTCGAGAGAAGGCGAGTTCAGTGCCGCAAGTATGGTGGTGTCTTTCAGGCTCTTGCTTAAAGCCTTGACGTCCTCTGTCATAAAGTCCTGGCGATTAGTAGACTCCATTGTGGCGGCCGTGATAGCCTGGAAGAGCAGTGGTCGACCAGTATTAGATATGGTGGTGAAATTTTCCAGAGATCTAATCAATGTCTGTTGGTGCATGAGTGGGGACCATACATGATACTCTTCGAACCACAAGCAACAGCTTCGTTCGAGCTTAGGTCCGGATAGCAGGGCTCCAATGGACAGCATGCTAGGAGTTCGATGTAGAGGCTCACCCTCAAGACTGCGTGGAGTCAACGAGCGTAGACCAACCATCGAAGACTCAGACGGGAAGTGTTGATCCGCCTCCGAGCCATTTGAGAGTGACGGGTCGATGTTTGGCAAGTTGTATGCCTGATGAGCGTCATCTGAAGACTGTGCGACCTGGATGTTGGAGCCTTGCGTACCAGGTGTCGTGTTGGCCTCTACAACTGTGACGCGTTGCTCTAGTAGGACTGAAGCACTGGTCAGCAAGTGTCAGTCATAGGCAAGCGCCCGACTCACTCAGTCTTTCTTCCAATTGTGCAACGTAACCAGCACGAATGCCCGGTGTACGATCACTGGGTCGATACTCGCACTTGAAGTTGGATCTTGAGCACAACCCGCACTTCGGTCGTCGTCTATCGCAAGCTACCTTCCTTTTCCGACAAATGGCACAACTGCACAGCACGTATTAGCGATCTTCCAAGCAAACATATGTCTGTGCTGCTCACGCAATCCTTCGGTCCGGCGCCTGCTGTGAGGCCATGTTCACGTCCATGCTATGACTGTCGCCGTAAACAGTCGGGTTATGTCTCGCCGCATGATGGGCCGTGATGGAAACCTTCGGATAACCACTCAATGCTGCGGACAGAGTCTCCTCCTCGGGCCATGTCCTCGCCGTGTCACCTTGTCACTTGGCTTCTCCGCACACGGCCAGCCTCCCCGGCTCCACTCCATCCTTCGGTCTCTCTTTCTCCTCTCTCAACACCTGGACAGGGCTCTAGCAGCAGATCTCTGGCACACGATGCGGCGCCGTGATGGCCGTGCTCGCCATGCCGAGTCGCGGCCTTTGTGAAGTCGTCGTCTGTGGCGTTTTGCCCTGTATGCATCCACACACATTCACTCCGCAAACCTAATGTCTAGTTCGCGGGGCGTGCCATGGGGAAATATGCATAAAGACTGCACTCATACCCGACTAAATGGGTGGGTCAATTGATCAAACAGCTCTGATTCCGGAGAGCGCTCGAAGCGGACTGCCACAAGATGTTGGAAGGCTACGCTCTCGAAGTCACACTGACCACTGCCAATGCTGCCGCTCAAGCGTGGTATGGCTACGAGCAAGTATGTATAATCCGTACCTTGCGGCAATTGATATGATGATATGCTAACTATGACAGGGAATCATCGCTGGCATCTTGATCAGCAGCCATTTCCTGAAAGCCTTTCCACAGCTCTCTACCCCAAGCATAGAAGGCATCTTCATCAGCAGTTTCTCTCTGGGCAATCTTGTTGGTTGCATTCTGACTGCCTTGCTGGGCGATCGGCTCGGCAGGAAGAAGACACTGTGGACAGGAGCTTTAATCTCCGCTACTGGTGGCATCTTACAGGCTGCGGCATACTCGTTCCCTATGCTGATGCTCGGCCGGGTGGTCAGTGGACTTGGCAATGGTATCAATCATTTAGGACGTAACGAAGCATAACAAATACTAATCATAACTAGGCATGACTTCGGCGACTTGCGGTGTGTACCAGGCGGAAGCGACCCGCGGATCCAGGAGAGGCAAGATGTCTGTCATCGTCGTTTTGCACAACGTGGTTTTCTACATGATTGGTAGCTGGCTTACTCTTGCAACTTCATACATGCCCAACGACGGTCAATGGCGCGTCCCCTTTGCATTGCAGGTCAGTCTATGACGATCTTTCAATTCTGACCAGACCATAGCAACTGACATCAACTCCAAGCTGTTCCCAGCATGCTTCTTGAGTCTTTTAGTCTTTACTCCCGAGTCACCACGCTGGCTTGTGCTCAGAGGCAGAGATGACGAAGCAATCGAGTCATTACGCAGATACTTGGGAAAGGGTCTCAGCACCGACGATCCGATCGTTCAGGACGAATACAAATCGATCAAAGCAGCTGTAATGGTCGAGAAAGAAGCCAACGTGTCTCTGAAAGAGGTCGTGCTTTGCAGAGATCGATCGAGTCACCTGAGGCGTATGCTTTTGGGCATGGGTGAGTGGATGCGTTGGGATCTAACCAAGGTATCATGCTCACGAGTACTATAGGCGGACAGTTCATGCAGCAAATGGGTGGTATCGTAAGTCGCTTGCACCCAATGGAACTCTTGCTCCAAGATATGTACTGATAGATGTGTATCAACAGAACGCCTTGAACTACTACTTCTCCATCATCCTTCAAGACAATCTCGGGATGAGTGAGCTGATGGCCCGCGTACTCACTGGCGCCAATGCCACTTCGTACTGTATCTCGACCGCGATGGCATTTTGGATTATTGATCGTCGCGGTCGGCGATTTCTGATGCTTACTGGTCTCTCGCTCCAATGCGCAGCCTATATCATGGTCGCTATAGCCGTTGCTATGTTGGCAACTGCGCCTCAGCAGGTAAGTTGCATATACGGTACACAAACCTCTCGCAGAAACTGACATTACAAAGTGGGGAGCAGTCGCAATAACCTTCTTGTTCGCATACTACGCAGCTTTTGGGTACGAGGGCTCCATTTTTGACCTGGTCGGTGCCACTAGCTAACTGTGTTAGGTGCACATGGGGCATGGTTCCTTGGATCTATCAAGCAGAAATCAACTCTTTAGCAATGCGCGCAAGGTAAAGCCCCCTAGAAATGTCTAGACATGAGCAAAGGCTAAGTTCCAGTCCAGAGGTGCATCCGCCGCTGTCGCTACGAACTGGGTATTCGGATTCGTATGCACCCAATTCACATCTGTCGGCATCCGAAACCTTGGTTACAAGTTCTACATCAGTAACTATATCCAGAAGTGCCCGTGAAGCACGCCACAATGCTAACGTGCTCAGTGTTTGCCATCTTCAACCTGGTGTTCATTCCTGTGGTATATTTCCTATACCCAGAAACCGCAAATCGAACTCTGGAGGATCTCGATGATTACTTTGACAAAGACTCGCCCCACAGCGCAATAATTCGCATTGGAGATAAGGTTGCGAAGCAGCACCACCGACCAGCTGAGGCCATCGAAGCTGAGAGACGCCGCATCGAATCTGCGAACTTTGTTGAGAATGATACAGTCAAGGGTGTTGGGAAGCAGTTTGTTGAGCATGTGGAAGTGGCGAGCAGCTAAGTAATCTGGTGGTCAGGGAATGTTACACACACTTCCAAGAATTGATGTTATTTTGTGCTTCACACATCAAGCGACACATGAACGACAACGTGCCGGCGTGAAATATGACTGCAACCCTTGACATTGATATATTCCTTTGGTGATACGGTAATTTGATCGGAAAATGAGGGAATGAACCCTATCGTTGTTGGTATCTATGAACAATTCAACACCATTTCTTCATGTCATATCATATCATGAAGTCGTCTGCCGCCACCCACCCCATGCTTGATGAGTAAGTAAAAGAGAAAAAGGAAAAACGCCATAAACTCCTCGCCTACAAACAAAACCCAAAACTAAAAGCATTCGCTTTTGCTTTTTACTTCTCCTTCTACAAAATCTCCTTGAGCTGCTGCTTTTGCTGCGCAGTCAAGCTCGTCGGGTACTTGATCTTGACGCCAACGACAAAATCGCCTCTCTGTGTGGGTGTCTTGCTCTTGGGCATTCCCAAAGACGGGAAGCGCTCTTCGAAAGTAGGTTGCGTGGGTCCAGCGCTGGAGACGTTGACTTGCTTGCCGTCGATGGTCGATACCTTGCGTGACCAGCCGGTCAGAGCTTCTTTCAAGTCGATCTCGACGGTGTGGCGGATGTCGTCGCCTTCGCGGGAGAAGAGAGGGTGCGGCTTCTCTTTCACGATGAAGTGTAGGTCTTGCACGCCGCCTTCGACTTGGTCGCCCATGTCCGGGTACTTGATCTTCGAGCCGGGCTTCAGGCCTCGCTTGATCGGAACGCTGAGGATCTTATCCTCAACGCTCTGCTTGCCGGTCATCTTGTCGAAGGTCTTGCGCTGCACTTTGAGCTTCTTCTGCGCGCCGTTGAAGATGTCTTCCAGCGAGACTGGAAGCGGCTTCTCGACGACCGTCGTCTCGGGCTCGGCGTCCCGCCTTCTTCCACCGTATGCTGAGCTCGCGCTCCTCCCTGCGCCAGGTCGGCCGCCCGCAGCGCCGAAAGGTGAGCCTCCGAATCCAGAGAACATATCGTCCATGTCGTCTCCTCCAGCACCTCCCATGCCTCCGCCGCCACCTCTCATGAACTCCGCAAAGATGTCCTTGGGGTCTGAGAACCCTCCGAAACCACCTCTTCCACCCGGCATTCCACCTCCAGTGCTGAAGTGGAAAGTGCCTCCTCTGCCGCCGGGCATGCCACCGAATCCGCCAGGCATGCCACCAGCTCCTCCGGCACCCGCAAATGGGTTGTCGTCGGCCGAGGGCGCAGGACCCGCTTTGCCAGTGATAAAGTCGTAGCCATAATTGTCGTAGTTCCTTCGCTTCTCGGGGTCGGACAGGATCTCGTAGGCTTCACTGGCTTCTTTGAACTTCTCGGCGCCAGCCGGGTTCTTGTCTGGGTGGTTTTTGAGGGCGTTCTTGCGGTATGCTTTCTTGATCTCTTCGGCCGTGGCTGTGGCTGGAACGCCCAGCAGGTCGTACAGCTTTGTGTCGGAGACCATTGTTGTAGTGTAGTGTGTGTGTGTGTGTGTGTGTGTGTCGAGGGCTGTGGGTATGTGACTGGCCTCGACAGGCCAAGTGAAGTCAACGAAAGGGTTGGTTTGAACAAAAGTCAATGGGCGAGTCGGAGAAAGTTGTTCGTTGCACGGGATTGCTAGAGGACTAATGGGTGGACTCGTTGGGCATCACCTTAAAGCAAGGAAGGCGAGGCCTGTTGGATTCGATGGGGCTTCGCGATATGACGCAAACATGTAAATGGTAGAAGCTTCTCGAAGCTTCTGTTGGTCGATATCGCGAGGCTTCTTGTAGAATGAGCATTCGATGCATCAGTGGTCACTGCATGGAGAGACGAACGTTTACTATGTACGAGGCGTCACCCAAATGGGTTCATTGACGGACAATGCTGCTTTGCTCGTGCTCGTCGGGCCATGTCGAGTGCAACCTCCAAGCATGTGACGAAAGCGATGGCGGGGACGAACGCACGAGCATTACCCATAGAAGCCAGCAGTAAAAATATATGAGCACTAAATGTGTATAATGAAAATTAGAACTTATTATACTCGACGGTTTGCATGGATTCACATGTAACGTCCATCCGCATTGTAAGAGTAGTGTTTCGGGTGAAACCAGCAACCTAGAATTGAGTCGGTGATACCCACACTGTTGTAGTTGACTCGATTATGCATACATTGACAGTCAAGAACGATAAGGAAACACAATGAGCATGGATCTTAAGATAATATGTTACAGTTGCAACGTTGACGTTGCGCGCTCTAAAACTACATGTAGTACAGGATTTTTTTGGTAAAAATACACAACAGCCCCAAGCTATGCCAGCCATATCGCCATGCAACCAATAAATCGCAAGAGCGGAGAAAAAGAAAACAAAGTCTAGTTGCTCTTCTTCTCTGATTATGACAAACAAGAAGGTCCCAAAATGGTAGCTTTTGTACACGTCTCGCGGGGTATCATATGGGTGAAGCTTTTTGCAAGAATGGTGCAGCAGGGGACGACAAGCTTAGAACATGCCGCCGCCCATGCCGCCCATACCACCCATGCCACCACCCATACCGCCCATGGGAGGAGCAGCGCCGGCGGGCTCAGGAGCGTCGACAATGGCGACCTCGGTGGTGCCGAGGAGGGAGGCGACACCAGAGGCGTCAAGGAGACCAGTGCGGACAACCTTGAAGGGGTCAAGGATACCAGCGGCGATCATGTCAACGTACTCGCCCTTGGAGGAGTCGAAGCCCTTGTTGAAGTCACCCTTGAACTCGTCCATGAGCTTGCCGACAACAACGGAGCCCTCAAGGCCGGCGTTCTCGACGATCTTGCGGGCGGGCCTGGTGATGGCAGACTTGACAATCGCAACGCCGAGCTGCTGGTCAAAGTTCTCGGGCTTCAGGTCGTTAAGAGCGTTGGCAGCGGCCTTGAGAAGGGCAGTACCACCACCGGGGAGGATACCCTCCTCAACGGCGGCGCGGGTGGCGTTAAGAGCATCAACCATGCGGTCCTTCTTCTCGCCGACCTCGACCTCGGAGGCACCACCAACCTTGATGACAGCAACACCGCCGGAAAGCTTGGCAAGACGCTCCTGGAGCTTCTCCTTCTCGTAGTCGCTGGTGGTGGGGTCGTTCATGACACCGCGGATCTGCTCGCAGCGAGCGGTGACAGCATCCTTGTTGCCCTCGCCGTTGAGGATGACGGTGTCCTCCTTGGTGATGGTGATGGAGCCGGTGGAGCCGAGCATCTCAGCGGTGGCCTTCTCGAGCTTGATGTCGAGCTCATCGGTGAAGACGGTACCGTTGGTGAGAACACCAAGGTCGCCAAGAATGCTCTTGCGGTTGTCACCGAAGCCGGGGGCCTTGACGGCGGCGACTTGGAGCTGGCCACGGAGCTTGTTGAGAATGCAGACAGCAAGAGCCTCACCGTCGATGTCCTCGGCGATGATGACAAGGGGCCTGCGGAGCTGCTGGGAAGCCTCAAGGGCGGGAACGATGTCCTGGACGGCAGAGATCTTCTTCTCGGAGAGGAGGATGAGGGGCTTCTCGAACTCGACCTTCTGGGACTTGGTGTCGGTGATGAAGTAGGGGGAGATGAAGCCACGGTCAAACTTCATGCCCTCGGTAACCTCAAGCTCGTCCTCAATGGTCTTGCCCTCCTTCACGGTGATAACACCCTCCTTGCCGACCTTCTCCATTGCCTGGGAAAGGAGCTTGCCGATGAGCTTGTCGCCGTTGGCGGAGATGGCAGCGACCTGGCCAATCTCATCGCTGGTGGTGATGTCGCGCTTGTTGGCCTCGAGGTACTTGACAACGGCCTCGACGGCAGCCTGGGTACCCCTGCGGAGGTCCATGGGGTTGCAGCCGGCGGCGACGTTCTTGACGGTCTCGGAGAAGATGGAGCGGGCGAGGACGGTAGCAGAGGTGGTACCGTCACCAGCAACCTCGTTGGTCTTGCTGGCAACGTCCTGGAGAAGACGAGCGCCGAGGTTCTCGAACTTGTCCTTGAGGGTGATGGCGCGGGCAACGGTCACACCATCCTTGGTGATCTTGGGAGAGCCGAAGCTGGACTCAATGAGGACGTTGCGGCCCTTGGGACCGAGGGTGGTGGCCACGGCCCTGGCGAGGGTGTCGACACCCTGAAGAAGAGCTTGCCTGCCCTCAACGCCGAACTTGAGCTCCTATCGTATTCCATCAGTATCCATTGTTCACATGCTCTTGATCCAATTGATGCCGGCGTACCTTGTGCGCGAATCTCTGCTGGGTAAGAGAGCCGGCGTTGACTCTCTGGCTGCGCAGGGCAGCCCTGGGGGCGGAAGCGAAAGCACGCTGCATGTTGTGAAAGGTAAAAGAAGGGATTAGAGGATAACAACAAACAACTCCGCTGCTCCAAAGATGATCGTGGGCACGTGGGAGGATGGAGGAGATGGAAGGGGATGGAGATGGAGATGGAGTTCCTAAACGTGAATTGTATAGAAACGCCTAGATGAAAACTAAAAGGTCCGTGCTCTGGGCAAGATTACTGTACCTCGGTGGTGGAAGTAGAGCAAGGACCTTGTTTCCACTATTTTCTCGAGTTATATTATGCAATGGAAATTATATTCCTAACATGAAGGTGTTTAGGTACTGATTGATCTTTTCGCTTTCTACCATGTCGATAAGGTGAATGAAAGTAGGTGTAAGTGGCATCACAAAAGCCCACTGACGGCAATGGAAGTGACTTTGATCAGCAAATATTTACGTCTTTAAACTTGCATTGTACATCGAGTTCTGCGCATGGCAAGCAAGGACCAGAGTTCGATAAAGTTTCCTTTCTATCTATGCTACGCTCATATTCCTGGCTTCTATCTCCTCCACTTCCCATGCAAGTTCGCCGTTCCGACTGCCGCAATGGGACCAACGATCATATTCCTTGTAGGCAGAATACCGACAAGGCTGATCCTAAATTCCATCGATCACAGAACCTCTTTGAACAGTGCATGCTGATCATGTGTCTCTGGGCGCAACACTCGCAGCATTGGCCCATCAGTCTCTCAAATCAAAGATCGTTGCCTTGTCAGAGCGGCGGCGACAGTTGAGAAACCGCATTCAATGCTGTCGGAAGTCAGTACAGAATGCTCAGCGTCGCACCAGTATAGGAAGCACTTACATCAACATCTTCCCAAGCGCGACCTTGCACGTTGGACAACTCCTCCATTGTCATGATCTTGCCGGTCGTGACTAGACTAATGTTAGCGTTCAAATGCAATCATCAGGTCTTCGGACTCAGACTTACAGTATCCAGCATGGATCTTCGCATCGATCTCAACACGCCCATCTTCAGGAATCATCTCATCTGGAATGGGCACACGCTCGTGGATCGGGATGCCCTGGTTGACAATGGCGTCATGCTTCATGTCTGACATGCTCAGCATGCGGTCGATCTTAGTGATGCCGAGCCAGTGCAGAATGTCAGGCATAAGCACTTGGAAGCGCGAGTCCTTGACACCGGCAATGTTTTCGGTGCGCTTGAAGTACTCGGATGCCTTGTCAGAACCACGCTTGCGGGCATTGTACACAAGGTACTTGGTAACCTCTCCGAGAGCGCGACCCTCCTTACGGAAGTAAATGACGACACCCGAACCACCCTTCTGTGCCTCTTTGACGGCCTCCTCGATACCGAAGATGAGGTAAGGCCTGCAAGTGCAGATATCCGAACCGAAGACGTCTGAACCGTTGCATTCATCGTGGACGCGAAGAGCGAGCTTGACATTCGGGTCGCTCATCTTGGCCGGATCACCGAAACAGTAGACAGTGAGGCCACCAATGGGTGGGAGGAAGGTCTTGATATCGCCACGCGTAATGAGTTCTGGGTAGCTGCCACCGGTGTGCTCGAACAGAGCACGTCTCAACACACCCTCGTCCATGCCGAAGCGCTCAGCCACACCAGGCAAATTCCAAACAGGCTCGACAGCGAACTTTGTCACGTTCAGCTCGCCTGTCTCGTTAAGACAGATCTTACCGTCCGGTACGAGTCTGCCTTTCCTGACACTGTCTTCAAGTTCAGGCAACTTCATGTGAGCTCTGGTCACTGCAATGGTAGGTCTGATCTCGATGTCTTCCTTGTGCATCATATCTTTAAACAACCACGGGGCAAGATGTCCAAGAGGATCCATGGCAACGATTTTCTTGGGATCCGACCATGCTGGGAATGGTCCAATGTTAGCAGCAGGTTCGGTGTTGGTGAAGTCAGGCTTGTGGTCAGTGTTGAGCTGTTGGGAACCGACGGCGAGAGCGTAGTAGATGCTGTACGAGCCGCCGTGAGCACCAATGGCGTTGCGTCGGCGGATTGTGGATGGACTACGAGTGACAACAACTGGGCCTCTCTCATAGGGGTCCTTTGCACCTGTTGTTTGTCAGTCAATGGTGATATGAGGTTAGATTTCCTGCTTTACGTACCCCATTTGAGAGGGATGGGATCTACACCGGCTTGTCCAGGGTAAGAAGTCAAGATGATTTTCGATGTTGAAGTGGTACTGGGTCTCCTCTCAGTAGGCGGTGAGGGCGATTGAGACTCATCGGGCGTATCTTTGCCTTCCGTGGCGGTGTCCTTGGAGTGAGCAGCGGTCTTCGGATTCGGTAAGGTAGCATCATGGGCGACGCCGTCTTGGATCTGTTTGATACCGGCAAGGGTGTTCACACGGCCATTGATAGCATCTACCGAAGCGGAGAGCTGAGCGTTTTCCTGCTTGAGAGCTCTAACAGACAAGAGAATCTCTTTCAGCATTGCCGCCGTGTCCGGCGCTGAATCACCATTGGTAGCCATTGTTGCTTGTGGGTGATGGATATCGAGCGTGTCGAGACGTAGAGAGGAATATATAGACGAGAGGAAGAAGGGGAGTCAGAACAGGATGATTTGGTACGAGGCAAACGACAGGACGGTTTGCTTGTTTGCGTGGCCGGAAGCTTGAATACGTTGTCACGAGATGAGGTCGGGTGTCCAGGAGATCTACAATGCCGGTCGGCGGTCAGGAATATAAGCAATCCGATATCTTTCGGCTATCGATAATGCAGATACGCGGGTTGTGATGAAGTAAGGCTACTTGGCCTTGTTACCTACAACAGCTGCGGTGGCTGACCCAGTGACCGACCCCTCCCCAGTCGATAACACGCGTGGAGCTCGCCGGGCTATCGTGCATGCCTCTTGAACCTTGCCTCGAGCTTGCCCCATTAAATCGGGTTTAGCACAACGTGCCGTTCCGCTTCGTCCGCCAATGACGCTTGCCTTTGTTGCGCGCGCGCGGCGCATGCATGCAACAATTGTCTGGGAACATCCTTATTCTCGCAATCCTCAACAACATCGTCGCAAACACCTCCACACTCGCAAATATGGTATGCTAAGTCGGAAATAACGCCGATTACGATACCACAATCTGACAAGTACTAGGGCAAACGCAAGAGTTCCTCCAAGCCACAAGGCCCGAAGAAGGTATGCGATGGTCGCATGCGCAATAATTAACAAAGCACTTACACCACAATAGCGTGATGGTCTTGATACCAAGTTCAAGTGTGTCTTCTGCAACTCAGAGGACTCTATCTCCACCAAGATCGACAAGAAGGCCGGTGTTGCCAGTCTTTCATGCAAGAACTGCGTCCAGAGCTACCAGATGTCTGCAAACTGTATGCTGCGACCACGATGATTGCCACGCCTCTTGCGACGCGCAAATGACTAATTTCATCCTTTAGACCTCACACAGCCCGTAGACGTATACTTCGACTGGATCGACGCCTGCGACGCCGTCGCGCAGGAACAGAACCCTCAGCCCGCATCCTCCCAACCCGCTATGCCTAGAGTCAACCAGCCCAAGTCGCGCGCAGGCCTCGCTCCTGGAGAGAAAGTTACCGCCGAGGATGACGGCTTTATTGATGACGAGGGTGTGGAGGATGAGGAGGATTTCCGGGATGAAGAGTAATGACGTTGGAGTGAAAGCTGCGTAAAGATGTGATGGGATTCTGCGGGAGGCCAGGCATCGACTGTCTATGAAAAACCACGGCGTACAGGCGCAAGCAAAATCATGAGGGCTGGACGCGATCAAGGCGACAGATGGGGATCTTTAGCATGGCGTTCGGGCTCGCTATTTTCGGAGGCGAAAGAAATGAAATGTGATCAGAATAATCAGTAACAGGACCGATATCTTCAAGCTCAGGACAAGCTTTTATCCGCCTGGCGGGTGCAGCAGATGAGGTCTGAAAGTTTGCATGTGGTGGAGTGTCTTCCGACTCCAGGAACCACCATTCAAAAGATGATGTCGTAAGCAGGTCAGCAACTACGAGTCCGACCTATCTGGCTTCGCATACGATACCACCTCGGACTTCAACGATTAGCCCGGGTTTGGATGAGCGAGCTTTTATTGGACATATCAAGCTATCTCAACATGTGCTGACTAAGTTCAACAACTGACAATATTCGCATCACATCCTCGTGTCCTCAATAGGTTTGTCCTCTAACTACTGGCACAGGCCCGAAGCCAAAAGCAGAGATTTTTACGTGGCCGTGGCCGATCGCCACAAATGATAATAGCCATGCTTCCTTCGTCGATTTCTCCCAGGAGAGTAAATCGTCAATCTCAATTTAAATCAACACTGCATCGGAGAGCAATCTTCAATACAGAACGAGCTGCAACTCAAAAAGTAGCATAACGCAACCATGTCGCTTCTTGCAAGCATCCTAAATCTATTCAGAAACCGAGACCCGCGCAAAAGCAGCGATCGCAACGACGAAGCACATATCAACAGGGCACCTAAAATAAAACCTACTCTTAGCCCGTCCTTCTCGCGACTGGCCAGAAGCTCTCTCACTAGGCACTCAAAAGCGAGCAAGGCCAACACCCAACGAAGCATAGAATCTACCGCCAACAAGACATCTCCCACGTACGACCATGGCGAGATCGGCTCCCAAGCCTCCCAAACGCCCACAGACTCAGTCACCGGCCACAGTGGGCCATCGCCCTCGACCCAACGCCCTCGCGCACTCAGCACAATATCTAGCATCTCGCATCAATCTATCCAAACGATAGTATACTCTCCATCGCCCACTCAGAATCTCGAAAATGCCATCGCTTCCCTCTCAACATCAAACGCCCCATCATCTCACAACACCTCAAGCTCCCACCCCTCAAGCAACCACCGTCCCTCATCAAGCAGCATCGACTCCATCGACGCCTACAACGCCGAATTGGCCGAAAAGCGTGCCCTATTCGAAAACCCATCCCCCGCCACGCGCGCCCAGCGCCGCGAGGCCCTCTACGAATTGCCCCACGAACTATACATGACCGCGGCGAAGTGGTTCCACGAACACCCCGAAGACCTCTGGGCCACAGATGCGGAGCAAGAAGCCAATTTCACGCGCATGGCGCTGGACGGTAAGATCGAGATGGCGGCGCAGGACGATGTTGAGGGTTTGAAGAATCATGATGGCGTGGAGTATCTGCGCGGGCACCCGGATTATGAGAAGATTTGTATGAGGGCGGAGAAGGTTGGGTGGTATCGGGTGGCGCAGGAGAGTGTTTTTCGGAAGGAGTGGTGCGGTGAGGGGGGGATGTTCGGAAAGAAGGGTGGTGGTGGTGTGTTGCTGGAAGAAGTGGGACCGATGGGTGAGACGCTTTGATCGTGCTCTACTTCGCAGCACGCGCGAGTCGTTCTTGGTACGTATAATATGGCATATTAGGGCGGAGCATGGGAAGTTCCCAGGATCGCATATATTTGGCCATGAGCTATGGGCACGTGTGCTGCTTGTCTTCACTTACATATACCCAAGATCTACCACTTCTTTAGACCGATCGCAGGAAAGCGAGGACAAGAGGTTTGTGATATCGATAGATTAGAAAAATAATACAGCATTGGAATTCGCATCCAGAATTCACACACATCCTTTCATCTCAGCAGGTCAGCAGGAGAGTTCATCGTCCCATACATACAGACCGTACTCCGACTGAATGCTAAGGGAGTGTAGACAGACTCCACACATACAATCATCTCACGATCTCACGGTCTCATCTGACAATCAACCACATCACGATCAACACTCTCGACACATTCATCGTTTCAACTCGAGAAAGAAAAATTAGTAGTCGCACGTGATGTCCTTCTATGAGCATAATCCAGAAAACCCATAAACAAAAAAATCTGGAATCTTCCCTCCAGTGTACGCACAATCATAATGCCATCCAGCTCCCATCCAGCATTCTCGCCTCCCGCAAATCAGCGCAGTGCAAGTCGCAGTAAGGAAAAGGTACAATAGCAGCATAGTCCCACTGCCCGGTCGCCTCGGCATAACATGGGGGATGCGAAATGCAGAAAAGCAAAATGGCCTGCAACGCCTCGCAATCGTGTGTCCCAGAAAAGACCAAACGTCCCTGAAATCCCCCACGATCGAATCACCTGACCGCCGTCGCTAGGAACGCTGCGCAAGCCTCGCCCTCGTCGTATATGGTATCCTTCTTCGCGTCTCTTGGTCTTCGTTGTGTTGTGTTGCGAGTTCGGTCTTCTTGTTTCCTTCCAAGCTTCTCCATCCATCCAGTCGGTCCCAGAGCCAGGCTAGGCCCTCTGAGCCTCCATCCCTCGCTCATATTCCTCAAGACTCTTTCTTCTAGCAGCGCAGCCTCTAATCCTTCATCTCGCATAGCATAGCTCGTATCGCATCTTACATCACCGCGCACTTAGCATTTCCCTCCTTCGGCTGCCCAGCTTCCTGACCCTTCTCGATCTCCGCGATCATGCCCTCGAAAGCTTTACCAACATTCTCGTTGTAGCGCGCGCTCGCTTCGGTGAAGCCGCAGCCCAGCTCTTCGGCGAGTTTCTTGCCGTCGGCGAGGGTGACTTGGCGTTGCTCGGGGCGCAGATCGGACTTGTTGCCGACGATTGTGAGGGGGACGGTGTCGGCGCCCTAGAAGGAGGTTTTAGTTAGCGGTTTGGATTGGAGATTGCTGGGTAGAGGGTAGGTATGGGAATGTGTTGTTGCTGTGTTGCTGTTGGTAACACAGCGGCGCGACGTGCGCGCGCATGAAACAACGGACTTTGTAAAATGCGCCGCGACAAAAAAAAAACATACCAAGTGATTCAGGATCTTATCCCGAATAATGCGCACCATCTCGAAGCTCTGCTTGCTGCCGACGGAGTAGACGATCATGTATCCATGAATGCCGATGAAGTGCTTGGAGTTGAGGATGCTGTACTCGTCCTGGCCGGCGGTGTCGATCATCTCGACGGCAAAGTCATGGTTGCGGTAGCGGATGACCTTGCTGAAAGTGTTTTCGATGGTCGGGTAGTACGAGTCGACGAAGTGCCCGTCGACGTATTGCACTGTGAGGGAGGATTTGCCTGTTGCGAGGGGGGGTGGTTGTTAGTTAAAGGGAGGGAGGGTGCTTTTTGCGCTGGTCTGGGGACACCAGACGGATGAGAGTGGGAGGGAGGGGAGGAGAGGAGGCATACCGACTGATCTGCTGCCTACGATGGCCATCTTGCGCTGTTTCTGCTGAGGAGGCATGGTGTTGGTGGACGGCGAGCTCAGCCGCTTGGTGTGATGGTGTTGGTGAAAGGTATTACGGTATGCGCTCCGTTAAGGTGTAGCACGGAGTTCCCAATGGACAGGACAGGCTGGTTCGTTTGAGCCGCGGTATGCAGGTTCTCTACTGGCGAGAAGACAGCGACAGCGGAGAGAAGTCGCAGCGAGTGTACCTATGCTGCCGATAGCGATACGCCTTGCGGATATCGAGTAATAATATAGCGTTTTCCGTGGCGTTACAGGGAGAGTGCTGTATAGTTTGGGTGAGAGAGCAGTTCCAAGAAAGAGTTAGGCAGAGGAAGATGCGATCACATGCAGAAGCAGCGATTGGCAGAGGGGGATCAGATCTGAAGGGATAGAGTGCACGTCAGAGAACCCTTTCGCAAGCAGCCCTTCTACTCTGAGACACGAACTCTGGCTCACGGGCCGATGGGTAGTGGAGGGAGCGAAAGGGTTAATTGCCTACGTTAATCCCTCAAACTCAATCCAGACATTCTCTCCGGACACGGCTACCATCCAACGCTGAGACTGGCTGGTTGCTTGTATGGATGGATGATTTTTTGATTGAAAGGATTGATTGTCATGCACTTAGCCTGAACTTGCACAATCTAATGACTGCTGATGACGAGACACTGACCTCAAAATGCCCAGCATACCTACCCAGCAAAGCCGTCGGAGTACGTACAACCCCCCAAAAAGTATAAACCAATACCACTTCAAGGAAGGAGAGTTGCGGTCAGCATGCCCCGCGGCTGGAACTCGACAGTCCACAAGCAAAGGCCACTTGCGAGCCCTACCACCCATCCAATGACACCGCAAAACTGACAACCCTTCCCGCCTCTGTGTCAACGACCGAGAAAGCACCAACCGCTATTGCAGCCTGATCTGAGATCATTCTGGCTGACATGAGGTGACTGCGGCGTGCAGGCATCGCGAAATGCTGCATGTGAGAGAAACTATTGAACTTGCATGAGATGACAACTGTGGAGGAGCTGTCTGTCGCGTGGCGTTCACACGGCGCATGGGACAAGGCAAGCCTTCCATGTTCCATGCAGAAGCATATTAATTGCAGCTGCATCCGCTTGCCGCATTTGGCATGTGACAGCCTTGGTTGCCGGCATAGTTGCAGAGCCATGTATTTACAAGATACAGGTCTCTTCGGCTCCTAGTTGAGATCATCAGATACTTGGATAATCGTTCCAGGCTAACAAAGTGTAGTTCATCAGTCGGCAATTCTCCTATACAAACTCGCTTCCTGGCAAATCGGGTGCCCCTTTGGGGCTTCCAACAAAATATATGGGTATCATTTCGCACAAAAACAATGCTCGTCCCACGAGCTTCCCAAGTCAGAAGCTCGTTCATGAGCACCATCATCATTCAAGTTTGTACACCTTCCATCCCTTCTCCTTCGCCAGCCTTCAATTTCACGAGAACGCCCAATAGCCTCTCAGTGAGATTGTTGCGTTCAGACTCCAGTCCATCCGTCTCCATACCGTCGACTCTCTGGTGGTGCTGCACGAATTCGTCCACCGCAGCGACAAGGACGTCTAGCTTTCCGCCTGGCAGTAGGCTGCGTATCATCTGCCTTGCGCCACTGTCCTGGCAAAGGTTCGCGAGCATGATAGCAAGGTACCCGTAGGCTACGTTCGCGGCAGACTGCTCTACTGACTCTGCTTCCTCGGCGCGCTTCTGGCCTTCGAGGAAAGCATTCACGATCGAAGTCAATGATGGCAAGGCAGCCTCATCAATCGCATGTTGCTGGGCGATGGCGCTGTGTTCAGTAAGGTTTATCAAGGTGCCTATGGCGAGGACCAAGATGTCAAAGTCGCGCGCAGGGTTAGCGTCAGAGACGTCTGCAACCACCGGTGGGTTGTGCATGTGCTCAAGGCCAGTGACAATTTCAGCCATGAGATGGCGCACAGCATCTTGCTCATTGAAAGCAGTACGCAGGACGGACGACTCGTTGGTGATGTTGGCGCACAAACGGTAAGCCAGCCACTTGGTGCCAGCAGGAACCTGCCAGTGCATCGCAAAGGTGGCTGGTAACGCGGCCACCAGTGATATGCACGTACTCGGCCAGCTGTCAGCCGGAGACAATGTCTTGAGAGCTTCCAGTATGGAGATGATTAGGCTGGCTTCGAAAGTCTTGGACGCGTTGCTCTGCAGTGTTTCGAGAACATCTTTCGGCACGAGTAAAGCAAGAGATTCACTTGCCAACAGCTCCGATTTGTCGCCTGTCTCGCGTAATTTGCCAATCACAATCTCGGTGATCTTGAGTGCAATCAGCCGACTTGACATATAGGTTGGCTGAGTATCGCTCCATAGTCCTTGGAAGTTCTTCAGCTTGTCAGAAAGCGCAAGGACATCTCCTTGCGCTGATCGTGACATATTGCTTCGACGCTCTTTGACGACTTTGGCAATGTCTGTCGATTCGGCGAGCAGTTTGCAAATGTAAGGGAGAACTTCTCCAAAGGAGACAAGAGTGTGTTTGGCCGGTTCAGATTGCAGCAGAAGCAGTAAAGAAGTGGCGAGGAGGAAGTCGGCTGCTGGATCCGTGGGTGTCTTACACTGATCCAAAAGCGCGTTGTCGAAGCCGTGACTAACGATTTGCTCCGCAAACGCCTTGTCCAAAAGTCTTGTGGTGAGATCCAGCAGCGCACCTCGTCGCCTGCTTCGCGCACTACTCGCATGGTCTGCGATCTCGCCAACCAAGTCTTCGATTTCTCCCCTGATTCGGGCATTACGTCCACCCGCACGAAGCTCATGGATCGTGCGAGGGACTGCAGCAGGTGCGTCTTCAAGCTCCTCATCTACGTGAGACGTAGATCTTGACGCCGCGGCAGGTCTGGCAACGCGCCGGGAGTGTGCTGCAGGCCGCTCGGGCGTCTCCATAGATATGCCCAGCATCAAGGCACTTTCAATGTCGTCGTCTGCAAGGTGCGAGCGTTGCTGCGAGTATGTGATCAAAGATCCACTCGCGGTAGGTTTCGCTGGACGATCTTGGCTTCTGTCCACATGGGAGAAATTGTTGCTTTCCTGGCTCGTCGAAGTGTTAGACACCGAGGGCTTCAGGGTGGGCACGCTACGACTTGGCACGTCTTCTTCATCTTCACTTTCGTCGTCACATGAATTCGGAGCAGAGGCTTTCAAGCGGTCGGTAATTCGCGTTCGTCTCACGGGTACATCAGAGCTTGATCTCCGCAGGATCGCAGGAACACCTCTTGCTGGCTTTCTCTGCACCGTATCTTCCGTTATGCTGAGCTTCTTCATACCAGTGTGTGGAGTGACAGTTGGTTCAAGTAGGTCTGCCCATAGTTGCGTCTGCTTCGGAGTCAAGGTACCAGCTTTTCGACCGTGTGAGCCGCTGCTATGTTCTGACATTGGCGTAGATGGTGCATCCTTGCCAGTGTCCCGCAACGCAGTCTTAGGCGTTTCTGGTCTCATTGGAGAATTGGACCCAGCTGCAAGAGATCCGTGGTCATCTTCGCTTCCCACCATGTCCTCCAACCGTGAAGGTGCCGACAGACCCTTTTGAGGCGTCAACTTGCGTAGTAGACCACCGCCGGGTCTTCGCTCTCGAGTTTTTGTCGGTTTCCTTGCAACAGGCTTCGCAGGCTGGATTGGTTCGTCGTCAGAAGGCACATCGAAGATGTCGCCACCATCTTTATTCGTGACTGCTTGAGAGATCGTATCATGAGGTGTACCAACAGGTGGGGACGAGGGTTGTGGTGTCATACGTCGGCGCTTGTTCTGCGTGTTTTCAGTCGTGTCTGCCTTGACAGCAGAGCGTTTATGCGGATCCTTGACAGTGTCCTCTTTTTCAGTAATGCTGGCTGGATCTTTTGCTTCTGCCTGTCGCCTACGCGCAGCAAGTCTTTGCATCGCTGTCGTTCCTGAGCTTTCTTGTGCAACAGATTCTTTGGGCGCATGTTGCGTCCCACTGGATAGTGCTTTTCTTGACCTACTGCTTTCGTGCTGAATCCCGTTCGGCTTCTCTTCAACTGTGTCCGCAGCAGTCTTGCCTCTGCTAGACCTTGTGGCAGTACTACTAGGCGCATCGCTCTTGTTGGCTGCCTTCTTCTCCCATGGCGCCAAATTTACAAGCTCTTCCTTTGGTTCGTCAAGCAGACGGCTTTGGATGCGCTGCTTCGAAGGTAGGCGGACCTGCGTGTATAATACTTCTGTTTCCTCGTCGTCGGATGGTACGTCATACGTATCCTTCACGCGAGGCGGCGATTTCTTTGCCTTTGGCAGGGCTCCTGGTTTCTTTGCTGGCGGTTCTGGTTGCGCTGGTCGTTGAGGGATCGCAGTCTTTGCAGGACGCGCCGGGATTGTGGTATTGTGCTTCCTCGCATCCCGAACTACTGGAACCCATGGGATCTCGTCGTCCTCAAAGATGCCAGCTGGACTGAACGGCTTGCTGCTGCTTTTGCCGTACACCGTTTGTTTCTTGCGACGCGCCAAAGGCGTCGATGACGTGGAGGCCATCGCGTATGTTTATGCGCGGGCGCATGCACTCATCGGGCAAAGTTGTGATCTAGGAAAGGCGGTTGAGTGATGTCCGTTAGTGGCAAGAGCGTGTTGTGCGCGGAGGTGTTCTAAGTAAACATTGGACCCCGTGAGCTGCAAAGTTGGTATCGTGCGAAATGAGTGTCGTGAATGGTATGGCGCGTTAGCTGGAGATGGTTGCGATGAAGTGGTGTGAGTGCGGAAGTGCGGAAGTGAGGTGGCAGCAGTAAACGCGTGAACACGTGAGGTGTGATTGAAGAGTGAAAGAAAGTACAAACGACATGAAACAAGTTGTGGAAGGTGCGCGTCACGGCTCTCACTTCACTTCACAAACACCGACACCGACACCGACACGGCGGCGGAAGATTAAAAGGTTCGGGGCGCGATACCGCTGCAAAGTACCCCGCAGCAGAATAATAAGACTCAGGGTTCAAGCTCGGGCTGCTTCGAGGCCAGGCGCACGCGACCGAACCACGCCGCCGAGTCCAAGCGGCCGGCGGATAACGAAAGGCCTTTGCTCTTATCTGCACAATCCATTACCCACGCTTCTGCATACCATAAGATCCACCCTCCGATTGTATAAGACCTGCCTATCTTGCATTCACTGGCCATATACCACAATCTCATAAAAGCATTGCCTCTAGGAATCACAAGATCTTCTCTCCAAAAGCTACATCCTCCTCAAAGAGCATCAATCAACCATGGCGAACAACTCCCAGAACGAGCTCCAGAACCTTGGCCGCGCGCCTAGCAAATGCGTTGGTCCTGAGTACAAGGACTCCAAGGATCTGCCTACCGCTACCGTGTCCACCGAGATCCCTCACGCCAATGTGCACATCCTCCCGCAGACACCCCAACTGATCTCTCTTCTCACGTATGTTGCAAGCATGATGTTTTGGCTAAACCGTTTCGATCAAACATTGACTTGCATGTCTTTCCTCTCCACAGGATTATCCGCGACAAGAACACAAACCGATCGGACTTCATCTTCCACTCAAACCGCATTATTCGCTTGCTCGTCGAGGAGGGTCTGAACCACTTGCCCGTGCAGCAGCACATGGTCACTACGCCCGTGGGTAGAACATACAATGGCGTCAAGTTCGAGGGCAAGATTTGCGGCGTATCGATCATGCGTGCCGGCGAGTCAATGGAGCAGGCTCTGCGCGAGTGCTGCAGGAGTGTGAGGATTGGCAAAATCTTGATCCAAAGAGACGAAGAGACATCTCAGCCGAGATTGTTTTACGACAAGCTGCCCGAGGATATCGCCGACAGATGGGTGTTGTTGCTCGATCCTATGCTTGCCACTGGTAAGTGAAAAGTAAATACTGGAAGGAGGAAGCGGTTTGGTCTCTAACAACCACCAGGTGGCTCTGCGCTCATGGCAGTCGACGTTCTGCTCAGCAAGGGTGTACCAGAGGAGCGTATCCTGTTCCTCAACCTGATTGCCTCGCCTGAAGGTGCTGCCAACTTCGCCAAGCGATTCCCCAAGCTACGCGTCGTGACCTCGTTCGTGGACGAGGGTCTGGACGAGAAGAAGTGAGTATTGGAAAATGCCGAAACGATCTGCAACACCGCTGACCAAGTCAACAGCTACATCGTTCCCGGTCTTGGCGACTTCGGCGACAGGTTCTACACCCTGTAAACGTGCATGTCAATTTCGCGCGTTACGTGCACATAGTTGATCGAGATCTTGTCGAGGCAAATTACCCCAAACAGCCCTACGACCGCACACGCGGCACACCACATCTACATCAAGTACCGCTACATGGAAGATACTTCGGCAGACATGCGCTGGCAGAGCCGATCAGTGACCACAGCATTCCTGCGAACCCCGCAGAAAGAGAGACGTACTGGGCCGAAGACCATCGTAGCCGTAGCCTAGTGTCTGGTGATCGTCCCTTAGGCGACAATCTTTGTGAATAGCAGGAAGGAGAAAGGAGTGATTCTCGGCCATTACTGTTGTGCCCCTCAACGACCAGTTCGTTGGGAAGTGTCGATAGGTGTAGCAGAGCCGCGTGTGCGATGTACATGTAAGCCTGTATGTTGCCCCTCCACACTCCTGTATGGTATCAATGCTTGATGAACTCGTTTACCTCCACTGCTCCATTATGTTGCATTTCATGTCACTGCACTCTCAGCGGGGTCATCGACATGCGAGGCGAGTGCAGGTAAGACCGATCCATCAGCACGAACACCACATCAGAGTCTCATCTCTGCCTGCCCATCTGGCCGATACACACGTACATGTATCAGCTCATCCAGCAACTACATGTACATCTATGCTCGAACATCCGGGCATAGCCCCATTACCCTAACCCTGTGGGTACACGTCTCATGCTTCCATCCCTTCGTAATCGATCATTAGGTCGTATTATGCATCTCTTGTCGATCTTGGTAGTCTGTCAGCATCGACTGATCATCTCGTACACATCTCATGCCGTGAATGAGGCTGTAGCCCTCTAATCAAGCAAATGTCGACTTCGAGTCATGCACGCTTTTTTGCAAACATTGATTGTTGTGCCGAATACTCACACACTGATCCACGATACATGTCGAACCGCATGCTGTCATGTCCTTACCGTGTCTAAACACATGCAGGCTAAATGTCATTGTCATTTCCATAATAGGAAACGACGATTCTCGGAAACCAGAAGCCGAACTCTTCCAAACGCGGCGGCACAACATCGTTCGGGAAACCAACTCCGAGCTCCAACCAATACCATAACACTCCCACATTCATCGATGGTATAACTACCTCTGTCTCGCACTCTCAGTAGCCATAGTCCAGACTGTATTCAACAATCAACCTCATCCTCCCAAAGCAGCGAAACATCACCAAACAATGCCCCCACCCGCAACCCGCCCCGGCGTAACCACCGCCCTCGCCGCCTTCGCAACCCTCGCCACAGTCGTCGGCACAATCCACTACCTCGAAATCCCCTCTCTCCTATCCCAACGCAAAAAATCCCGACAAGTCTCCAAACGCTGCTACGACACCGAAGAGCGCTACTCGCTCGCTGCCTTCCAGACCTTGACTTCACAGCTCACGTTGCCGGGAACGTACCCGCTCGCCGTAGACGTACAGAAGAACGTGCCTATCTACGATTGCGCGCGGATTGACCTCGATGATGTTAAGGCTGTGGAAGCGCTCAAGGATGAGTTGTTTCACATCCTCTACGATGGGCCCGGCGTGTACGTGATGAGAAACTTCTTCACAGACATGTCCACTCTCGACACAGCGAACGAAGCTTTCGCTGCTATCATCGAGAGAGAACTTCAAGAAACCAACGGAGCTAAAGGAGACCACTTCGCGCCCGCCTCAGCCAACAGCAGAATCTGGAACTCGTTTTCAAAACACTGCATTCAGGACTCTGCCTCATTCGTCAAGTACTATTCTAACCCGCTCTTCCGCCTCGTCAGCGAGGCATACCTCGGGCCCGCGTACAGAATCACCACACAGCTGAACGTCGTCAAACCGGGTGGCAAAGCGCAGGTTTCGCACCGTGACTACCACCTTGGGTTTCAGACGAAAGAGGATGTTGCGCGCTGGCCGAAACCGATGCACGATGCGAGTCGATTGCTCACACTGCAGGGCGCTGTTGCGCATTCGGATATGCCGCTGGAGAGTGGGCCGACGAGATTGCTGCCTTTCAGTCAGGGGTTTGAGGCGGGTTTCATGGCGTACAGACAAGAAGAGTTCAATGCTTATTTCTTGGAGAATTACATCGCGTTGCCATTGAAGAAAGGGGATGCTGTATTCTTCTCTCCAGCGCTGTTCCACGCTGCGGGCGAGAACAAGACGAAAGATTTTGAGCGCAGTGCGAATCTCATACAGGTCTCGTCAGCGTTTGGAAAGCCGATGGAGAGCGTGGACTCGTTGCCGTTGGTGGAGAAGTCCTGGGATTTGCTTGCTGAGAAGTATGCTAAAGAAGGACTGAGTCGTGAGATTGAAGCGCTTGTTGGTGCCATCGCGGAGGGGTACCCATTCCCAACAAACTTGGACCGCAGGCCGCCTGCACCAGGTGGAATGGCTCCAGAGAGTGAGCAGGATCTCATAAGGCGGGGTCTTGGCGAGAAATGGAGCAAGGACAAGGTTGTTAATGAGCTCGCTGCTATGCGCAAGGCGGGCGCTGCTTGAGTAATGCACCAGAAGAGCCCCGGAATGTCCTGGCAGTAGTTCGTATCCAAAATTTATGACGATCCATCGAAAGCTCGACGCTCCATGTTCATAAGCTATGGCCGACGATTGTTTGTGGTACTAGCCGCAGCAAAAGAAAAAGATAGACGATGCTGGTGAGCCAGCGCCGGAAGACTTTGACGTTTGAGAAACTGTCAGATATCTGAGATGCTCCTCAACAGGGAATCGAACCCTGGTCTCCCGCGGCTTGTCGGTGTGAATGACAAGCGGAAATCATAGCCACTAGACCATTGGGGATGTGGTGTACTGAATTGTACACCAATGGATGGTTCTTGGGGAGGGCCAACAATTTATGAAGTATGGTATTCGAGGGTAGTCACACACGTAGCATGTTGGTGGTGTGTGACGCTCTTATCCTGAAGGCAGGTCCATTCCGAAAGATACAGGTATATTCAACCGCGTCTCGCACTGTTGAGCATGTCCAGTAGCATGTTTTGTTGAGACGGAGCCTGGGGCGGCGGGTGTTGCGCCTGTGCTGGGGCAGCTGGCGAGTGGGAGCTGCGGAAGAAGTCTGTATCTGGGTTGGAGGCGAATTTGGGTGGTTGGATCGGTTGCTGCTGATGTTGCTGTTGTTGATAGAAGTGTTCTTGGTGCATCTGAGGTGCGGGTTGAGGCACATGCTGCGGATGCTGCTGTTGCTGTTGCTGAGCTTGTGGCTTGCCGAACAACTGCATCAGATCAATCTGTTGCCCAGCTGGAGGCATTGACTGCGCCAATTGCGCTGGCTCGACCGGCTGCTGGACCTGGTAATGAAGGTCTGTCTGCTGGACGCCATCATGACCGTAATGAACAGTCGCCTCACTCTCATACGACTCCTCAGCAATCTTCCTGCCCTCTTCAGCTCTCAGCGCGCACTCCTCAATAGCCATAGCCACAACCTCCTGCGTAGTCGGCTTGGTATTCTCCTCGGAAAAGATCCACAAGCCATAGATCTGCTCCACGCCGTCCGCGCCGGTATCCTGCAAGATCACGTAGCTGTCGGTGATCTCCACGCTCTCAGCGCTCACCAATTCTACTATGAAGTTGTCAAGGCTCTTGCGGTTGAGGATGATCACGCTGTAGCGCGAGTAGTTTGTGCCCGCCAGCTGGCACACGAAGAGCGTGCCCTCGGTGCCAATCTTCTCCCATCCCTGGGTTTCTGGCGAGAAGGAGTAGACGACGGCGAATGGCGCGATTTGCACAATGCGCTCGACGTCGGGACAGTAGCGGCGCAGGACCAGGAGGTTCAGCTCGGTGTTGGTGCGCGACGGCGGAGGCGCAATGAGGGCGGCGGCGTTGTCTGTGAAGGTTGCTGTGTCGGTCTCGTCGTAGTCGGAGACTGCTGGCTGGGGTTGGAGCTGTGCTGCGCGCGTGGCTCGCTTTTTGGGAGGCATTGCTGCGGTGTGTTGGGTGTGTGTGATTGGTTTTGGTAGTGGGTTCAGTGGTATGCTTCTGCTCACTCCAGGTTGTTGGTGTTTCGTGTGCAATTAACGTTTGGCCCACGGGTGATCAACAGAGCCGAATAGAAGTCGCGCGTCATACCAAACTGCTTCTTCCAATCTCCCACGCCCACGCGACCCACTACTGCGGCTGTGCACATGGCTTTTGGCCTGTGAGACCCAGCGATGAGCGCATACCGTCGACCATAGATCTGCCCTAGGCCCAGCCCGCGCATCGATATAATCCCTTGCAGTTCGCAACCATGACTTTTGTGCGATAGCGAAAACAACCCATAGCACCTCGTGTGATCACGTCTACTACAATGCCGGGCACACGACGTAGACCAGGCAGCACGAGCACCACCAGCAGCTTGATGCAAGATGTGCCTGGTGGCTTTCCAACCCAAGATGATACAAATGAGGAACAATCGAGCTATCAAAGCCTCACACAGGCGATCTACGCACGAAGAGCTGAATACGTGAAGCCCAAGCGCATGCGCATCAAGATTGGCACATGGAACACAGCTGCGTTCAAAGGCGCGGAGAAGGATGTTGGAGGTTGGTTCGTTGATGGCAAGGGTGTCACGGAAGCTCTGGCTGGACTAAAAGTTGGCGATCCGTCGCAGGTGCATGGTGGTGACGAAATACCGGATCAATCAGGATTGGAGGCGAGGGAAGATGTTGCGGAGCAAGAAGCTAGGTATGAGCGCAAGAAATCGACTGTGCCAAAGCATGATCCTGGCTCAATACCTGGCGGCGACGACATCGGATTGTACGTTCTTGGATTGCAGGAAGTCGTCGATATCACTTCCGTATCCGAGGCTCTGAGGCCATTCACCGATCCATCGATTGCAAAGAAGTGGAAAGTTGAGATGGAGAAGGCTCTACCGAAAGGCTACACATTGGTCGCGGAACAGCAACTCCTGGGTTTACTTCTTCTCATCTACGCTGCACCGGACATCGCCAGCGAAGTGCGATCTGTGAGCACGACCAGTGTTGGCACTGGGTTGGGTGGCTACATGGGCAACAAGGGTGCCGTGACGGCAAGGATCGTACTGGGCGACACCACTCGCATTGTCTTCGTCAACAGCCACTTGGCAGCTGGTGCTGACAAGACTTCTCTTGAACGACGCAACTGGGACGCCTCCCAGATCATCAGCCGGACTCGCTTTGGAGCAATCCAGGATGCTATGGATCTATCACAGACAACCGGAGAACAAATCGGCGACGAAGACTTTGCATTCTGGGTTGGAGATCTGAATTATCGTTTGGAAGGCATTCCTGGTGACGATGTCAGGCGCTTGCTCATGCTCCACACACGCAATGAGTACGACCTGAGCCAGCGTTCAGCGCAGAAGATCGAAAAAGAGATCGAAAGCGCTACCGAAGCCGTGAAAAGCCGCGTGGAAGACAGGACCAGGATCAGTACAAGTTCCAGGGATTCGACAGAAGACGCTGCCTCACAAGCAAGTGCCAGGTCAAGCTTGGACAATACCGGCGCAGACGGGACTCTGGAAGATGAAATCGACGCGAGCCAGGATCCCACGTCACTGCAGACCACTCTCGCTTCATTGCTGCCGCACGATGAGCTCCACCAGCAAATGAAATTACGCAAAGCATTCCACGATGGCTGGCAAGAGGGCCCGATCAATTTCCTACCCACCTACAAGTACGATGTCGGCAGTGTCGGTGTCTTTGACTCCAGTGAGAAGAAACGAGCGCCGTCTTGGTGCGATCGGATCCTTTATCGCTCACGTCGCGACAAGCTCGCTTATGAGGCAGAGGTCAAGGAGGAAGAACTTGCAAAGAAGAAAGACGAAGAAATGAAATCTAATGGAACTGACGAGGCTGCCCTGGATGACGAGATACTCTACGACTACGACCCGGACGCCGATGGCGAAGAAGTTAATGATGATTACGATGAGTACGACGAAACACTGGATGCTCCGGAAGGCGTGGTCATCACGAGGGAAGGCTTCGAAGACGAAATTCACCTGGAATACTATGCTGCGCACCAGCGAATTTTGTCGTCCGACCACAAGCCTCTGGATGCTGTGTTTATGCTCAAATACGACGCAGTTGACGCAGCGCTCAAGGCAAAAGTACACGCGGAGGTCGCCAAAGAACTCGACAAGGTTGAGAACGACAGCAGGCCTGGCGTTACAGTCGTGGTCGACAAACATCGACCAGACGATACCGAGTATTCAGATGAAGACCCGGCGAGCTTCGAAGGCGTATGGTTTGGTGCTGTCCGATGGGCTCAGGCAAAGCATCGAAGCCTCACAGTGGCCAATACTGGCCGTGTATCAGCAAGTTTCACACTGATCGAACGGCCAGTAGGACCAGGCCAAGCTCCTGGCATTGCACCGCGTTGGCTGAACCTGAAAATCAACGACGCTTCGATCTCAAGCACTGTCAGTGGCACAGATCCCGTGCATCTGGAGCCCGGCGAAACCGCCAACATAGAATTGGAACTCCGCGTGTTCGACACGCACAACGTGCAAGCCTTGAACGAAGGCATCAAGTGCCTGGAAGACATCCTCGTGCTCCGCGTCGAAGGCGGGCGTGACCACTTCGTCCCCATCCGCGCCGACTGGCAACCCTCCTCGCTCGGCCGCTCAATCGACAAGCTGATCCGCATCCCCGAAGGCGGCATCCGTAAGCTGCAAAGCCAACGCCCTGACAGCACCAAAGGCGCCCAATCTGCTTCTCACGCACGCGCCGGTTCTGGATCCGCCGGCTCCACGAAATCCGCCGCTTCTTCTCGTGTTTCGCTGGACGATGCTCCTGTAAGGTTCTCAGCGCCTCGTGAGCTTTTCCGACTGACTGAGGCGATAGAAGAGCTGAGCGCGCGCATCGTCGCAGAGCATGAGATGACGGCTTCCGAGGACTCGCCGGCGCCGCAGTGGCAGGATTATCCCGCATGGCCTTTCGACGAAGCGTGCTGGGCGGAAAGAGGAACAGAGCAGTGGGACGAAGCTCTTTCAGAAGTGTGCAATGCGCTTGACGAGGACTCTCCATTGGAAAGCAGCATGCCGGCCGAACTGCCCAAGCTGCAGCGTTTATACGTGCTTGCAAGCTTCCTCCTAATTTTTCTGGACGGCCTTACCGATGGCATCGTCACCGAAGATCAGTGGCCAGCGATTGAGTCCTATCTCTCTGAGCTCGAGAAGTCAAAACGCAAGGCGTCGCTGGACGAACAGCGCACAGCCCTACAAGAAGCGCTCTCCCAGTCCTCAGGACACAGCATCAGCTTCGTGCTGATCATCTCCATGCTCGACAGACTGGTCCAAGACATCCACCACTCGTCGAAACCCAAGCCAGAACCGCCTTTGAGCCCAGGCCGGATGGCGATGCCTTTCCGACGCATGACGGGCTTGGGCAGAGTTCCTGCTGCGCCGGAGCGTGAACAAGCTGCTCAAGCGCTGGCGAAGATCTTCGCGCCTGTGGTCTTCAAAACTGGCCAGCCGTCTAGTGAGAAGTCGCGAGCACAACAGGAGAAAAAGAAGATTGAGGCTTTGGAGGTGTTTTTGAAGAAAGACGCGCAGGCTTAATTGTGAGGGAAATCACAAATAATGTTTGGATTGAGATTTCGATTTCTCGAAGTGGTGACTTTGTTTCAAGTCCTACTACTACTGCGATCTACAGTTCCCTGTTCCTCATTCATCCGTTCCTTTCCCCAAATAAAGACCGACACCGTCGAGCCCGCCGTCCTCTGCTTGCAGCGTATTTCGCTGGCTTGCAAGGTTGGCTTGGCAGTGGCAAACGCTGACTGGCGTCTTCTCATTGCCACACCGCGCCACGCCGTCGTGATAGTCCCGTCCCATCCGTGCGCCACTTTCGACGCATTTCTATAACCGGCACCTGTGAACCGAAGAACACCTTTTGGGTAGTTCGTCCGGGTGCGTACGGCTTCGATCCGGTAGAGACCGGGTACAGCAGTACTGAGCTTCAGACATAGCCATGTCCCAAGAAGAAGCTTTTTGCTGTGAGTGATCACCGGCCAGCCGGCCTGGTGTTGATCTCGTGCGAAATTCACGTATAATAAAATCGCCACTGTGCTTGTTGTTGATGTAGCACAGCTGAGTAAGAGAGCACATGGTGAGCTCTCGGTTTTTCTCGCTCTGGTGAATTGATGACAAACTGCCACTCCCACGTTCGTATGAGACATCAAGAAACGTCTCGCAACAGTCAACGCCCAGAAGCATCAGCATTGATCTCGTCGAAGTCCGGGAAGGAGATGTAGCCGTCCCGCTGGTGCACGCAGTCTTCCCAGCTGCGTCTACGCTCCATGGTCGACGTCGGTGACTCTGGCGCTGGAGTGTTGAGGGGACTGCCGCTGGGAGTGGTGTTTGAGCGGCGAGGTGAAGCTGCTCGAGAGGCCACTTGGGAGAGGATGTTGCGGGCGTCTGTGCTTGCTGAGCGGAGGCTGAAGGGCGAGAGGGAGGGGCGGGTTGCGGCGGTTGAGGTGGAGTTGTAGGAGTGTTGGCGGTTGATTGAGGGCGGGGTGATGGTTGATGGGGTGAGAGGAGACTTCTTCATTGTTGCGGTGTTGTAGGTGTTGATGTTTGGGTATGGTGAGACGGTGTCGAGGGCTAATGTGGTCATTGATTGATCCGAGGAGGATTGAGAGGTGTTGTTGTTTGTTGAGAGGTGATGTGGTTATAGCTTTCAAGCAGTAGATAGCAGGTGGCAATGACCAGATTGTTGGGTTCGAGATGGATAAGTGTTGGGGAGTCGAATTCACTTGTAGTGTTGTAGCTGGAGGCACAGTGTGACAGGAGCGGGATAGCAAGTATTCGATGGGTAACAGTAACAGTGATGATGGTGGTGAGTACGACGAGGAGACAAGGTACCGAGCGGGTAGCTATACATACATACATACATCGAGACACACAACACACACACACCCTCTTCCGTCGACTCTCTCCGCTCGTTCTCCTCACGACAACAAAAGGCAGGGCTCCACCCCTCGCTCACGCTCTCATCCGTGACCTGACTACATGCAACGACTACTGCAGAGCATCCTACGCGTCCCGCCCGGTTGCCGCTGCCCGGCGAATCAGGCGCGGGCAGGTCCAAGTTGGTCCCTCTGGTCGGGCTCAGGCTGTGGATGCGCTGTCCGCAAGCCACGATCTGGAACATGTGGAACCCCTTGGACTGGCGACGGCCCGGCTGTCCACCTCGTGAGAGCAGGGAGCTAAGGTTCCGCTAGCAAGGGCTCGGGCGAACGATGCTGGGCGACTGGTGGACTGGCGGACTGCCTGGGCTGGCGGCAGGCTGACGCTGCTTGGCTGATTGTTATTGATTGAATTGATTGATTGATGTGCTGCACGCTTGCTGCACAGCGAGATCTGAGGTGCAGAGTGCAGACAGACCGCGACGGCTGCCTGCTGCACGCCTCGTGTCTGTATTTGTCTTGCGTGCTGGCGGTGTTGCTATTTCGTGCTGCTGCTGCTGCTGCTGCTGCTGCTGGCCGTTCGGTTGTTGTCATGTGCACACGCATGCATTATCAGCACAGCGTTCTCGCATTGCCCGTCTGGCGCCCAAGGTGGAGGGCCGCTCGCTCTCTGCTATGGCTCTCTTCATTTTGCAGTCTCGATGCCTGCTGACGGCCGCGTGCATCGCGAGGAGGGAAGGGGGGCGCCGTCCTCATCTCGATGCTACAGCAATTACCACATCACCGTCGCATCATTTGTACGCGAAAGTATACTATGCTCGCGCACTTGCAAACCACGGCTAATCTGTCTCTGGCCTTCCGCGGCCACAATAACGATGATGACGACGAGGCGGACGCCGGCAGCAAAGCAACGTTGGGCAAGGGTGCGTGACGACGGGAGTGTGCCACGGCACGCGAAATGATACCAGACAGTACGATCCGATCGGAGAAGACCTGTTTCCTTGCTTGCTTTGCTACACATAGTTGCGTACATACAACAAACAATAACCTGTTTCCGGCCTCCTCTCGGCTCGAGTGGGCAGCACTGCACTGCACTGCACTGCACTGCGAGACACAAAAGGCGGAGAGTGTGTTGTTCCTGTCAGAGTATCCTATTGCCGTTGGCGCGCGCCACGACCTTCCGACCGACTGATTACCAGACTGTGGCTGCCACGCTGTCTGCCCTTGCCCTGCCGCGCTACTGCTGACATGCCCGATCCGCGCGTTTCCTTCTCATCCTGATGCTGCAAGGCCGTGGATGACTCGATCTCTACTGTACTACTATAGTCTATAGCACGGCCAGGACCGCTGCTGGTCCGGAGCGACGGTCGGACGGGGAGCGCGCGGAAAGCGTTTCTTAGTCGATCGGAGCGAGGATTTCTTTGATTGTTCGACTCTCGTGTGGCCATGGCTCTGCGCTGACGGACCTCGCGGACCAAGGACATTGCTTCTGGCGCCTTTCGACAACCCTTCTCCTTGAACCACACGGACAATGGCGGTAACACACCGACTCCTTCGCTTTCTTCCCTTTAATCAATCTCGCCCAAATTGATCTGCTAATAACGGTTTAATTGCTTTTTGAGCAGCCCTCTCCTAGCAAATCTCGGATCTTAAGGGAACCCTTTCCGCCGAGGGCTGGTCTCGCTCGCTGGCAATTCATCATTACTCGTCTGTCTGTCGGCTGCAGCTGTGCAGAATGCAGGCGAACCCAGGACAGGCGGTAAAGCGACCAGCGCGGCGGCGACAACTCCTTGATAACAGTACTAGTGCGTGGTGGTGCCTGAGCACACAATCCCTAATCATCGAGTCATACCGGGAGTGTCGTTCCCCTGTGCCGGTCGCTGGAATTTCTTCCGCCTTGCCCTCGGCTTTTGGGTTTCATCGTTGATGCTGGTATTGCCATGTGTTCTAGCTTGAGCCTTGCCTCTCTATTTCTCTTACCGACTAATTGTCAAACTGTGGTTTGGGCCTCTCCGACTTGGTGGTCTCTGGGCTGGCGGCGCGGTGATGCTCTTCCGCGCGCGGCTTAGCTCTGGGAGTTGCTATGTTGGTCGTAATCATCGTGTCGGTCTGTGATGCTCAGGTGACAAGCACACGTTGGAATTACAGCCCAAGCGGCTTTTGGCTAATTTTCTGCTTGTAGGAGATTGAATTGACATGGAGGACGTGGTCTTTAACACGCACTAGTTGACTAATTGTGTGACTTGTCAAGTAAGTCGACGAGTTCTAGAACGTTTCGCATGGCTGTCGCTCTATGTGAAACCTTTTTTCTTCGTGTAGTCGTCCATAGCAGACGCGCGCGCCTGACCGAGTAGATTTGGAAGATCGATATGAAGCAATACGTATATTGTCGAGCCTAGAAAAGCCCCACAAGTGAACCAAGATTCTCCATGCATTGTCTGGCATGTTGACGCTATCATATCAATCAACAAACCAAAGTGCCCATCAACAAGTAGAACCGAACACGTTCGAGAGCACATTCACAAAATACGAAACACAAAACTAGACGTGTCACATGATACCTCCACTGCCTTTCAGCTCAGCACTCCACCCGGCTTTTGTGGTCATTGGTGGGAACGAATCACAAGCTGATGTTGCGGAGGGTGGAAGAGGTATCACGGATCCATGGACAGGAACAGGGGAAATCGATCTCGGCCTTCTTTCCAAATCTTCACTTTCGACAACCTCCTGTCCTTTCAGATGTGCGGAATATATGCTGTCCACCTGGGCACTTCATAAATCGAAGGTGGAGAGTTCGGGAGAGCTCTGAAACTCTCGATGACCAGGAAAGATCGTGCAAATATGGCTACGCAGGCGAACAGATACACGACTAGCCGCAGAATTTGCTCTGCTAAGGGTCGGTACAAGACCCAGTGGCTGCCTCTGAGGAGAGTCAACAAGACGATCAACCCGGTCGAAGCGGTTGCGATAGAAGCACACCTCCACAGTGTTCCCTCGGCTTCTGTTGGAAATTGGTATTGCCACGCGAGCGCATGCATCGCTCCATATATGACAAATGTCAAAATCATGATCAGTGATCTCGAACAGCCTGCAGCTGCCCATCGACGTGGAGTGACCATGTGCCAAGGCATGTTCTTGCGCCTATTGCGAATCTTGCCTTGCAGATATCTTAATGATACATCAGTTGGCTCGATGTAAGCATGTGTCGCCACGTCGTAGGGTTTGTGCCACCAGAAGACGTATATGAAAAAGGCGCTGATGCAATGAGCAAAAGTATTGAGCTCGAGCAAAGATATTGCCATGTTCTGGCTAAGGCGTGCAACGCACTGCGAGCAGAACCAAAAAGCCTGAGCGCATGTGATGAGCTTAGCAAGCCCGCTGGCCTTACTTGGGTCTTGTAGGACGGCTCGCTGAAGTGGCAGTAGGCTGCGAGGCTCCCTTAGGGCCAGATTTGCAAAGTCTCCGACCGCTAAGATTTTTATGTCGCCGTCAATCGGCACAATGCCTCCTCCACAGATTGCGTAGAACGCTGTGTCCATGGTCCAGGGAACGAGGTCTCTGTCCAGTTGGGACACGACATCATCGATCCGAAGACGCCGCTGCTCACGCTCGAAAGCTTTGAGATCACCGTTATGGCGTAGAATCATACGCAGCCGATCGAGAGCCAGGAATGGAGAGATACATAGCATGTCAAACTTACTAATTGACTGCCACATTTGTTCAAGCAGTCGCCTTGGTTGAGATTGAGGAGGTCTCTTCGCGCGCAGTCCACGCTGAGCATTAACTTTATGCATTAGCATCTTAGCTTCGTAATGTTGTAGCCAAGCGGTCAAGACGACCATTTCTGGAGCAATAATGGCGAGGGCCGACCAAACGATCCGGCGTACGGTTTGCCTGAACGCAGGCTCCCCTGGCGACGGAATGTTCAAATGTACAGCTTGCCATACACACAGGAATATAGTCTGCACCAACGGGCAAGTCAGCAAATAGTCTGCTCATGAGAAACACAAAGGGTATTAAGCTTCCGATTCAAGCATATCAGGTCTACATGATGCGAGTTACGATGACAGCCCGACTTTATCTTTTCCTCGTAAGCTGGTCGAGATGTGTTCAAAGGGCAAAGCAGTATCACTGGGATATGGGAGGATAGAAAGATTGAAGACGGGGCACCTGACATACTGAGACTATTAGCTTCGCATGTATGCATCTGCTTGGTAATTAAGACTTACCAATCACACATGTTTGGTAGATGTTCCACGTCCCACGCACGGTAGGGTTCGGATACCATGTACGTTTCGCTGTGCTGTTCTCGCCGTGGAGTATTATGTTCAAAGTTGACGCCATTGTTGCAGATTTCCAACGTGGTGCTCGGATGTTGGTGCTTTGGTCAGCCCTCGTGCGAACAGCTGGACATCTTCCTTTTCACAGTAAGATCAGGCTGAGCCTCAGCTGATATCTCCAGATTGTGGCACTTCTGTCACGCAACTGAAGAGCTATATTAGGCGCAGCACTCCATTGAAGTTGCTGCCTGTGACAGGCTCATTTGATTTCCCGAACCCAGTGTCTGCAGAAAGCTGCATGCATAGCCGCCAACTGCTTGTCATTGCTGCTCGCAAGGATTCGAAGACACAGCATCCAGAACCATCCACGTGCCACCTTAAAACACAACGTATTGTTGTGACGACTAAGACACGATTAAGTGCATCAAATGTGATGAATAGAAGATCGACCTTGGACGAGAGATGTGAACCAAACGCCCATCCTCACCATCCACGCACGGCCCCTCCCGCCACACAAAACTTCACGCCACACCACCAGACATGCACAACAATCCCACAATATAAGAACACAACCCTCACATCCCAAATAACAAACATGTCCGTCCCCCTCCGCGAGAGCGACATCCTCTTCCCCTCCGCCTCCACCTCCATCAAGTCCACCCTTCTCGACCTCAAACGCAGCAACCTCAGCATCAGCAACCGCCTGCGCTCCATCGCCGCCGACGGAGCCTTCGTGTCAAAAGTCGCAGAAGCCTTCCAACTCCCCTTAGTCGCTAACGAGCGCTGTGGGAGTTGGTACATTGATCCTGATGTGAAGGGCGGAAGTGCATATTTCAAGTCTACGGATGGGCATTTTGGGGAGTGGAGTTTTAGTTTGAGGAGGTTGAATTTAGGGGTTTTGGAATATGTGGGAAGGGAGGGAGGGTGAGTTTTGATCTTTCTTTTGCGATTGGAATTGTTTATGTGTATTGGTCTATGTTTTTGATTTCATTGGTTTCGTTTGAATAGATTGATATTGATCGATTGTTTCGCAGATGCATCATCGTCGACAGCACAAGACGCGGCAAGAGCATGCCAGACGCTCTATCGAAGACAATCGGAATCTGGATCGTTGTTCTCAATCGACTCCTGTTCGACCAAAGGCCAGATTCCCACGAGCTCATGACGCCTAGCGAAGTAGTCTCCGACTCGGAACATGCGCAAATCGAAGAACGACTAGATCGATTCGTCGAAGAAGTGCGTCGCCTAGATTTGAGTCTCGACGAGCTCCGAGAGAAAGTCAAGAAGCCGATGCGACCTTACTGGGTGACACCCGCGACCAGTCTGGATTCATTGTCGAGACCTTCGGACGATGATACTTTTGCCACGGTAGTGTTGTGCACTGCGTCGAGCAAGCCATCGTTTGAAGTTCGAAACGATCCAGATTACGTCCAAGGAGCCGCTGACGACCATGAAGCATGGTCGTGTGGATTGACAGCTCCAGTGTTCTGGGGGAACAGTGCAATGCTTCTGTCCACAGCTGAAGACGATCTACCAACGAAGATCGCCGAGCTGGTCAACGAATCGACCAGCGTCAACGATGCCGCTCTTCCCGCTCTGATTAAGCCTACAACGTCTTTATTTGTTGGAGACGGAAGCACAATCGAGCAGGCAAGCTCCACTATCGATGTTCTTGTGTACTGCGGACCGACTGTTGATCCAAAGATCCGTGAAGTCATCGAAAAGCGTGGCGGTAAAGTTGTTCATTTATCGTGTACAAGCGGCAAGAATGGCAGCCGTCAACTCCGGACGTCATTGGAAAATCTAGACGGCCTGGAGAAGATCGAAAATCCCAATCCTACCATCCTCGTTGCGGGCCAGGATGGCAAAGACATGGCGGTTGGGGCTGCACTCGCCATCGTATGCTCCTTCGTCGATGTAAACGGCAGACTTGATTGCACCAATCGTCAGCCTACCACGAACAAAGCTGAGATCAAAAAGCGGTTGAGCTGGATAATTGTTTCGAAGCCAGATGCGGCGCCCAGTCGCGCAACATTGCAGAGCGTTAATTCATATCTCATGGGTTGATAGTCTCGTCGGGAAACCCGATCATTCGTCGTCACTGTCAGAATCCTCATCCTTGAGCCACTTGCTCATGTAAGGACCGTCCAGCCAGTATCCAAGACGCTTGTAGTAGCCACGGACACCAACACCAGAAATGATGGCAATCTTGGAAGAGCCGTGCTCATCCCTTGCGATTCTTTCAGCTTCCTGCATCAACAGGGTACCGTAGCCTTGGTGCTGGCTCTTTCCCTTGACACGCTCGTGGATCGGCACTGCAGAACCGTACACGTGGAGCTCGCGCACCAGACTGCTTTGCTGTCCGGTCAATTCCTCGCGATAAGTGTACTTCTTGGTACACTTCCTCAGGCGAAGCAGTCCAATGAGAATATCTTGCTTCGGGTCCTCGTATGCAAGGAATGTCTCCCATCCACCGTTGGCAATGTAGTCGCGGCGCACCAGCTCGACCTGGTTCGGTACAATCTTGTTCTTGACTTCGTTGATGCCGACTTCGCGAGTACGCACGTCACGACAGCTGGTACCAAAGTCCTTCATGCGAGCGAGAGCCAGTTCTCGGAGATTACCGTTCTCCACACCAGATGTAACCAGAGGCATGGGAATATCACGCTGGACACGGTAGATACGAGTCCATGGCGGGATAAGGGCAAGAATGCGAGCAACCAGATCGATAAGCACGTTAGGAGTGTAGTTCTTGTATCGTCCAGTTCGCCAGAGTTCGTAGAGACCAGTGCCACGGATGACGAGTGTAGGGTAAATCTTCAAACCATCTGTGCGGAAGCCAGGGTTCTCAAAGTACTCCTGGAATTGGAAAAGGTCGCGCTCGAGACCGACGTTAGGCAAATCTGGCATCATGTGCGAAACGACCTTGAAACCGGCATCCTTCGACATGGCGAATGTCTCCATCACAGCTTTGACAGTGTGGCCACGGTTGGTGTCTCTCGCCACGTCCTCGTACAAACTTTGGACACCGACCTCCAGACGAGTGCAACCGTAACGAAGCATGTCCGTAAGGTGGGGTGGCAAACAGTAATCCGGCCTTGTCTCAATAGTGATACCCACGCATTTTGTGTTGCTCATTTCTCCGGCCATAACTGCCTCGTCGACGTTGTTTGTCTGATATCCTGACAGCGCATTGTGCAGTTGTGAAATGAATTCCTCCCTGTACTTCGGGCTGAGACTCATGAAAGTGCCACCCATGATAATATACTCCACCTTGTCCACACTGTGTCCCATATTCCTGATCTGATCGACTCTGCCTCTTGCCTGCTCAAAGGGATCGTAACGTGCGCGAATGGCGCGCATGCTTGTGGGCTCATATCCAGTGTAAGATTGAGTCGAGTATTCGAAGTCGCTGTCGGGTCCACCAGGGCAGTACACGCAAATGTTTCCAGTATAGGCGATGTGAGGACATCTGTGCGGCTTGCACATGACGGCCACAACCGCAATACCAGAAGCACTTCGAATCGGCTTGGCGATCAACTTGGGCAGGATGTACTTCTTGTAGTGCTCCGGTACAGCAGCAATGATTGCAACAAGTGGAGGCAGAATCGACAGATAGTGCTTTTTCGCAACCTGACCCCGCAGGGCATTTAGGTTGATGTCTTTCTTGACGCCAGTTTGCTGGGTTTGCTCGAAGTCCTCGACCAGGGCATTGGCAATGTCGGCGCATGCACGCATGTATCGCTCGTTCTCGGGTGCCAATTTCTTGAGCTGGGCTGCGGGCATGCGCTTGCCCTTGACCTTGTGAGTGCCCTCGGTCTGCGTCTGGGTCATGGTGGCGGCCGCCATCGTGGCGTGTGTGAGGTGTAATATGGCCGTTGACTAGAACCAGTAGAAGTGAGGTTGAATGTGGTGGTGGCGGCGGTGTTGTTCGTCCAGTCCCGCCGTCCAGCAGCAGCAGCAGTCAATTTCTTGGTGTGATCAAATATCTCGTATCGATATGGTGACCAGACTGCGGGCAAGAAGTTCAGCGCGCAACGGAAGCTAGTCCGCCGCGGCTCTCGTTCAAGTTCGCGTGGTGGTGCGGCGAGGGTCGGGTATCATCGGAGGAAAGTTGTCGGCCAGACAGAAAGGGAAAGGGAGCTCAAGCTCTGCTTTACTTGCGCGCTGCGACTTCACATACTCGCAAGAGATATATACACGCCTCCTCCACCACCCCTCCCCCTCACACCACTCCTCTCCGCCGTGCCCAGGTGTTGTTGGAGCCATATCGCCACCATGCAGTCCATCCGCCAGCCCTTGACCCGCGCCGTGCGCGCCTCAGGCCTCACCCGCTCCGCATACTCTTCAGTCGCACCCTCCACTGGCTACGCCTCGACCAACGCCAACCTGCGCATTAGCGACCAGACCAAGGTTGTCTTCCAGGGCTTCACCGGCAAGCAGGGTTCTTTCCATGCCCAGCAGGCTATCGAGTACGGCACCAATGTTGTCGGTGGAACCAACCCCAAGAAGGCCGGCCAGGAGCACCTGGGCAAGCCTGTCTTCGCCAGTGTCGCCGATGCTGTGAAGGAGACTGGCGCCAACGCCTCCGCCATCTTCGTCCCTCCTCCTGTTGCCGCCGCCGGTATCGAGGAGGCCATCGCTGCTGAGATCGGTCTCGTTGTCTGCATTACTGAGGGTATCCCCCAGCACGACATGGTCCGCATCACCGACATCCTCAAGACACAGAGCAAGACCAGACTGGTTGGCCCCAACTGCCCCGGTATCATCGCTCCGGTAAGAATATCTGCAATCGCAACATCTACACAATTCCCAAGAATAAAGGCTACAAAAGATGAGAAATATACAAAAACATATGATAGGAAGAGTATGAGCCGCATAGCAGCTGTGATTACTCATTTCAAATTGACTCTGATACCAAAGCATACTCTCAAAACATTTTGAACGATCATTATTCGTGTGCATCCATTCTAACGCACACTCCCAGGGTCAATGCAAGATCGGCATCATGCCCGGTTTCATTCACAAGCGCGGTCGCATCGGTATCGTCTCCCGTTCCGGCACCCTCACCTACGAGGCCGTCAACCAGACCACCCAGGCCGGCCTCGGTCAGTCGCTCGTCGTCGGTATCGGCGGTGACCCCTTCAGCGGTACCAACTTCATTGACTGCCTTAAGGTCTTCCTCGAGGACCCTGAGACCGACGGTATCATCATGATCGGCGAGATTGGTGGTTCCGCCGAGGAGGACGCCGCTGAGTTCCTCAAGGAGGCCAACAGGGAGAAGCAGAAGCCCGTCGTCTCGTTCATCGCTGGTATCTCCGCTCCTCCCGGCAGGCGTATGGGCCACGCCGGTGCCATCGTCTCCGGCGGCAAGGGTGGCGCAGACAGCAAGATCTCCGCCCTCGAGGCGGCCGGTGTCATCGTCGAGCGCAGCCCTGCGTCGCTCGGCAAGACCCTTAGGGAGGAGTTTGTCAGGAGGGATCTTCTTTAAGCTGGTCACGCCATCTTGAAGATTTGTTTTACTATTTGGCTCTCGGTTGGAGAGAGCTTTTACTGTTTTTTACTCCCCATGGTGTAGCGCATATAAGACTGAGCTCCTTACCCCTGAGCGGTCTATACTTGTAGAAACTTCATCTTTCCCAGTCATCAATATCCCAATATTCGCATCAGGGTGGTTTCGCTTGGGGAAATGGTTGCATTATTGGATAGCACAGCACTGCAGAGACTGGACAATCTGACGTTTCGTTTCATGAGTGAACATGCTCACACTTTCAAATCTCCATACATTGACGTTGAGACTTCCAACCACAAGCTGCTGTGTGAGTCCACATCAATTGGTGCATGTGTCTGAGACTCACTAACGCAGTGCATCCAGCGAAATCTACAAAATCTAGCATCCACGACCATCAGCCAATTCATTCGCCATCGACCGTCTCCGCCTTCGCTTCCACATCGCTGTTTGAAGGCTGTGCATGGAACAGCTCGTTCAAGCTGAGCACTATGTTGAGATTAACGGTTGTTTACTACTAGGTCGAGCGAGAGTGCCACTTACTGTCATCCCCATAGTCGTGCACCAACTGCTGGAAAGTGCGGGTGTCTTCCACCTCTGAAGAAGGGCTTCGTTCGAGCTCATCGTGCTTTTGTATTTCGTCACCACCCGCCGACGAAGCAGCTGTGTGAGCAGTGTCGTCCTTCTCGATGGATGGCTGGGCCTTGTGGTCTTGAATCTCGGTGGCAGCCTTTGCTTGTTTGTTGCTTCCCACGGCGCTTGACCTCGCGGATGGAAGCCTGCGTTCGCGCGCCATGCTGTTGCTGCAGGTTCGATTTATGGAGTCCAGGGTGGTTTGAATCGGGTCGTGGATGTCGACGTGATCAATTTCGCGATGTTTTTGTGGAGGGTGTACGCGAGTTCGAAGCACGTGATTGCGAGTGATCGAAAGTGAATGGAGACATCGGATAGTTACCTAGCGAGCGACATGAAAGGCAGCGTTCACTGCTGAGAGAAGTTTACTCTCCGTGGGATGCGTTCGACCGCCTATGGTTTCGTGCAGGTTTACTTGTTTGGTTTCGCAAACGGAGCTTGATTTGAATCGTGTAACATGCCGTGCTGGTGCTTGAGTAAACGGCAAGTTCAACAGAAACCCGGGCACATGCGGACCTGCTAGCAATAGCAGCATCAATCGCAGTTGGGCATAAGCAGTCGAAGGAGCCTGTATCGTGATTGTACTTAGACGGTTGTTGAATCTACTGTATCATGAGCGGCGAGCTTGCGAAGGTTTACGTAAACTTACGGTCTTGTGCCCTAGCAGCTCCAAGTATTCACAGTAAGTACGTTATCCTACAAGAACGGCAGCTCTCGCGAAATTGACTTTGAGTGTTTGTCGTTCAGAGCTGTCAGCTACCACCGCGATAGCCGTGGAGATGAGATAGCCAGCATCACAGTCGCGAGGTGGACGTGAATTCTTTGGATGAAGTAGTACATATAAGGCTCTCGCAATTGGCTTTCATTGGTCATCCGGTATTGACTAAGTACTCATCGAGAATGATTGATCATTGGTAGTCGTTTGCGTAAAATAGTCTCCTATAAGGCGGACTGCTCTCGCGCAAATGACTTCGATTGGTCTTTGGAAGTCGTCAGCTGATACCGCGATTGTTCGCGGGAATGAGATAGCCGTCACCATAGCCGTCCCCATAACCGATCGAGACCGCAATGTTGGCCTCTAACGGGCATAGCGCTTCGGTTGCTGCCTATCATGCTCCACCCAGAGGCCCGAGTCCCCTCTTCACCCCACACCTTGTCGCGTAGGATGGACGATTTGGAGCTCGATACAGCACTTGGTTGCGATAAGGCGGGAAAAATGTACTGATCGTTGGTATTGATAATTAAGAGCTGATAGAAGAAATCGGTAGGTATATATACAAGATCCCGAGCTCTTCCTGCAACCTGTATATCATCCCCAGCTTTACATTACCATTACAGTATACCATAACCATAACCATTGTACAAAGCATTCACCAGGCAGGCATTGCGACGAGACCAGCAAGATGGTGCTTGAACGCTTGCAGCAGATGAGCGCCCATCTCACCGGCCAAGTGGTACCTCTCCACCCCTTCGACCCTCTGACGCTCGACGAAATCAGGAAAGCGGTTGCCATCGTCCGCGAATCATACAGCGATCTTCACTTCAATGCAATCACACTATGCGAGCCTCCAAAGGCCGAAATGATGCGATGGGTCGAGAACCCGAAGAACGCTCCCAGACCCAAACGTATCGCAGACGTCGTCACCATTGGACGTGGCAGCAAGGTGTACGATGGCCTTATCGATCTGGAAGAAGGCAAGATTCTCTCGTGGGAGCTGACGGAGGGTGTCCAACCATTGATCACTATGGAGGACTTGCAAATTGTCGAGTCGGTTGTTCGACAGGATCCAGAAGTCATCAAGCAGTGCGGCTTGATTGGTATCCCAGCAGAGGACATGCACAAGGTCTACTGCGATCCCTGGACCATTGGCTACGATGAGCGCTTTGGCAGCAAGGTCCGCCTTCAGCAAGCCTTGATGTACTACCGTCCACACCCAGATGATTCGCAGTACACATACCCTTTGGACTTCTGTCCGATTTACAACGCAGACACCCAGTCAATTGTCCATATCGACGTTCCCAAAGTCCGCAGACCTCTCAACAAAGCCAAGCCTCACAACTACCATGCCGATTGGATCAAGAAGGAGACTGGATACAGGACGGATATCAAGCCTTTGAACATCACACAGCCCGAGGGCGTCTCATTTACTATCGATGGGCGCACAATCAAGTGGCAGAACTGGTCGGTCCACGTTGGTTTCAACTACCGTGAAGGCATCGTGCTGTCAAACATCACCTACAACGACCGAGGCAATGTCCGTCCTACATTCTGGCGCATGTCCCTCGCAGAGATGGTTGTTCCTTACGGTAACCCCGAGCGCCCACACCAGCGTAAGCACGCTTTCGATCTCGGCGAGTACGGCGGTGGCTACATGACCAACTCGCTCGCCCTTGGCTGCGATTGCAAGGGAGCCATTCACTACATGAACGCCGACTTCGTCAACCGTGCCGGTGAAGCCACGACCATCAAGAATGCCATCTGCATCCACGAGGAAGATGCAGGCATTCTATTCAAGCACACTGACTTCCGCGATGAATCTACAACTGTCACCCGTGCTCGCAAGCTATTGATCAGCCACATTTTCACCGCAGCGAACTACGAGTACTGCGTCTACTGGATCTTCCACCAAGACGGTACCATCCAGCTCGAGATCAAGCTGACTGGTATTCTGAACACATACTCGCTGAATCCCGGCGAGTCGGCGGCTCCATGGGGAACTGAAGTCTACCCTGGCGTTAACGCTCACAATCACCAGCACCTCTTCTGCTTGCGTATCGATCCCAACATCGATGGTCCTGCTAATACAGTCTTTGTTGCTGATGCGGTGGCATCGGAGCACCCTGTAGGCAGCGAGGAGAACTACTACGGCAACGCATTCTACGCAAAGAAGACCAAGATCGAGACCATGGGCACGAGCATGAGCGATTACGATGGCGCTCTGAGTCGTACGTGGGAGATGTCCAACACTAACAAGGTATGCACAAGTTCTCAGCCAACGGAGATCTTCTTGTACACAGCGCTAACATCATCACCAGCTAAACCCCTACTCCCACAAACCCGTCTCATACAAGCTCGTGAGCCGCGAAGTCCCTCCTCTCCTCCCCAAAGAAGGCAGTCTCGTCTGGAAGCGCGCCGGCTTCGCCAGACACGCCGTGCACGTCACCAAATGTAAGTCCGTCCGACACCGTCCAACACCATCCATTCCCCATCTTGCCACCTGATCCAAGCAACTGACCCACCCACCCTCCAGACGAAGACGGCCAACTCCACCCCGCCGGCCGCCACGTTCCCCAAACCTCCGGCGAACCCTCCCAAGGCATCCCCGCCTGGATCGCCGCGAACCCCGACGCGAACCTCGACAACGAGGACGTCGTGTTGTGGCACACTTTCGGACTGACGCACTTCCCGTCACCGGAGGACTTCCCTGTTATGCCTGCGGAGCCGATGACTGTGTACGTATTCTCCTCCTCCCATCTTCGTGAAGGGGCTATCTATGAAGTAAGAGCAGCCTGCTGACATTTTCTTCGATATTTAGACTCCTACGCCCTCGCAACTTCTTCACACAGAACCCGTGCCTGGACGTGCCGCCTAGCTACTCCAGCACACCTAGCCAGGTCGCTGCTGGTAAAACTGGCATTCGCGGCGTGGTGGATAGCTTGTCGCGTCTGGCGTTCGGTGGCAACGAGAAGGGAGGAAGCAATGACTGTGGATGCAAGTAAAAGCTTCTTCCGCAATGGTGAGTTTTACCGATCTGCTCTGTCGGGGTTCTTATGATTTACTTGGTTTCATCCGTGTATCGAGCTATTCAACAGACCTCATGGCAAGCATTGCCACATTAGCAAATTCTGCCCTCGCTATCGTGTACATGGGTCGGGAAGATACGGTGTTGATGTTGAATAAATGTTTGTATTCTTCGGAAAGGTATGTTAAAAAAGCCAAAACAGCTCGCTCGAAATGCTTCAAATTAACAGAAAAACGATCAATCCTCACAGATTGACATATATACATCGAATCTCCGGCCCAGTCTTGCGTGTAGTCACATCGCAGACGCTCATGAGCAGTTTTGTTCGTTCATTTTGCATCCAATCTTTCATAACGGTCATGCATATATTCATGCTCTCCCCAACTCCCATCCTACGTAGCATCAATCTAGTGCTCGACAGGGTCGGGGTTCTTGACGGCGAGGCTCTTAGGCGCGAGGACAATGTTGAGCTCGAGCTCGCGAGTGGCAGCGCCGCCAGGACCCTTGTGCTCGCCGGTGGGCGGGTGGTTCTTGATGGGCTCGAAGTCGACCACGAGGTCGTCCTTGACGGCGAAGACGGTGTCGGTGGCGAGCCAAGGGTCGTCCTTGGGGTAGATTTGGGTGACGACGGGCTTGTAGTTTTCGTGGGTGATCTGTTAGAGGTCTGTGTTAGTTCGCTGCTGAAAGGAGATGGTTCTTGTGGCTGTTGGGTATTGGCTTACCATAAGGTGAATGTGAGCGGGACGCATAGGGTGCCTGTCCACAGCCTGGAGGAACTTCCAGGAAGGACCGTCTGTGGGAAGAGAGTAGGCGGTGGGCCTAAGGCAGTACAGCCTGTACTCTCCCTTATCGTCGGTCTTGAACTTGCCGCGGAGGTTGTTGTCTGTGAACGCAGGGTCCTGGAAATCGTACTTGCCGTTGCTGCTGGCTTGCCACATGTCGAAGGTGACGTTGGGGATGGGCTCGTGGGTGACGAGATCGCGGATGATGCCGTGCATGTAAGTGACCTGGCCCTCGTGCTCGTCCTGGATGATCGAGTCGCCGAGTTGGCGCCAGGGGGCGTTGGGGGACCAGAAGGGACCGAGGATGGCGGCGGAGGTGGGTTGGTATTTGGGGTCGTCAGTTGGGACGTAGTTGGCGATCTCGGTGACAAGGCTGGATTATGTGTTAGTTCTTGGTTTCTTCTGTATTCTCATTTATCAATGGCGAGTGGCTTACGATTCAAGGCCAACAAGGTCACACATTCTGTGCATCTCGTTGCGCTTGCCGTTCGACTCGGCCCAGATCTTGCCGACCTGGTTGAAGAACGTCACACCCTCGAGCCATTCTTCAGGCGTGAGTTCAACCTCGCGTGTGAAGTCGTGCAGGTGTCTCACGGCGGAAGCGAAGATCTGCTTGAAGCGTGGGCTGGTGCTGGGGCCGCATGTGTCGATGACATTCTGTGTGAAGTTCTGGTCGTACTTGTTGGCAGGCACAGAGGCACCGGCTTGAGGTTGGGTAGACATGGTGAGTTGTATCGCTACTGTATACTCTGTGTGGTTGTTGTTGTATGTAGCTGGTGGTTATGTATCGATAAGATAAATCAATACTTAAATAACAATGCAATCAGGGTGTGATGAGATTGCGGAATGGAAGAGGATGGCAGAAATACAGAGAGGAGATCATATAAATGGCGCATGCTCGCCTTATGTCCTCTCGACGGCTCACGGCTGACCCATGGGCGGGCATGTCCCTTGGTCATTGACGGCAGAGGGCATTCGGAGGGTGTTCGCGGCATTGAACGCGGCATCGAGCTGCCTGTGATGCCACTGGCAAATGGCACAGGCGAGGAAGTCATCTGCCACCACCACCTTCTCCAGTTCAGTCCCCGCAAGTGGGGTGATCGTGTGGAGCCTGGTAAAGACATTACCCGATCAAAGCGTCAAAGGCATCCTTCTTGTTGGTCATGAGGAATGGGGAGAGTCGTGGTTGGTAGGTCTGGAACGAATGGCGACTGTTGGAATTGGCATCTGGTCATGCTAAATATACTGTATGGTGAAAAGCGTGGTATTCGTTAGAGCAGCCGTGGTTGAACCCATGCATCTGCAAGTCTGACGGAAGGCGAAGGGAATGTTTCACCTGCGATGATATCATGAGGCGATTTTCCCAATTCGAATCGTTGATGTTCTCGGTTGCGGCGGCGCATTCGGAGTACATGGTAGAGGCCAGACGTAAGAAATATTGTCGTTCTCAATGCCTTGATCCGGTGAGATCGAATGTCATCTCAGATATGCCCGGAAAAGCTTCCATCGTGTCAGACAAATCTAAGTTCATCGCCACGCGTGTCTCGGCCTTGTCTGCAAACGCCTGCAAGAAGCATGTCGTGCTGAAGGCCGGAAGCTTCAAGCCAATCGGCTCAATTGAGTTTCCCACACCTTGGTGACATGTATGGCCACGGCCTAGCCTTTATGCGACAGACGTCTGAGAGAAGGGTCTCGTGTGGACGGGGGGACTGGTATGCGGAATTACTGTATCCGACATTCGAGTCGGAAGATGTGGACATTCGGCGAGAGCGTGAGCGCTCGGTTGACTTAGGCCGCTAAATCACTTGTCTGTGTTTTTTTGCACCGTCTCAAGAGCGCCACAAGGTGTCTAGTCTCATTGGATTTGTGGCATTATGCAATTTGATGTGACGACTGGGCAATGGATGGAGAACTTGGGAGGTAAGAATCTCGATAGGCAAGCGGACAGCAATCGTTCTACATGGCAAGGCTGGAATTCCATGGCTAGACATGTTATCACCGTCAGTCGAACATGTTGTTCCAGTCTGTCAGATCTCTGTTTTCTCTATCGCAATCTGATATATACTCCTACTTTCCAGCGCATTGTCATGCAATTCGTCTGCGGAGCAACACATAGGTGGCTCTCTTTTGCGCTTTCCCTAGAGTCTGTGTGGCGGAAATGTGCTTGCAACTTGCGCCATCGAACGTGTCATGGCCATCCAACCATTATGGACCGTCTTCAAACGGAAGTAAGTACTTTATGCCTTCGGCGCCGGATATCGCCCATGCCCCAGTGACCGCATCGCTCAACCTACTCGCACGTTCATCTTGACAGATTCGCGCGTGTCCGCCATAAGATAAGAAACCCTCGCAACACCACCCCTCTCAAGCCTTAGCAGCCAAAGAAGTCTCAACGTCCTTCAGCAAAGACTCCAACTCTCCCAGCGCACCCTTCTCAGGCCCAGCCCTCTCGAACTCCAGACCCTGCCTCAGCCAATCCCTCGCCTCCTCCAACCGTCCCATCTCCTTCAAGCACTGTCCCCTCCTCCACCAGCCCTTAATATTCCCAATCCTCTTCATCTCAGTACTGATCTTCGCATCCAGCGCAGCCTCAGGCCAACTCTGAGTCCCCATAAGCGCCTGCGCGCGATTACCATGCAGCGCGCTCAACTCCTCGCGCACCAGCCCCGAAGCCTCCCACGGCGGGCGGTCGAGCGCCATTTTGATCGCGAGGTCGTACATCTTCACCGCTTCGGCAAAAGCGCCTTTCTTGAAAGATGCATTGCCGGATTCGCGCAGTTTGCCGATTTGCACGCTGCGCTTGGGGTTGACGGGCGCGGGCGCGGGGATGTTCTGGTTGGGCGTCTCGAGGGCGATGATTTGGCGGTTGAAGGAGTTCAGCTCGTCGAGGTGGTCGGCGAGGGAGGGTGTGCTGCTGGAGACGGCTTTGGTGTGAGGGTCGAGGGTGAGGGGCAGTTGGGTGAAGGTGTCGATGCCTTCGGAGGCGGCCATGGTGTGTGTTGTGATGGTGTGTAGAGTCGGGTGATTTCTTGTATATTTTAGTTGAAGTGTAGCGGCTACGTTTCGAGGCAGTGTATATCGTGTTTCTTGAGAATGCTCTTTTGAATATGTTGCAAGTGTCTCTCAAAGATGACAGCACATGCCAATCGAAGCAGAAACACGCTAGGGAAACTCTACCCCGGACTCTAATCCTGGCCTAGCGACGAAGCAGCTCAGTATTTATCAACACAGCGAAACAAATGTCAGGGTAGGGCGGGCATAGTCGTTTCAGCACGTCTCAGCACGTCTCAAACCCTGCGGGCGCATCATTACGCCACAAGGGGCGGGTTTGTCTCTGTCTGTGAATGGAAGTGTGGCATCTTATTGCACAGCTCCAGCTCTCCGCGGTCGACACGTCAGCTGCACAAGGCGAAGCGAAGACGGCTGAGGCGTAGTCGTAGCGGCATAGCCTCAAGTGCTTGCAGTATTGATTATTCCTCTGGAAACCCTCCGCCTATACACACCCCTCCACTTATGTACAAACACCTCAACAACACCCTCACCACCTACTGAATACTTCTCTTGCATTCGTCGTGCCTCCCTCCCACGCTCGCTGCTCTGCCAGCATACACACCCCTCGCCATGCGCATTGAACAGAGCTATTACCAGAAAGCGAAAGCAGCCTTCCACGCAGCCCAGGCCCTTCTCACCTTTGTCGCCGGCTGTCTCGCCCTCGCTATCCTCACCAAGTCGGGCAATCATGGCGGCCAGGTCGGCTTCTACTTTGCTCTTGTATGTCTTCACCCAGACCTACCATTGTGACCTCTCACTAACACACCACAGTGCTTCCTCACCATTCCCGCCCTGATCTACCAAGTCATGGTCCCAATGTGGACCCGCGCCTGGCGCTTCGCCAACATATACGCCTACCTAGGCCTCGACCTCCTCTTCGCCCTCCTCTGGTTCGCGGCCGCCATCGCGCTCGGTGTCTGGGAGTCGCAAGGCATCAAGCAGGGAAGAAAAGACCACGCCGAAGACAAGAACATAGAAGACGAGAGCGACTGCGAGACCTTCGCCTGGGGCAGCGTGAGCAAGTGCAAAGTCACAAAAGCCGCCGTCGGCTTCGGCGTCGTCATCTTCCTGCTCTGGTGCCTGACGAGCGCGATCAGCTTCTGGATGATGAACAAGTACAGAAAGACAGGCATTATACCGGGTAGCAAGAACGGCGGCAGAGGCGCTTTCCAACCGCAAGTCGACGACCCCGCCAGCAAAGACGCTTGGTCTACGCGCATCGACGAGCCGGACCACGACGACCACGACGCTTACGGCCAGGTGCCGGATTACGACGAGCATGACCATGGTCGCGACAACGGTATGCTGCGATCAGACTCCCAGAACTCCGGCTTCGATGCACACCCTGGCCGACTCTCGCCCATGAACGCTGATGCGCACAGCATTGCTCCGTCAGGGTACGAGGATGGCATGGCGCCGAGCGCGCTGAGTCCGACTGGCGTGCTCAGCCCGACTGGGTATGGACAGCTCAACCCGTTTGCGAACCCGAGCCCAGTTCACGATGCGCCAGTAGGTGGAAGGGTGAATTTCCCGGCGGGAAACTATTGAGAAGATGGGAGAGCAAAAGATGTTGATTGAAAGTTTGTTTTGAGCGAGTCGATTAGAGCAAGGCGTTGGCGCGAGGACTTCCCGGGAGCATCCATGCCTACATTCCAAGGTGTCAGGATATTTTGTATTGAAGCGCGATCTCATTATTGTGTAAACAATACACCTCTGCTGCGCAAGAGTATTGAATATCGGTTTCAGCAGTTGCCCTGGACTACCAGTGTTAGATGCAGATGGTGTGTATGCGGATTGACGAGAATGTCACCTCACTCGTGCAGTGTACATGTACATGATATGCATGTACGCGTAGAGGTGCTGACACGTATAGTGCATGCATATTTGCACCAGATACATGTAAGTTACATGTACCTAGACTGCAATTCCGATCCTCCTGCTTGCCCCAAACTCTAACCCTAGACACAATGGCCGACGATGACCAAAGCACCACACGATCATTCGAAGCATCTGTATGCACCGATAGTCTATAGGTCACGGGTATTAGGTGTGGTAACTCTGGTTGTGATGGTTCGAAACAGCGCGGAATGGGATATGCAGATGTTTGTACGATGTTCAGCTCGTTCCTCCAAAACATGACATTTACCTCATCCACCTCTTCACACATCTCATCCTTCCCGGCCAAATTTACATATACCAGGCAAACATAACCACAAAAACAACGAGAAAACACCCTCAACATCCACAAACCACCAAACAGTATCTACTCATCACACCCTAACCCCCCACCCCAACCTCCTGCACCCACATGGGCATCCCTTCTCTAGGCTTGGCAGACCCAATCAAGACCGGATACGCAACCTCACCATCCAAATCCTGCTTCCCCTTCCTCCACTTTGGATTCTCAGCGTACTTGCTCCCGTCCCTCGCCAGCTCCTCCAGCGCATCAAAAGCAGGCGTGAAATTGTACCGCCTCGCCACCAGCGCAAGCACGATCCGCGACTCCAGCATAGCAAGATCCTGCCCGATGCAGTTCCTGATGCCGCGCTCGAAAGGGCGGTAGCCTGCCTCTGGCAAGGAAGAAGCATTCTCTGGTAAGAAGCGGGAGGGATCGAAAGTGTTTGCCGTGGGACCCCAGATGGTCTTGTCGCGGTGGAGGCCGAAGTGCGGGACCCAGAGGAGCATATTCGGGATGGTCGGGAGGATTTCGTTGGTTTTCGGATCGCGGAGGACGAGAGTGTCGTCTGGAGTACGGAGGCCTGAAGCGGCGGGGAAGAGGCGGAGTGATTCTTTCATGACGGCGTTGGTGTATTCGAGTTTGTTGACGATATAAGGGTCGGCTTTGATCGTTTCTGCGGCGGTTTCGACAGGGCCGAGGATTTTGTCGTGTTCGGCGCGAATGCGGGCGAGGGTTTCGGGGTGTTTTTGGAGGAGGTAGATGGCGTAGCAGATTGCGCTTGAGGTGGTGTCGTGGCCTGCGAAGATGAAGACGCGGATTTGGGTGATGGCGTGTTTCTTGAATTCTGGGTCGAGGCCGGTTGTGGTTGTTGTGGATGATGTTGCTGTTTGGCTTCGGTAGCTTTCTACGGCTAGGTCGAGCATGGTTCGCTTGCGAGGTTTCTTTACCTCTTGGCTTGCGTTGTCTTGATTGGCGAAGCGGTCTTCGAGGACTTTGTCAAGGTATGACACCATGACTGAGCTGTTCCGCCAACGTTGATAAATTTCGCGTGGATTCCACAAGGCGAAAGGATTCAGGGTGCCAGAGTTAGGGATCAAATGCACTTGCTCACGCAAGGCTGAGATCATTGGATTGTCTTCGGTTTGTGTGTTCAGTTGCATGTCCAGAGCAACCTTTCCGATGATGTCTACGGTCAACCTGTGCACGTAAAGCATGAGATAAGTCTTGCACTTCCAGATGTGTATGCAGATCTGGAAACTTGCCTCGTGGTAATCTCCTCAAGCCTGAAAGGTTCATGCTTCTTTGAAAGATCTGTCAATTTATTGGTGAAAATCGTAACATAGTCCACGATACCGGGTACCAGCGTCATGAGATGGCTGCTAGCGAAACCTGGGTTGAAGACGCTGCGCCACTTCTTCCAGTGAGGACCATCCGACGAAACCATGTCGCCAGGACCTGCAAGGTGCAACAAGAAGTCTGTCATACCCGGATACTTGGGAGCTGAGTATGTTGTGGTGAACTGAGCGGCCAGGTCGGGATCGAAGACCGCCAGGAATGGGTCGGCGATTGGCCAGAGATCAATGTAGAAGTGTGAGCCGAGATTGTATTTGTCCCGGATGCGTGATGGGAGGACTTGATGCAATCAGTATGCCAGAATAGTCGTGTGAATTTCTAGCTCTGCGTGTTGACCTACCATGAGGATGGACCATCGTGGGCAGGCTGCCATCCATCATATCTCCCATCACCTTCAGATGACCCCAAAGCCATGAGTGCGGTGGACCAGCCTGTCGAAATGTCAGTAACCGTCTGAAAGATCGATCGCAACCACCACGCAACATACCTGACCATGAAACGTCTTCCTCACAGCATAGCCCTTTTGCACGGCCCTAACGACCCACCCGGCAAACAGAACCGCTAACGCAACCAATACCGGGTGCTCTGCCGCTATTGCGAACATCACGGCTCTAGACGAGAAGATCAGAACAAGCGTAGAAGTCCAAAAAGAACGTCCTTGCGTAAATAGACGGTCGGTAGACTGGAGGTGGTCCCCACGGCACTCTCCACGATGTGAACGGGGTCAGGTTTGCGGAGAATCTAGCTCCGCATGCTCATCAGCCTGAATCCTGCAAGCCACAATATACGAGTCGAGCGGGCTAGCGAATGGAGAATTGGAGAATTGGGAGGCAGTAGAAGTGACCTTTAATAGGCCAAGACGCCCGGGTGATCCTCTTGTCAGATTTTATCGAGCTGCAGGGAGGCAAGAGAGGCGCCCAGGACGGTTACAGCAGTGGAGACTTGGGAGATACTGAAACATGCTGTGGTCGTTCTAGTCGGAGACAGCCAACAGCATACATGAACAGTCGCGGTTACTGTATGCAACGAAAACACATATACATTTCTGAAAGAGGAAGCAGTCATGGAATCTCGATTGGTGGCGAGACTGCATCAGCAAAGAGGGGTCTCCGCTGTCTCGCTACACTGAACCTCAGGCACGATAACAATTGTCCTCTCCAACAACAAAAGCCAAATCGCCACCCATATCATTAAATAGCAGGACTTGCTCTGGACATCAAACTTCCGAATTGTGGACACACTTGTTCGCATCGAAAATCAGGCGGACCTTACAACTTCTACACCAAACACCATGCGCGTCCTCGGCGCCACACTCTTCGCCCTTGCGGCAACGACAACAACTACACACGCCCGCAAGACACCCTCCGATGCCGTCCTGCTCTCAAATATCAAAACTCTGACCCTACACGGTGGCCGTCAAACGAGCGCCCGCCGTGGTCCAGCCGTGCCACAACTCGAATGCGTCGGTGGCAACGCCAAAGGCTTGCACAATGTCGAAGTGATGCGCTGCACAAACGCCGGATCAGAGTACGGACCCGAAGACGTGCAGTGGACTTGCCAGGCCAGCCTTCCAACGGAGTTCAAACTGGGAAGCACAGATGTGGTCTGCGAGGGTTATGACAGCGCGGAGGACCCGTATGTGCTGAAAGGGAGCTGTGGCGTGGAGTATCGGCTGATCTTGACGGAGGCTGGCGAGAGGAGGTATGGAGAGAGATATGACTATGGGAAGGAGGAATATGGCAGAGGGCAAAGGAAAGGAGGACTTGGAGAGAAGCTGTTTACCTTTGTTTTCTGGGCAATTTTCTTGGGTAAGTATCACTTACTGTTTGCAGGATACGAGCTAAGCAAGCTGACCGCTCTTGACTACAGGTATTGTTGGTCTGATCATCCGCTCAATCTGGACAGGCGGCGCAGGTGGCAACGGAGGCGGTCGACAACTAGGCGGAGGCTGGGGAGGAGGAGGAGGAGGAGGAGGATGGGGAGGCGGAGGCGACGACGGCCACGACGACCCACCTCCACCATATTCTTCTTACCCTCCTCGCTCTAAGCCATCCTCGCAGTCTGCTCCTGGTTCTTCCGCCTGGCGCCCTGGTTTCTTCACTGGTGCGGCGACTGGTGCAGCGGCCGGCTACGCAATGGGCAATCGCAACAACCGCGGTCCAACAACCGGTCAAGCAGGACCGTCAAACTGGTTTGGAAATGGAGGCGGGTCGCATTCTGGGCCTTCGCGGTCGTTTGGAGGGGGTGGATCGTCTTCGGGTTCTCCACCATCTAGCGGCTCGCGGTATGAATCGACCGGTTTCGGGGGCAGTCGCAGGAGGTAGCAGTCTGCGAGATATAGGAAATGGAGCAGAGTGTTGGGCGTTCTGTATAACGCGCCGATCGGATATCGGACATCCTCCGTACTTTTCAGACAAGGTTAGGCAACTCAACGATAACGTCTTGCTGACTGATCGATCGCGTGGCATCCGTGTTCTTTTCGGGTCGAGATATCTTCATGACTCGGGAGTCTCGTTATCTGAAGTGATGTGGAGGGACCCTAATACTCCGCGCTTGATCCACAGCAAGGGCTGGGGGAGCAGCGAAAAATTATTGGGGCTTGCTTTTGCCAATTCACACCCCTGTTCGGTATTCACCGGGATCGTGGTGTGGGTCTTGCAGGTATGCGCGAAGTGACCGGTTACATTTCGAGGTGATTGCGGTTATGAGTATATCCGTATTGATCGGAATTCTCGTAAGGCAGAACCGGATTGCCATGATCAAACTCGACCATTGCAGAGCCACGACATCTCAGCGATGAGATGTGCTGTATTGTGGTGTATTGCATGTCCGACTGCGGGAAGTAAGCACTATAACAGAAAAACCGCTAAATCATGTAGTAAAGTGATCAATCTCCCACCGAGGCAATCCGCTCCACGGCAGTTGCGAAATCCATGAATAAATCAGGGCACCCTTCGCAAATCGCGATGGTGTGAACTGCGGCTCGAAACATGTGGACGTCGCATGTTTGCTAGTCTTTTGTCATGACAGTTCAAACGGCTGGAGATCGCCGAGAGCCTCAACTACCTTCACCGTATAACCGTAGAATATCTTGGGAAGGGCCACATGGCGGCGGCCGCAAGTGCCGGAAGCGCAAATCCACGGTACTTGGAACACGGATGGAAAAGGGCAAGGTAGTGGTGATCGAGTGGCGTTGGGGCCATGACAAAGGGAACCAGAACGGTCTGAAGATTTTTTTTTCTTGGAAATGGTGAGATAATTTGTGGTCATTTCTGGGTACGTCGGTGCAGAACGTCAGGTGTACACTCCGCCACTGTGAGGTCTCACACGATCCTGTGGGCGATGTTTTAGATCCCTCCATCCCTCCAAAGGCGGAGTCTCAGTCTCACCCATCGGCAAAGATATCAAAATACGAACATACGATATTGCATCCTGCTCACAAGAAATCGATTAACCACTCGTAGATTCGGAAATAAAGTCGCGCAAAACACGTGCAGAGCCCTAGTTTGCGTACTCGCTAAAGTCGGATACCGGCGCGAAAGCAGGCCTGTGACAGGCCACGCAGACTACTGTAACTACTGTAAACCTCATGGCAAGCGCATAACATAGCTGCAAGAGGGCCGCTTACTGTATTCGACTGACTTGGGCCCAAAGTACCGAAAATGGGCCCGCGTCGTGTGATGTTTAAACGCGGCACTCTAGCTGGAAGCGGTATAGAGGCCAAGGATCTAAGGACCTTAAGTGGTCGCTTCTAAGATTTGGAACTTGCGGCACCGGTGGCGACGTGCGCATCTGATGATTGGAGATGCGATTTCAAAGGATCGAAGCGGTGCGGTGGAGGAGTGCAGGTGGTGAGGTCGGTTAGCAGCTTAGGCGCATGAAAGTCGCGGTATATTGTCCAGTCTTGGACATTTGAGCAGAAGGCCCGATTGTGCCATGGGGAGGCGACGAGGGGATTGGGGATTCTGGAGCGCGCCTGGAGTAGTCGAGTCGCGTCCAAGCTTTTTTTCCTTCATTTTTCAATACAGGTGGAGATCGCGGAGAGCTATGGAGGATATTCTAATCTTACCTTACTGTGGAGAGCGTCTCGGTCTCCCCATGGCCCACTAACGACCGCTCTAACCGCTCACAACTGCAGAGCTTTTTGCTTCTGCTCGCTGCCCGGGCCAGCTCGTGCCTCCGGCACCGTCGTGCCGACCTTGCGTGAACACTCGCATTTCGGCACTCTATCCTATCACAGCTAGAGGTAACTTCCCGTCGATTCCTTCCAGAACGCCGCTCGAGTGCGCGCAACTCCACCAGCGCCCGCGCATGCTTCACGAACTAACCGTAGCTTCTGCTTGCCACGCATCGCGGCGCGCCCCACCACAGCAGTGCTTGAGCCGCACACCTCAGGCTTGGTTTGTAAGGGCGCGTGCTCCCCTTCTGGCCCCATGGATCAAGGCTGGTCCCGCACGGGGCAATCGTGCTAACAAGAGAGGGTGTCGGTGTGCGCCGCGCGAAGGGTGGTGCCACATGTCAAGGTAGCACCCGGCCGACGACCAATTTCTCTCGTGTTGTGACGACGGGTGGAGATGATTTGCTGAGTGGCGGAGATGAGGCGCCTTGCCGCCCGCCGCTGGGTTACAGTTTGGCAGATGCGGCTGACGCTGCGTGACGGCGGACTGGGGATGGGGATTGCTGGGGTGGTTGCTGGGATACTACCTTTGGCGAGGAATGGATTCTTCGTGTGTAACGCGCGCCCAATCCGTGTGCCTGATCCTAATTGTTGCCAACGCCTCCCGCTGCCGCAGAAAGCGGAGATCAGGGCAGAGCATCTGACATGTGCAAGAGGAGGCGAGAGAGTAGTGTGCATGGAGACAAGACTCGACTAGCTCTGCAGGCGCTTGGCTACGGGTACGGCGTGGTGGAGGAAGAACCTTGAGGATCTGTGATCTAGTATGATCCTCGCATCAACCGGGGATTGCCAGTGCAGCGCAGAGCGGAAGCTCCACGGCGGGCGCGTGAAATCAGTCATGACGAAACGAAAGGCAATCTCGCTAATTTAGACACAATGGCCCAGCGAACACGGACAATGAAAACGCTGCAGTGGCTGGCAGCGTGACTGGCAGCTCCGGGGTCCGCCGTTGTTTGCAATGCCTGAGCAGAGACAAACCCCCAGACTCGGGATCGAGGCCGGCCGGGGAACCATGTGGTCACGGTATGGGTGTGGTTCGATTGTCTTCACCCCCAACAACGGCTGTTTAACTATTGTTTGGCAGTCATGCGCTTCTCTTGGCCAGCCAGCCAGCACCACAAACACCACGCGCAACAACAGACTCCAGCGAAGGAGCCATCATCGACATACTACTGTAGCTAGTCGGCGAGCAGTGAAGTGCGCAGGAAGCCTAATCCGCGCTTCGCTTGCTGGCGCGACCGTGGTTAGCGTGTGTATGGCGCAGCGCTAGCAGGGCCCACAGACCAATTAAGTGAAGTCGAGCCCGGGCTCACGTGCCATGCCTTCTCCAGACGTGCCCCGCGCTGTCCGCATTGTGCTGGTCGTTGCTGCCCCGTGAACGCCTCACGATGCGCGATGCTGCTTCATAAAGAGTGCCCGTCGCCCTCCCTTGTCACCCTTTGCTCATCTACCACTCACCCACTCACTGCCTCTTGGCTCCAACCGGTATATCACTGCCGCCGCCACTCGCTGTACCTACTGCTCGCTACCACCTACAACATACCCTTCGACAGTAACATCAACATCAACACAGCCTGAGCTCTACAACAATGGAGAAGACTGCCGACGACCAGGTGGCCGCCGGCCACAGGGCCAACTCTGTTGGCCTGGCCGCCACCGCCGACCCTGAGCGCATCGAGGCTCCCGTCACATGGAAGGCCTACCTGATGTGCGCTTTCGCCTCATTCGGTGGTATCTTCTTCGGTTACGACTCCGGTTACATCAACGGTGTCACTGGCTCCGAGGTCTTCATCAGACTCGTCCAGGGCGATACCTTCGTGAACGCTCAGATCGCTGCTGGCGACAGCCCTGCCCTGACTGGTAGCAACCTGTCTTTGATCACTTCCATCCTTTCTGCCGGTACTTTCTTCGGTGCTATCATCGCCGGTGACATGGCCGACATCATTGGCCGCAAGTGGACCGTTGTCATGGGCTGCGTCATCTACATCATTGGTAAGTGAATTGCCGAGCAAATCAATTACATCTTGCAGCCGCTAACATGAACATAGGTGTGATTCTTCAAACTGCTTCTGCTGGTCTTGGCCTCATCGTTGCCGGTCGTCTCATCGCCGGTCTCGGTGTCGGTTTCGAGTCCGCCATCGTCATTCTGTACATGTCTGAGATTTGCCCCAAGAAGGTCCGTGGCGCCCTCGTCGCTGGATACCAATTCGCAATCACTCTTGGTCTTCTCATCGCCGCCTGCGTGAACTACGGAGTCCAGAACCGCACCGACAGTGGCGAGTACCGCATTCCCATTGCCATCCAGTTCGCTTGGGGTCTCATTCTTGGTGGTGGTATTGCATGCCTTCCCGAGTCTCCCAGATACTACGTCAAGCGTCAATACATCCCCAAGGCCAAGAACGCTCTCGCCCGCCTGAGAGGCCAGCCTGAGGACAGCGAGTACATCGAGTCTGAGCTTGCTGAGATCATCGCCAACGAGGAGTACGAGCGCTCTATCATCCCTGCTGGTGGCTGGTTCCAGGGCTGGGCCAACTGCTTCAGCGGCTCCGTCTGGAAGTCCAACTCCAACCTGCGCAAGACTATTCTCGGAACTTCTCTCCAGATGATGCAGCAGTGGACTGGTGTCAACTTCATCTTCTACTACTCCACTCCCTTCCTGTCATCCACTGGCGCCATCAGCAACACCTTCTTGATCTCTCTGATCTTCACACTCGTCAACGTCTGCTCCACCCCGATCTCCTTCTACACCGTTGAGAAGTGGGGTCGTCGCCCTCTGCTCGTCTGGGGTGCCCTTGGCATGTTGATCTGCCAGTTCCTCGTTGCCATCATTGGTGTCACCGTCGGTTTCAACAAGACCTTCCTCAACGCCGCTGGCGAGACTCGTGCCGTCAACATCTCTGCCGTCAACGCCCAGATCGCCTTCATCGCCATCTTCATCTTCTTCTTTGCCAGCACCTGGGGCCCTGGTGCCTGGATCGTCATTGGCGAGATCTTCCCTCTCCCCATCCGCTCTCGTGGTGTTGCCCTTTCCACCGCCTCCAACTGGCTCTGGAACACGTAAGTCTAATACTCTCGCCCGAAACTGTGTATAAACACTAACAATCGCATAGTATCATCGCTGTCATCACCCCTTACATGGTCGGCACCGACGAGGGCAACCTCAAGTCCAGCGTCTTCTTCGTGTGGGGAGGCCTTTGCACTTGTGCATTCGTCTACGCCTTCTTCCTCATTCCTGAGACCAAGGGTCTTTCTCTCGAGCAGGTCGACAAGATGATGGAGGAGACCACCCCCCGTACCTCTGCCGGCTGGAAGCCCACCACCACCTTCTCCTCTGCTGCCATGAAGGACGGCAAGCTTGACACCCAGGTCGAGGATGTCGAGCGCAGGGGCTCCGCCTTCTAAACGCCCAGCATAATCTGTTTGGTGCGAATTTCGTAATGTCGAAGATGATTGATGCTTTATGGGCATTAAGGAGGAATAGTAATTAGTTTTTATGCATGCCACCTGTGGCTTGTCGTATTATGCCAGCGACGTACAAATACTGTATGACAGACATGATATTGCAATGCTTTACAACAAATTTGTCCCAGTTTCACATGCTACTTTGACTCTTTAAGTGTGGTCTTCCGTCGCAGGTCGCCAACTTGTCACATGGGACCATTTTCTACTTGGTGACAGCTCAAGCGAACTTGCGTAGGAGTGTTTATCTCTATCACTTACATCGGCTTCACCGTTCTAGTAAACCTGGGAATCTCCTTCCTGAACTTCTCAGGCTCATCTCTCGCTCCAGCTTTCCAATACTCGTACTCCATCCACGCGTCCTCAGGCATCTGCGCATCCATGGCCTCCATCCACTGTCCCAGCGCAGGCGCCAACGGCACAACGCCAGTCTCAAGCACATACTGATCCCACATCCTGATCATCTTCTCCAGCCTCTCCGGCTCTTGCTCAGCCAAATCATGTACCTCTCCCGGATCAGCGCGCAGATTATACAATTGCCACTTCTCCGGCCCTTTAGGCTTCGGAATGAACAGAATCTTCAAATCGCCGCACCGCACCGCTGCGCGACCGCACGTCTCCCAGCCTTGGATGAAGTCCGCTGGGTGGATGCTTTTGCTCTGGCCACTGGCGAATTTGAGCATGCTTTTGCCGCGCATGGGGACGATTTCGCGGCCACGGTAGGTCGGGGCTGGGTGCTGGACGCCTGCCATTTCGAGGATCGTGGGCGCGAGGTCCATGACTGTGCTGAAAGCGCCGGTGACGCTTGAGGGTTCGTGGGCTGAGGCGTGCGAGGTTGGGAATTTGGCCAGGAAGGGCACGCGGACGCCGCCTTCGGTCGTGAAGGCTTTGTAGAGGCGACTTGGTGCTGTGGCGGCTTGGGCCCAGCGCGGACCGTACCAGATGAAGCTGTTACCGCGACCGAGGTTCTCGAGGGAGTTGTCGTAGTAGGTTTGCAGGTGCTGCATCATTTGGCCTTGGACGATGGGGTATGCTTCGTAGGCGGCTCCTTCGGCGCCGTTGTCGGACATGAAGCAGACGAAAGTGTTGTCGAGCTCGCCGGTTGCTTCGAGGTAGTCGACGACTTTGCCGACGTTGGCGTCGATACACTCGACCATTGCTGCGAAGACTTCCATTGCTTTGCTGGATTTCGCTTTTTCTTCTTTGGTGAGCTTCGACCATTCTTTGACTTCATCGGCGACTATTGGATGTGGCTCGACGTTCTCGGGACATAGACCGAGATCTTTCATACGCTGCAGACGCTTCTCTCGCAATACATCTGGGCCTTCGTCGTAGACACCTTTGTAATGTGCGATGTACTCGTCCGGTGCCTGCAGCGGCCAGTGAGGTGCCGTGAAAGGGTAGTAAGCAAAGAACGGGCGTTCATCGTTCTGCTCCTTGCGATCTTTGAGGTACGAAAGCATCTTGTTGCCATAGCCATCACTAGAGTACCAGTCGTCCGGCAGCTTCTTGACATACTCGCCATCCTCCGAGTGGAGAGCAATGAAACTCATCGTCATGAAATCCGGAATGCGGTCCTGTCCTTCCAGCTGCGGTTCATAGGCGTAGTGATTCGAGCAAGCAGGCAAGTGTGCGAAGCTACGCTCGAAACCTCTCTTCTGGGGAGATCGCTCGGGTGTTAGGCCAAGATGCCATTTGCCGGCCATAAGAGTAAGGTAGCCGGCGTCGCGGAGAAGTTCTGGTAGGGCTACGACTCGCTCGTTCAGGTAGCCTTCATAGCCTGGCATGCCTCGCTGTGGAGCGGTGGACCAGTGTTTGGCGTTGCCTTCCGCTGGAGCATTCCTTTTCATATGTTAGCGTGTGTTGCTGATTTCACGAATATCGAGACGTACTGGTCGGAACGGTTGGTCCATTCGATTAGATTGCCCAGGCCAGCGATGTGGTGATCTGTGCCTGTCATGATCCTGTGCAGGGGATGGTATGTTAGCGTGTGGTCTCTGTCCATCGGCTAGCCGCAGACGAGCGTAACTTACATGGCACGACTTGGAGAACAAGCCGCCGCAGCGTGGAAGTCAGTGAATCGCAACCCATTGCTGGCAAGTTTGTCAAGATTTGGCGTCCTGATCTCGCCGCCAAAGCAGCCCTACGAAGGGTTCAAGTCAGCATAATATTCCAAACATTACATTAGCTCGCGGTCTGGCTTCTAAGTCTGTACTGCTCGCCCTGCCGCTGAGAGGCTAATACTGAGTCGGAACCTAGACCGCGAGATTGGAGTGTACCGTTCATACCAGATCACTGAATCCCAGATCATCTGCTACGATGACGAGGAAATTGGGCCTTTTGGATTTGTTGGTCGTCTCCATCTTGTTGTCAAGCTTGTGATAGTGCGTACTTCAGCTTCAAAGACGTAGCGTCGAAATCTAACAGCACGGTTGGGTGAGTTTGAAAGGAAGTTCACTTCGGTTATGACCCAAAAGAAGTTCTTGTTTACGTTCTTACACTACTGTATATGTAAGGTGTATTCAGGTGGAGGGTGTTCCCCGCAGCGAGGAGGAGAGCCCCACTTGGGTGATCAGCAGGAGTGTAACGTCCTCGTAGGAGGTAGCGGCGGCTATTTGGTTATTTGACCGCCTTGCTTGACGACGTGGCATTGCTGAAGAGGCTTGCGCGTTCCGTCGGCGTTTTGGAGGCCTGGCGCGAACTCAGGTTGATGAAAGGTGATCTTGATGTTGCAGCGGTAAGAATGCGAGGCAGCTTGACAGCGCTGAAAGCAAACCTTAGGGAGCATTATCGTCTGCGCTATGACCTATGCGTAGCAGCGACGCTTCGTTGGACAATGGTCAATCGAAGCTAGCTCTCCAATAGTATGCAATCTATCATATATCCAACAAAGCAAGACAACGATGGTTCTTGTTGAAGTGGTTTCTGGTTTCTTGGCCCACTATTCTGTGCTGTATCGGGCTAGCGCTTTCCGACCGCAACATTGAACTTCACCTCTTCTCACACTTCACATGCCATCACAATTCAACTGCCTTGAACGCTCTATGGTCCAGACACGCACCTTGACATGGCAATGTCTACAACAGTATGCACTATGAGCTTTCACTATGAGCTTTTCGTACACGCCTAGCCACTGCCACGGGGATGTGCGCGCAATGTGAAGATGCCTTTCTTCTCCAGCCCAGAGCAAATATGCCCTTAACTGATGAAAAAAAAAAATGTATTGACAGTCTCGCAAGAGACATGTCGGCAGATGGCAGAGGGAGTCGGCCCTCTGGCATTGCTCATTGCTCAGTGTAGGTAGTGGTCATCCACCATCAGTAAGTGCTCATCTCTGGTTAGGAGAAGGTGTGATTAGTCCCGCGCCAGTGGTATCTGGCAGCGCTTACCTCGTCCACCGGTCGATGAAACAGGCTGCTTGACAATACCAGTGAAGGCACCTCACAAGACTCGGACGAACGACCTCCGAGTGCGCAGACGGGCTATACCCACCCTCTGCGGTCGAAGAGTCGTGCCTCAATCGTTCACACGCAACACCACCGACACGACTCGAGCCCATGCGTACTAAGCGTGCGCGTGCTAAACCCCGCCCGACCACCAGACGAAAATGTGACGCCCGATCGAACATGGCCTTCGTTGGAGAAGCATTCGCAGTGCCGTTCCTGCCTCAAACTCGAGTGTGCCAGGATGCCGGCGGAAAGGTCGAGGCATTTCGAACCGAGTTTCGTGAGCAGGACGGTTGGAATTAGGACTTCCCACTGCACAGGGCACCCATGGGAACTTGGATGCGAACCACCACGGGCGATCGAGCTTCCACTGGGCGCATATGAGCACCCAGGTCAGCTGTCAGTCACCTCCCGTTTCGGACCCCCAACACTAAGGAATGGTACATCACCCAGAGAAGGCGCCATTCCCGGCCAGCGTTTGACCACCAACCGCTCAATGCAGTGAGGAAGCCCAGTCATCCTTCCGCTCTGTTAGCAGCCTGCCCATCGACCTTCTGATTCTGTTAGCGCACGTGGAAGGGGAGGAGGACTCACCTTGTCAAGGGAAATTAGGACTCGGAGCTTGATCGCCAAAAGGGGCACCGTAGAATACGTGATTGAACCACCAGAGCTACGGACGTTCAGGCCATTCAGCCGTCAGTCACCTCCCGTTTCGGACCCCCACCACAGCATTACCTGGACTTGGTACATCGCCCAGAGGAGGCGCCAATCTCGGTCAGCGCTCGACTGCTCACCGCTCAATCCAACGAGGAAGCTCTTTCATCCTTTCGCCCTTGTGTGATGGAGGAGGAAAGAAGAAAGCGGAGGAGAAAGCGGCTTATGTAGCCACGCTTCGCAGTTGCCAAGGCAGCTTGTGTGACTGCGCTTCGTGGTTGCCAAGCAACGTCGGTACGTGACTCATTGTAAGTGAAAGTGCTAGTCTGCGTACTTCGAAGTCCAACAACGACCGCCTGTGCTTCTCCCACGTTGCCGACTGTCATAGTCACTAAGAAGACAAACGCGCTAGCGCACTATTTGACCTCATGCATTTTCCTGCCAATCACTTGTTTCTGTGAAATTCTTCAAGCCAAACACTGCCTCTTGATGACGTCCGCAGAACCGTCTTGGTTGTTTCGAGTTGGGAAAGTTTGACTTGCACAACTCGGCCTTTCTTCTCTCGCGACATTTGCTTCTTCTCCCCAAACCTTGTGCCACGCTTGGATCCAGTTAACCACATCAACCGCAGACCATTCTCTGGTCTATTTTCTGGTGCAATGGCGACGAGACGAACGGACGCTGCAAGGACGGCACACACCGTTTCGAGGCGCGATCGCCGCCGCCCTGTCGCTACCGGTGTCCGAGTCAACACTCGAGCACCTGCTGTTCCTCGCCTCCAGCAAAATGCTCCTGATGACGAGCACGACAGCGACGAAGGCCACGTCCAGTTCTCAGAGAGATGTGAGTGATCCAAATGATACCACTAATCTGGTCTCACTGGAAGGCATGTTCTTTTCTGCACTCGTTGCTAATCTTTTAACCAGCCTCAGACACTCCTCCTACTCAAGCGAGCCTCGGTTACGATGATTCGCCTCCAAGTTCGACAGTGAAAGATCTCGGATCACACACGGCGAGTTCTGTGCAACTTGGTGCCGCGCGACTCCGCAGATTCAACTCGAGAATCTCCTGCCGCTCTCCAGCAGGCAAACCTGCACCAGTTCGTCCCACGCTGCAGAAAGTGCAAGAAGAAGAGTCTGAGTCTCAGCACAACGCTTCTGATGTCGAGCATGACAGCAACGACGGCCGCATTCAGTCGCCAGGTACACAATAGCCTCATGCTACGGGCATGTCTTAACTTATACGAATTGCTAACTCTCAAGTAGTTTCGGACAGTCGCGCTCAAACAGATCTCAATGACGGCTCTTCACCCACGATAGCGGAAGATGTCGCATCGCCCTCAGCGAGTCCTGCGCTACTTCACGCCGTGCGACTCGGCAGACTCACCCCAAAAACACCAGTTCGTCACACGCCACAGGGAGAGGAAGATGAAGAGCCCGAGCCCGAGCCCACTGCCTTTGAGATCATGCAGGGTATTCGCAAGCCACGCGGGCCTGCCGATTATTGGCTCCTCGACACCTATAGACCTCAGGCCTCATCACCACGTCCACAGCCCGCAACGATCGCTCCCCCCTCGCCGCTGAGGAGTGCTGAGATGATGGCTATGGCAGCCGCCAATCGCAATGGCGGTGCTGCCGCGGGAGACAGATTGTTCAACCGTGTAGCCATGAAAGCCATTCAGAAGGCCTTGAAGGGAGCTGAGCTGGGGCAAGCCGCATGGCAAATGGTTATAGAGACATTGTGTGAGGGATGGAAGCTCACTCGCGCATCCCGGCCGACACTTGCGCACTTCCTTCGCACGGCAATTCCAAGAACCCTGGCCACAATCAGAGACGTCCTGACCGCCGAGAAGACTCCAGAGGGGAGCACCCATGCTCCGATCCCTGGTGCATATCCCCTCATGGTCGAGGGGCTCGCAGCAGCGCAAGCAACATCTGTCGATCACGTCGAACCTGAGCCAGCAACACTTCAAACTCGGCCCCAGGCAGCACGCCCCCAATTTCATCTAACGCCTCCCAAGGGCCTTGCCTTGGCCGAGATGTTCCCTTCCAAGGAGTCCTCTGCAGAGGCACGCCCACGTTCTTTGTTGAGGGAACCAATGAGCCCACGCTCGTATGCGGCGTACGAAAAGTTGAAGTCTGAACAGGAGAAAAAGCACAAGTTCAGTTCCCTACGTCCGAGACCTTTCGACGCTTTCAACAGATATGCTCGTGCAGCGAACTCACGCCCAAGGATCGAAGACCTGCTCCCGGCGCTTCGCAACCCACGCAGATCACCTCCATCTGTTCAGGGTCCTCTGGATCCCGGATGGACTAAACAGCAAGCTCTCTGGCAGAGCGAGAATCAGCCCGCCCAGCAACTCGACTGTCTTGGGCCGTTTTGGGCCAAACGCCTCTCGCCCTTCTTGGGTGCTGACGGGAAGGAGCTACCTATGTTCAAATTGAACCAAGATCAACTCGAGATTTGCCGTGGTCTCGTACAGAAGGTTGATCCAAGTTACTATCTGCAGGCTGCTGTCATGCTGGTCCGTGACGACGGTGAGACCCTCGTGGCTATGAGAATAGAAGTTGACCCGTCGCCGTCATCGGATGACTGTGGACTTCTCACAGCCGGTTCAAGCGACCATGGCTCGACTTGGGATTTCGTCAATGCCACAAATGAGCTTGGCGATCCTACACGGGTGCTGTGCCTTTCGGAGTCACGCGAGGACTTGGCTCATCTTCAGAACGCGTCGAACAGCTTTTCGACGACCAACGGCTGGAACAGCAGCATAAGCTTCTTGCTGCGGGACAACTCTGTGGTGGAGGGCTCTTTGGTGTACCACGAGGACTACAGCCTGACTCTTGTGTTGGAGGACGGCTCTCTTCTGAACGGCGCGTTGATGCAGTGTGTTGTGGAGTATGACTCTGCAATGGATGTGGACGAGTCGATGTCGGATGCCTTCGACTGATGACCGCTTCAACGACTTCTGTTGAAGTAAAGAAGGCATTGTCGCTGATCGTACACAAGCGAACGAAGACAGGAACGACATGAACGACATGAATGATGAACGACATGAACGACACGAGTACAGATGACGGTGGCAGAACACTAGTAATCAGGGAAGCGGCAACGGAGGTGGTGACGATGGCCAAAGCCGCAGGCCCAGTACCAATTGTTTTGGTGTTACCAATCCTCATGTGGGTCTTGGGTGCAAGTACTTGGTGGTTGATTCGTGAGATTGCGTGTGACTTTTCGTGTAGTTTTAATACCATCAAACGTTAGAAAATGTCTCAATCTCAGCGGCTTATGTGTTGCCACCGTTGCTACTTTTCGCCGCATTCTCATGACAGCTGGTGAGATATATGTGTGTCCCAGATGATACCTCTCGGCCGCAAACGCAATTGAACCAATGTGTATACTGCAAAAGACCAGCACGACCCTCCGGACGTGAGAATGCATATCATCTCAGAAGGAATCTGGATCGTGATTACATGTATGCTGGAACACGGCAGGCACGGCACTTCGTTGATCTAATGCTGCCTCCATCGCAAGCTCGCTTGGGGCGTTAAATTTATATTCGATGATGACGGCATTGAAGAGATCCAAACATCGACAAGATCTCATTAGCGTATGTAGTTACGATCACATATGTGGTTGCTCAGAACGATAGACTCGGCTTCCAAAGATCAACACTATCCCGGCGACAAAATAAATCGATTCATGGTCTGAGTCTGTTGGTACCACGGAGATAGCACACTGGCACTCATGCTTTAGCTCCGCGACGAACGTACCTTGTTTCACAGTAGGATCGAAAGGAGCAATAATCAATCTTGGCGTAAGCGAACGTGGACTAGAACCTATACATATATTGTTGCGGGTCGCTACGCCAGCTTTGCGTTAGTCGCATGGATTGTGTGGGTCCATTCATCTTTCTGCCATCTGCGTCACCCGAGGTCGATGTTCGTATCCCGGCTCGCCTAGTAGTGACACAAATCCTTCGAGTTTCGCAGTAGATCTCTCTTCATCCTTTCGTGGCAAATACTGGAACAGGAAAAGCGTGCGTGCCTTGTGGCTTGCCTGAAGAGCATTTAAATCCGTGGTCACTCTTTGTTCTGCGGAAGTCTTGTATTTGTATCCTTGAGCCAATACCTGTTCCAGCTTGCAAATCGAAGCCTTTGGACCACATTCCATTGGCATTTGTCGCTGGAAAACGTGAAGCCACCACAGAGAGGCACTAAATCATGGCGACCGACGCCGCAAAAGGTCTCTTGCATGACATCGCCACCGCTGGTCAGGCATACGAGGCAGGAGACCGAGAAGCAAGGCAAAAGCTACTACGTCTATGCCAGGAGTTGACTGTCGAACTCGAGCAGCCTGGAGAGACTTTCCTGAGACATAACTGGGTAGAGGTTCGTGCAATATCCAATTGCCGGTCAATAATGTCCAACTTTAACGAGTTACTAGCCTACACGAGCGTTCTCGATCCGTATCGGCATCGATCTTGACATATTCAAGACATTGTCCGAGGATGGAGAGTCGCCAAAGTCCAGTGCTCAATTGGCAGCTCCGAAGAATGCAGATCCGCTGCTTGTTGGTACGGCCATCTCTGGTCTCGGAGACGATGACAAGGTTTGCTGAAAATCTTACAGCGAAAGTGATGCGCCACCTTGCGGCTGTTTCAGATGTGCGTGAGGTTGCCAGTGACCAATACGTCCACTCGAAGTACTCGCGTGGGCTGGCCTTGAACCCATTGGAGGACGCTTTCAAGTACATGTAAGGGCACGCTACTCGCGCCGTAGCTTTTCCTCACGGTCTGTCTGGATACTGATGCCTCACAGTTTCGACGACTACTACAGGGTATGGGGAGATACTCCCAAGTGGCTAGCAGAGCGAGGCTGGCAGCATGTGAACGATCTGCGAGACACGCCTGCATCGTTCACATGGGGAGCTCCAAACACCACCCTCTTCGAGTATCTCGCAACAAATCCGGCAGCGGGCAAACGCTTTGGAGCTATGATGGCTGTGCAAGCCTCTGGAAAGACCTCGTGGGCGGACGAGGGCGCTTATCCTGTCAAGGCGAGACTGGGAAATGCTGAAGAAGACGAAGTGCTTGTCGTTGACCTAGGCGGTGGAAGTGGTCACGACTTGCTTGGATTCAAGGCGAGACATCCAGATGTGAAGGGGAGGCTGGTGCTTCAAGAGCTACCTTACATGATCAATCAAGTTACAGGCAAAGTCGACGGCATAGAGCTGGTGAAACACGACTTCAACACCACACAGCCCATCAAGGGTACGTTTTCTCCTATTCTTCGAGGCTCATTACAGATCCATGACTAACGTGAGCGACAGGAGCACATGCATACTTCTTCCACCAGATTATGCACGATTACTCCGACGAGACATGCCGACACATCTTGGAGCAGATCAAGCCTGCCATGGGACCGAAGTCGAAGATCCTGATCAATGAGCTTGTCCTGCCCAATCAAGGCGCGCATTGGCTCACTACGTCTCTCGACTTGGGTATCATGACTTGTGTCGCGGCGCGTGAACGGACGGAGGAAGAATTCCGAGCGTTGATTGCTTCCGTCGGGCTGGAGATCGCAGGCATATGGAAACATCCGGAAGGCTACGATAGTGTCATCGAGGTGACTTTGCCGAAGAGTGGATAGTCGTGCGTTTCTTATAAATCTTGAGCTGAGACTGAAGAGAATGCAACAGACTCACTTGAATTGTCACTACCGATGGTTGTGATCTTCCATGGCTTCAGTCAGTGATCGATCGTAAATTGTGTTCTTGCGGCCTGCTCAAAGTCGAATACCTCCGCTATGTACTCCAAGAGATGTAAATTTTGTTCAGAGACGATCTGCTCATGTGGCTACATCCGACCTATATATGTCGTTATACTGTCTCAGGGCAGTATCATGCAATGCTTGTACATCACCATCCCCAAACCTTGCTGGATCAAGGGCATGTGCCATGTCTGCATCGTACGGCTCTCCTCGCAGCATCTTTATCAGTAAACGAGCCGACCCTGCTGCATGTGTGACCCAGATGGCGGCCGCAAGCCACAGGCCTTCCACCCCAGGGACCTGTCCGAGCAAGGGAAGGTTGTCGGGAGTCACTGAGAAGACACCGTTGATCAACTTTAAGTCTTCGTGGCGGCCGTCGGAGTCGAGAGAAGCCAGATTGGCAAGTTCTGCGTCCGAGGCTACTTTCGTTCGTGCTGCTTGGGCAATGACACCTCCGAAACTATTTGATGGCCATGGCTCGCTGGCTGTTGCGGCTGGATGCTCAACGTGGACGGGTGCGTGATCGTAAGAGCCGAGACCGTAGCGCTGGCCGTGAAATCGAGCGTACACATGATCTTCCGGCCATCTGCAGAACGGAGTTTGGGTGCGTTTTGCCCGCTCAGCGGTGTAGACGTAGGGATGTGCGACTGGTACAATTGGCACAGGTAGGCTTGTGGCAGACTGGGCCAGTAATTGAGTCCAGATACCAGTGGCGATAATGACTTGCTTCGCCTGTAAGATCTGGCCGTTGGCGGTTCGTACGCCGCGTATTGCGCCGTCAGCGATCTCAAAGCTGTCCACATCTGCCTCAAGCGTCTCGACACCACTACGGCGAGCCTCAGCGCGGTAAGCCAAACAGAGTGCATGCGGATCCGCAACACCATCTGTAGGGAAGTGAAGCGCCTTCTCAAAGGAGCCCTTGCTCACGAACGTGGGCACGACAGAAGCAGCTTCTTCTCCCGTAAGAATGCGAGCTTCCAAACCGCTGGCATTTGCTTTCTGACACCTCTCGTTTAGCTGACGGATGCCTTGCTCGCTACGAGCGAGTTCCAGTCCTGCAACGCGCTTGAAGACCTCCGGGAACCGCTCGTACTCTTTCAGAGAGTTCACAGCCAGTCTTGTGAGCACATCGCTCTCGTTGAATTGTCCGAGGAATCCAGGAGCATATCCGGTCGACCCGACTACCTCTTCGAAAGACCGGTCGATTAACAGGGTACGACCAGAAGATTTGTCTTCTGACAAGAATGCTGCAAGAGCTGATCCGACGATGCCGGCGCCAACAACGATAGTCGTATATTTTTCGGTCTCCTGCGTGGTCATTTTTACGATTGGGTTGCGTTTGCTGTGAGCTCAACTTCCTGGATTCATTGTTTTATCGGATTATGGCTATGACGTATAGCCACGCATGGACAAGTATGCCATTCGAGTTGTTGTCTACAGGGCGTAGAGCATGGGACGGCGTGTTGACAATGTGCCCGTCGGTTTCGCCGTACAAGGGCTAGCATGCCTTGGCCGCTATCGGCAACCCGCAAGCCGCGCCCTGCTCAGTACAGATAGCAAAGTTCGTATATGTAACATTTTTGGCCGACTAATACATGCTTCGTCCGGGTTGATGAACGCACAAATCTACAAAGGATGACAGCAAGGACAAATTTGATGGTGAGATCGTTTACTATCTCTACCTCAAAACTTTTCAGGCACTCTGTTACCGAGAGCCTGCTATGCATACCCGTCGTCCCGGGCGCTTAATGCTATCTACCGTCGCTTTTATATCCCATGTCCATGATCAAAGCGCCAACGCTAAGCCGCCCCTTGGGACGGCAACCCTACTCCAAAAATGTAAACAGATTCGTGTGCACGACGTTGAGAGCGCGGTTAGCCTCGCGCTCCTCAATGACGCAGGAAATGTTGATCTCGCTGGCGCCCTGCGAGATCATCTCGATGTTGATGCCTTGCTCTCCGAGAGTGCTGAAGAAGCGGCCACTGATGCCGACCATGCTGCGCAGCTGGCGGCCCACCAGGGAGATGATGGCCATGTTCGGGACAAGATCGACGTCGCCCCAGACACCAAGGTCGTTGACGGCACCCTTGAGTGCCTCGTCCTCGATGCGTAGTTCCTCTTCGCTGTGGCCGGAAAGCAGAGAGATCTCCGAGTGCAAGGCCATGGAAACGTGAACCTCAGAAGAGGAAATGAGGTCGACACTGAGGCCGTGCTTGTCCAGAATGCTGAAGATGGACATGAGGAAACCGTGAGCACGGGTGCGCTTCTTGCTGTGCACGTTAAGCACAGTGATGTTGCGCTTGATAGTCACAGCCGTCGGGCGCTTGGGCGTGTCATGCTGGCTCAAGTTGGAGACCGAGCGGTCACGGAAGAGACCAGTCCTCTTGCGCACCTCGCCGTCAAAAGCGTCAGGAAGAATGACGGTACCGGCGTTACGCGGGTTCATGACGTTCTTGATCCTGATCGGGATGCTGGCACGAATGACTTGGTCCATGGTGAATGGGTGGATGACCTCAGAACCATAGAAGGTCAATTCAGCAGCCTCACTAGGCGTGACAGAGTCAAGAAGGCGAGCGGTGGGCACCTTGCGTGGGTCGGCGGTAAAGATACCGTCAACTTCCTTCCAGATCTGGAGCTCCTTAGCACGGAGTCCAACAGCAGCAAGAGCGGCACACAAGTCGGTGTAGCCACGGCCCACGTTCTCCAGGAGACCTCCAGGGACAGCGCCGAAATAGCCAGTAATGACAGGCACAGCATCGTCGCCGTGTGCGTTGACACGCTCGGCAATGGCAAAGGCCAAGTTCTTGTAGAACTCATCGTCCAGGCCCTTAGCAACCAGCTGGAAAGTGATGACGTCGCTCAGGTCGATGTACACTGCATTGGCGCCACGGTCCTTCAAGAGAGCGGTCATGTACAAGCAGCTGAGCTTCTCGCCGACCGAAATGATCATGTCGTTGGTCTGGTTCGTGACCGCCTTGAGGAATTGGGCGCTCTCCAGGATCTTGAGCAGCTTGAAGCATTCAGCGTCGACTTCCTTGACGAAGTTCTCCTGGATCAAGTCGTCGGAGATAGCATCCTGGCCAGCCTTGATGTGGTCGACACGGATGGCCTCGACAATGTCGCGGAACTTCTGGGAGTCCGCCTCGAGGACATCCCGAGCAGCGCGCAGAAGACGGTTAGTCGTACCCTCGCTCTTGGTCGCGGTGCTGCGCGCAGAGCAGACAACAGCGACACGGTGTTCGCTCAGGCTTGCACTATTATTTCTCCAAGTCAGCAATTGTCCCCAATACCAAGACTTTCCCAAACGTCTTTTCCCCTCCACCGCCAAAGAATTGTCCGCTCCCCCACTTACAGCACAATGTCCTGGGCGATTCCCACCGCGAACTTGCCCACGCTCGTACCGCCGAATTTCTGCACGACCCAGTTGCCTCCGGTCGGCAAGTCCTGCTCCTTCTGGTGTATTCTGTTGATCTGGAACTCCATTGTGAATGTGAAGTTGGTGCGTTCGGGTGAAAAGTAGAGACTTTCAGTCGATGGTGTATTTGCGTGGCTGTTTGAGTGGTTGGGTTTGCTGGAGCGATTTCAGAGGATCGAAAGCGTGTTTTGGTTGTACTGTATATCAAGAGTTACGTGAGGTGTGAAGTGCAAAGAGGATGTGGCAGTCTGGACGAATGGCTTCTTCGGAGTGACTCGGCGAGGGTGGGTATAGAAAATGGCTCCACATCGGCTCCGTTGTTGAGGTGAGTCAAAAACAGCGATAATATTACCGTGATGGCCTTGCTACTACAATTTTCCCGTGTTGGGCAATTGTCCACCCGAACATGACATGCAGTCCAACGTTTGGACTGAGACCATGTACGAAGCATTCCATCGTGTATATACAACACTTAAAGCATCACATCAGCCATCTTGCAAATTGAATCATCGATAGCCTCCCCACCCATTTTGAGAGAGGCGGCCAATAAGCTCAGCACGCCATCCTGGAATCTTTGTGTTCTTTGGTCAGGAACCAAACTTTCGATCTGTGAAGCCCAAGGCTAATTCCAGTGCCACGGCAGATCCTTGTAACGCGGCATTTTTTGGTGCCCTTCACGATTGGATATACGTCGTTATTCCTCTATAATCTCGAGCACTGGCTGTATTGACTGCAGTCTGGTGGCTGTCTGCAGCGTAGTCTTGCTCTCTCGCCGGCGTATGCTACAAGCCGGTATCGCTGTGGTATCGCTTGCAGTTTGTCATTCGCGTTTGTAAGACTGCTTAGGGCAAATGCCGAGGAAGTGCAAAATCACAAGTCGCCGCCCCAAACATCGGCAATTCGAGCAAAAACGATGGACTGACTGGCTACGCTCGTCGTCTATGTTCAAATCCCGTACTACGCTCTCGGCGGCACGGCGAACAGCACGAAGTTTGAAGCCAGACCGCGAGCCAAGGTAAAATCCAACAAATTGATGTTACAATTCTGCGCAGCACTTTGAGACTTGTTACAATCATCACTTCGATGAGACAGGAATATAATAGCATAAGAGACATATGTTGGGACTGGTTCAGAGCCTACATTCAATTCTCACGAATCTGGGTATATCAATTCGACGCCTTTCCTATTTCCAAGCGACCGCAGCCGCTTAACACCACGCTAATAAAATCCAAATCCAGTGATACCAACAACACATGCGGCATACGCCTGACAGCGACTTCTGTCGATGCTGCTCGGCATGCTCATGATATTTTTCTTCCTCTTGCTGCCAGTCTTGCCTTTGCTGCGGCCAAACGATCCTCACTGACCTCAGTCCCGTCCTTGGCTCTTATAGGCGCACTGCTTGCTCCCGCTCGCGATGTCTGCGACGGAACGGCAGTATCCTTGGAGCTGCTTGAGCCCCCGATGGCTGCCCGAGACGGACTGACATTCTCCTTAAAATCTGCCCGTCCAGAGGGCGTCGGACGAGCAGGCAGGGGCTTGTCTGTTGCACTAGCAGTCAAAGGATGAGCACGACCGTCAGGATCGAATGGACCGGAAGGCAGAAGTGGTGACCGATAAGTGGTAGGCTTTTCGGACAAGGGTTCTGCTTTCATCTCAGATTTGAAGTCAAAAGAGTCGCATCTGTCTTGGTCTTTGGCGTCCTTTCCTGGAGGTGCAAGTGTTGGATTATCGCGCAAGAAGGCCGGGGTACTTGCTGGTGGTCGCTCAGCATCGGGCGAACGTTGTGTTGATTCTTGTTGCAACGTCCTGTCTTTGTGTTGGGCATTGATACTCAGCGACTTAAGCGGAGTCAAACTCGTTCCACTTGTGACAGCTCTACCACTCCTGGTGTTTCCAATCTGAAGATCAGCTTTGCTGGGCGTAGCAGGTCCTTCGGTCGCCAGACTATGACTCCAAATATCTGATGGTAAATTGCCTGCTTGATGGCGGGTCCGTGATCGTGCGCCAGTAGCTTCGACTTGTATGTCCACTGATTGTTTCCTCGTTCGCGGTCTGCAGGATGCAATATCAGGTGAATCTGGCACGATCTCTTCGTCGAGGGCTTTGGTGCTGGGTTGGTCTGTAGAACGGGAACGGGTGTGTACTGGCCTTGCGGCGGTATTTGCACCTTCACCAACCAACACGCTCCGACGAATAGATGATCTTGCGTTCCTCATTGGCGATGCTGATCGAGCACCATCCACCTGACTTTCGAAGGCTTTCAATAGTGCTTCTAGCTTCTCCACCTTCCTCTTCTCCTGCCTCAGCTGATCGGCGAGCTCTGTACATTGCAAATCTTTCTCTCTAGCGAAGCTTTTCGCGGCTCTTTGCTTGGCTATGAGCTTTTTCATCTCTCGCGTCGTGTTTTCCCGATATATGTCGTACTCTCTCTTCCAGTATCTGCCCGATTCCAAGTCTGGCTCGTCAGCGTCGCTACAGTTCTGCTCTCCAAGTTTCGGATCTTCGTTTTTCTGGTTCCCGATTTCGGCAGCTTTCTTCTTTGCAGACTCATCTCTTGCCTTGTGCAGGTCCTCCGTAAGCTTGCTGCGACCCCTCTTGCGGTCATGAGGAGTTCCGGCATCTTCAATCTTGTCGGCTGGTTGCACCCATGGGCTGGGGAATTTGCCCGGGAAGTCGACAGGCAAGCCAGTCTTGCTCCCCTCCTTCAACTTGCTCTTCGCATTGTCCGCGACGTAATCTCCGAATGTGACAGTCTTTCGTCGCGCAGCAGCGGTGCCGGGCGTCATAAGAATTCCCTTAGTAGGGGAAGGCATAGGCTCCGGTGCATCGTTCTGCCGCACGAGACCAGCTGCATCTCCAGCACTTTTCGGTCGCGTGATTTGTGGTCGCGTTGCTCGTGCAGCGGTCGTTGGTCGGTGTCTCTCTCGTTCGTTTGCGGAATGGCGACGCGGGTTCAGTGGTGCTTGCTGTGGAGTCCCGAAGATGGCATGTTTGAATGCGCGCACGGCAAACACAGGCGCGGGCGTCTCAGGAGCATCTATCAGTACGCTGGTGTCTTGATCTATCGCGATTGTCAGTCAGCTGCGAGTGCGACAAATTCAATGTTTCGCTGCAGGTGTTTGTTTACCTGTGCCTTCAGGCTGCTTCGCGCCGGCAAGCCAATGTAACATCTTGAAGGTCGTGAGAGACGTACGCTTGTTAGCAATAACGCGTCTCTTCAACGAGCGTGGGAGAGTGGACGCCGGCGCAAAGGATCGATGTGAGACATTCAATGTTTACTGGCGTCTTGTGTTTACCAACGGCGTTGGCGTCCCCCGCAACAATCTGCGCCGCCATCTTGCTGCTCGCTGGCTGCTGCCCGAGACCGACGAGCGGAGACCCTGATCTTTCGTCACATGCTCTCACGCCGCCTTATGCCTGACTCGTCCACCCACCGCCCATTCACTACCAAAACACATTCCATACACCAAATCAAGGCAATGTTCTACGTGTAAGGGACTGCAGCTTCGGCTGTTAGTCTTCCTGAGTTGTCCACATGAGGTGGCCGTAAAGCCCTCATCAAAGCAAAAGCAAATATGGCGCCCAAATCGCACGCGAACAAGAAAACACCAGCTACACCAAATGTCCAGAAACACGTCCAGCCTATCGATCAGGCGGCCGGACCACCAATCAACTACGCAGAAGTCCAAGCCGAGGAAGTCGAGGTCTTACAGGCCATCTACATGGAAGACTATAAAGAAGTAGAGACGAAGAGTGCCTGGAGCAAGACCACCGACCTACGATTCAAGCTGAAGCTCCGATCTTACAGCGATGCCGAAAGCTACGTCGTTCTCTCAGTACAGTTGACTGCCTCGTACCCCAAATCGGCGCCAGTCCTGGAAGTCTCAGCCTTGCAATCTTTCCACGAGAGGACCCAGAAGCGAATTCAAAATGTCATCCGCAACCGCCCGCGGCAGATGCTTGGAGAAGTCATGGTCCACGCTATCGCCTCCGAGATCCAAGACGCTCTGGAAGATGCCGTTCAAGCGAAACAGTCTGGCACTCTACCAAGTCTGGAGGAGGAACGTGCAAGTGCAGAGGAGGTGGCTTTTGCTCTAGCCAAAGAAGCGGAGGAAGCAGAAACTCGTCGCAATCTCGCGGCCCGGGAAGAAGAAGACCGTGTGTTGAAGCAGATGGTTGATGAAGAGGTCACTCGTCGACAGAAACGTCGACCCACTCGCACCAGCAATGGTGACGGTGGCGATCTTGTGGCCCTCCATGTCAACGATGAAGTGGTGACTTTCGAACGTCCAGCAAAACTCTCTGTTGGCTCGGAGCAGCTCGAGTTCACAAAAGTCAGCATCGTCAGTCATGGTCGAGGATTCCTCCTGGCCAAGCCAACACTCATGCCTGGTATCCTACCGCCATTGGTTGCTATCAAACGTTATGCTACACCAGAAAAGCCACGTGCAGATCTCCTCAACATCGAGAAAATACTGGACGGCGTCTGCGCGCTGAGGCATCAGAATATCCTCAGTGTGTACGCCTACAGAATCGACAAGGTTGACCTGCACTCCGAGTTCACTCTTTGCACAGAATACGCCTCTCGTGGAACTCTTGAGGATCTGCTAAGTCTTTGCGGGCCACTTCAGCCCAGTAAAGCTCGACAATTCACCATCCAGCTCCTGGAGGGACTGGACGATTGTCACCGGAAAGGCATCGCCCATGGCAGCCTAAGCGTCAAGACGGTTTGCATAGCTGGGACTACCTCTCCAACTCCAAAGCTGGCCAATGTTGGCTACACCAACGTCATTCAGTCCGAGCAATACGAACTACCCACCAAGTGGAAGGCACCGGAAGGCTCCTCGTCCATTTCGGAAAATTTAGCGCGGAAGACTGATATATGGATGCTTGGAATTTTGGTATTGCAGATGTTCCTTGGACTAGACGTTCTTGGTCAAGGCTCACCTTCAAATCTGCTCGAGAAGCTCTCTATAACAACATCTTTCGAAGATTTCGTTCGCAAGATGCTCAATTGCGATTCCAAGAAGCGTCCAAGCGCATTCGATCTTCTGCCGGTCGAATTCTTGAGGACTGATGCGGACGCTATGGAGTCTGAACCAATCGTCGACAGACGTGGCGACAGATCATCGTACTCTGGGTTGAAAAGCCCGTTCAAACGACGCTCCCGCCACGGCTCATCAAATGTCATGGATCCTGTATCTCGTTATACAAACGACTTCACAGAGATTGGCCGCCTTGGTAAAGGTGGCTTTGGAGAGGTGGTGAAGGCGCGCAATAAACTTGACGGCGGAGTGTATGCCGTGAAGAAAATTAGCCAGGCACCTCAGCTGGACCAGATACTGTCAGAGGTCATGCTCCTCAACAGACTGAACCATCCATACGTCGTCAGGTACTATTCTACTTGGGTAGAAGAGACTCTGCATGCGTTCCCGGAAGAGGCGTTGTCAACCACCGAGGGGACAGTGACGGAAGACGCGACCGAATTTTCTGACGACTCGGAACATTCAGACAGTCAACGCTTTGACTTTGGCTATCAAAGTACAAGTGGTCTGGACTTTGTCAGTTCAAGCGGGTACCCCAACATCGAGTTTGGAGGAGACAGCGATTTCGAAGCCAGCATCACGAACAGCGATCCCGATGACATTGGATTTGAGTTTGAGGCAAGTTCTCAGGTGGGTGACTCTGACGATTCAACGACGAAAAGCCGCCTACGACTCAAAAAATCTCGTTCCGAGTCCCGCAAAGCACAATCGACTTTATACATACAGATGGAATACTGCGAACGTCAAACATTGAGGGACTTGATTCGCAAAGCTGCTCTGACCGAGGACGACTCTTGGCGATTCGTTCGCCAAATCACGGAGGGACTTGCTCACGTCCATAGCCACGGCATCATCCACCGCGACCTCAAACCTGACAATATCTTCATTGACGTCGCTGGAAATCCTAAAATTGGCGACTTCGGCTTGGCTACCACCAGCCAATATCACGTTACCGACAAACTTACTTCCATGAGTGGAGCCACAGGTGGAGACATGACACGCAGCGTCGGCACCACGTTGTACGTTGCACCGGAACTGCGATCGGCTTCTGGTGTGACTTACAATGACAAAGTCGACATGTACTCTCTTGGTATAATGTTCTTCGAGATGTGCGAGCCATTCGGCACCGCAATGGAGCGCATCCGTGCTTTGCAAGCAATTCGTGAAAAGGATCATGAGCTTCCACTCGCATTTCAACCCAACGGACCAAAGGCAGCCCAAGGCAAGCTGGTCGAGTGCCTCATTGCCCAGAAGCCGAGTGAGAGGCCCAGCAGTACGGAGCTGCTTCGGGGTAATATGGTGCCAGTCAAAATCGAGGATGAGACTATCAGGCAAGCTTTGAGCGGTCTGTCAGATCCACGTTCTCCCTACCATCAAAAGATGATGTCAGCACTCTTCTCACATGATCAGGCAAGCAGCAGCAGAGTCAAAGCCCTAGCATGGGATGCCAAAAATCACACCACAAATGATGCCACGTCCAGACTGCGTATGCGCACTGTCACTAAAGGTATCATCGAATCGGTCTTCCGGCGTCACGGAGCAGAAGAGATGAGAAGGGAGAGCGTGTTCCCACGGTCGGGTTACTACAGCTACGCCAATGTCGTCCAGCTTCTTGATGCATCAGGCAACCTGGTACAATTACCGTACGATTTGACACTTCCATTCGCCAGGCAATTGGCCCGCAAGGAGTCATCATTGCGACACGTATACACCTTCGATCGGGTTTACCGCGATGCTTTCTCCGGAGGTCCGCCACGAGCCAACGAAGAGGTCGACTTCGACATCGTCAGCCTTGCAGGCAGTGAAGATCAGGCTCTTGATGACGCCGAAATTGTCAAGGTCTTGGACGAGGTGGCTGACGAGTTGCCAAACCTCAAGTCATCTGGCAACATTTGCTTCCACCTCAATCACGCTAATGTTCTAGATGCAATCCTTGAATCATGCAGGATTCCCACTGCCCAACAAGCCACTGTCAAGGAGACTATCAGCAAACTCGGGTACCAGTCATACACATGGTCGAAGATTCGCACTGAGCTGCGCTCCGTTGCCATCGGCCTCTCCATCACCATGGTGGATGACCTCCAGCAATTCGATTTCCGCGACACGCCAGAGAAAGCATTTGCCAAAGTCCGTAGCCTTATGGAACCTGCTGGCTCGCGTCTCATTGCGAAACTTGATAGCGGTATCAAGCACATGAAAAATGTGCTGCAGAACCTCAGTCATCTGGGTCTTCACCAGAAAATGTATGTCACGCCTCTCGGCAGCTTTAATGCCAAATACTACGACAACGGAATCCTCGTACAATGTGTACACGAACGCAAGTCTACCAAAGACGTCATCGCGGCTGGTGGACGCTACGACAGTCTGATTGCGGCGCAACGAGCCTCGAGCGCCAGCCATACTCCTCAAGGCGCTGTCGGAATCTCAATTGGACTTGACCGTCTCGTCGCCAACATCCTCAAGAGTGCGAAAGGAAGCTCAAAGTCCCTGTCGGTGAAAGACAACAGCAGCCAGCATCAAACTCTCGACAAGCGATGCACTGTTTTACTGGTGGCTGGCGGCACTGAAGCTGTTCGCGTTGCTGGCCTCAAGATCTTGTCATCACTCTGGGCCAACCACATCAGCGCAGAACTTGCGATAGATGAGCGAACCTGGGACAACGAGGACCAGTACCGCTTCATCGTCACTTTGCGCCACGAAGCATCTAACACAGTCAGAGTTCGCGGCACAGGTGAGGATGCCAGCGAGTCGGACATTCCCACGATCGCTCTCGTCAGCCACGTCCACCAAGAACTTCGAGAACGCGAAGGAACGAAAGCCCGCCATCCCACGCTCACCCGCCAACCGAGCAGCCACCAAGAAGCAGAGCACAAGGGTAATGTCCAAGTGCTTTTGGCTCAACACCGCAGCAAAAAGTCAAACAAGTACCATATCGTCCAAGCTGCCGAACGGCAGTGGGCTGAGAAGTTGGATCAATGGAAAGATGCCCCGATCTTGGCAATCGAGACTCGAGACGACGTGCTGGAGCTGCTGCGAGAAACAAGGCTCGGTGATCCAGAGACATGGCGGAGGATGGTACAAAGCGTGCAGTTGAACGAGAGGCAGTATCTCCAGCAGGTACAAGATATTCTGGCGGGATGGAGGAAGGAGTGGACGGAGGGTGAGGGTGTCAGGGAAGCTTGTGTTTTCAACTTCCGCACGGGTCATAGTGTGTATTATGATGTGAGCTTGTGAGACGATAGATGAGAGTAGGAAGTTATGAATTGTATACGAACGCATCTCCACACCCGCAATGCCTCCCTCGAAAGAAAGAGCGAAGGGTCACCATGGTGGCTCGGAATTCGATCGACTGAAGTGATTTCATGTCCACACACAACGCTAGTGCGGCTCGTTCGGCATTCACACATGTCACCAAGGCGATCAGGGTCTGGCGCATATCTATAAACGTACATGTATGAACGTGCTTACAAGAGGTAGGCGAGCATTGAAGTATGCATCTTGTACAACCCCATGTCAATTGGAGTCATGGTAGCAGGATAGCAAGTGGGAGCTATAGCAGAGCTTGAGCACAGACGTCTTGGTCTTGCGCACACAGATTCGCATCATGTGCCAGGATGCGGTCATAATTCATGAAAGGCATTGAAAGCATTGTTCAGCAGCAGAAATCATTGATTGTCAAACTACTTGATTGTCGCACGCCGAATGCAAGTCAAAGGCAGCTTCCGCGATGTGCAGATCAGGCCGGTGTTAGACAAGCTCCAGTTGGTGCAGTCGTAAGGTCCTTCACATCAACTCTGGGTGCATTGAAGCAAATCCTTCCAGTTCCAACCCCAACGTTAAATCGAAGCCATTCCGTGGTCGTAAAGGCAAGCCGTCATTCGTAGCGCGAAGTTGTGGTCATTTCTTCAACGCAAGGCGACTTGTGGTCGCGTGATCGAGGTTGTTATGTGTGGGTGGTGCTGGTCGTCATTGCAGGCAGAGAGGGGGCGAGTCGCTTATTTGCTGTGGAGATTGTTAGCATTGGTCGCAAGCGAGTATAGGCAAAGCATTGGATGACTTACGATCTGGCTCTCGTCTTTCTTCTCTTACGCTTCAGGCGACGCGTGCGCTTTTTCCTCCACTTGGCTCTCATCTTGGCTGCTAAAAAGGGATGTTAGTCGCTGATTGTGATGACGGCATGGCGAACGCCATTGGGCGCAAGCGTATACTCACATTTGCTTAGGATGAGATGGGATGAGTGAGAGAAGAACGTTTGCCTTGCCAGACCTGAAGTTGATGTCCTCTGGTGTGCGGTGCGGGGCCTAGCGGCTTGGCGGGTTTCACGTGATGGAAGCCTTCAGACGTCAGCCGACCAGCAACATCTGGAAACCATCAATTCAGTTTCACATGTCCCGAAGTACATCAGCGATCCACAGCTTGCGATTCGATCTTCCAACATCATCTGAAAGTCTTTCGGGTGCAGCTCCGTCCGACATGGCGGGCACCTCTGGTCGTGATCTGGCAGTGGCCTACTTGATCTTTCATCGCGCCGACAATACTAATGCTGAAGGTGATATTCCCATCTATGCAAATGCTGAGTTCGACCTTGGCAGAGACCAAGTCAATAGCATCTTGGGTGTCAACGACGGCACAATCTCAAAACATCACCTGCGATTCCATTGCGTGACTTACGGTGTAAATGACATCGCTCCCATCGAGCCAATGGTATATGTTCGCATCTTGTCTCGTCACGGTGCGAGGTTCTCACACAAGATGCCAGACGGAAGCAATTCAACATGCTTCCTTCAAAATGGCCACTCTGCCGTTCTGCTCAACCACGGCGACATCCTCCAACTTTCCGCTAAAATCTCTATCAAATTCATCGCACTCCCCGCTGAACCTGACGAACGCACAAGCCTTGGAAGCGCTGCTGCTGCCGAAGCAAGGTCCTTCGAGAATCAATACACCATCGCGCCGCGTGCATTGGGTGTAGGTGGGTTCGCCACTGTGTTTCTGGCCGTCAACACAAAAGCCCGTCGACAGGTTGCTTGCAAGGTTGTCCGATTGCCCAAAAACCCTCCAGTCCCCCACTCAAGCGATTGGACTTCAGAGAAGGGACGTCAAAGTCCTGCCAATGCAGAAAGTTCTCACATCGTCCGCCATCGAAAGAAGTGTCAAGAGCTCCGCAGAGAATTCGAGGTTCTCAAGGGTATTGACCATCCCAACATCATCAGGCTCGAGAGAGCCATTTACGCGACAGATCACATCTTCATCTTTCAGGAGCTGGTCACCGGCGGTGATCTGCTGTCTTACCTCGAAAGAAAAGGTGGGCTTGATGAGCCCGAAGCGGCCGTCATTGTGTTTCAGCTACTGAAAGCGCTTGAGTACCTCCACGGTCATGGCGTTGTGCACCGCGATATCAAACCCGAAAACATTCTCCTGACATCATGGCGCAAAGGCGCAAGGATCGTGCTTACTGATTTCGGCCAAGCAAGAAAACTGGTTGACGATGGCAAAATAGCGAAAGATGCACGGGCAGTCTCCCGGATGTGCACGGTGGTGGGAACTAAAGGATATGCCGCACCGTACGTGATTGAGGCTCAAATCTGAAAATAACTTACTAATAGGATATGCACAGTGAAGTCTACCTGAGACCTGACGACCAGCGTGCAGACTCCAAGTCAGGGTACAATGAGGCGGTGGACGTCTGGTCGGTCGGTTGCCTGGCTGGCACTTTACTCACTAATGCGTTCCTCTTTCCTCGGGATCGGAGCGCCCGTTCCCGCAGCTCTGGACCTGACGATACTGCCGACCTGACAGTGGCGTTCAACCTTCAGTTCTTGGACACTTCTGAGGACTGGCAAGGGGCGAGTCGCAAGTGCAAGTCCTTCATCAGAGGTTGCACTATGGTAGACGACTCTCAACGCTTGACTGTTGCACAGGCATTGCAGCATCCATGGGTGGCACACCCAAGCTTCGCAGCAGCAATGCGCGCCGAGCATGCTCGGGCCATTGCCGACTGGACGCCTCGTACCAACTCCACTGATGTGATCGAATACCTCAAACCTCCGCTTCCCACCAAAGAGGCACTCAAGACCGCGTATGAGGCTCGGCTGCATGAAGAGGTCCGCTCGCATCATTTCCCGTCTCCAACAGCACCAGTGCCAAGTCAATTCAGAGCGTTCAACGCGTCCGTTCGCCCTTCTGTGGTCGATCAAGTGAGGCTGTCCCCCATCGAAAGTCAGAGCACGCGGTCGCACAGACCGGCATCATCGCTTGATATCACTGCTTCTGATGCAGAGACCAGTCGGCTAGCCAATACCAAGACCAAGACACGCCACGAAGACGAGGAGATGTCATACGCATCGATTCAAGATTACGCGCCGCCGATCGTATACACAAAGTCGGCGATGGACACCCAGGATGGTCTGGCGCAAAGCGCATGGGGAACGCAGCTCGCGCAGTCGATGGACCTCGACGGGTAGACAATGGCAAGGGACATTGCGAGATTCCGTGCTTAAGCTCGATTTGGGGGTTGTGGATTTCATTTCCTTTTCTTTACCATCCGCTCATGATGTTATGAGGACTTGCTGATATGACGGACGATGAATGTCTCTACAGACTAGAAGAATGGTTCGTGTACGATCGAATCGTTCAATGGCTTATGGCAGTACATGTATGAGACGATCAAGACGCACTTCATGTGCCCCATTATTCATGCATCGTCCTCGTCACCTTCGTCTCTCATTGAAGTGTCAGCATTGCCATCCTCATCTGCCATGGCTTCGTCGCCTTCTTCGCCATCCCGATCTTCCGAATCCTTCGCTCCCTTTTTGTCTTTGCCGTTCTCCTCGCCAGTGGGGAACGAGAGATGCTTCCAATCCTCAATCTCTTCGATGACACTTCTTAGACGATCCCTCACAGACTCGACCGCGAAGCTTCCCAGCAGCAATCTCAGAGGCGGATATCTACAATGTCCCAGTTGCCATACCAATTCTGCACCTTTCACGGCACTGACAGGCTGTCGATCTGAAAGCCACTGCACAATTCGCCTGGCGTGACCGGCTGGTGCTGTCGGGCCGCTGTACGGCTTGCTAGCAGGCTTGACGAAGAAGTGCCCGTACGTTTTCAGCTTCACGTCGCGCACCTCTGATGTGTCGGCTGCTTTGTCGTCCAGACCCGTGGGCTCGTCCAATCGCATATGACCCGGCTGTACCAGCGTAGCTTTGATCCCGAAAGCATCAACCTCATACAGCATGCTCTCGATCAAGCCTTCTGTCGCATACTTCGTAGCGCAATACGGTCCCAGCCCAGGCACACCCAGCGCGCCCGACGTCGACGAGAAGATCAAATACCGGCCAGCATTCTCGCCCTCTTTGCGATCCGCAGCCTGCGCGCGAAGCTGCGGCAAGCTAAGCTGTATAATATTCAGCGTCCCCATGAAATTCGTCTCAAACTGCGACCGCAAATCGCTGTCGTCCTGATCCTCGCAAGCGCCAATAACGCCGTAGCCCGTCGCGTTCACGACGATGTCAATACGCCCCCAGCGCTTGACGCTCTGCTGCACGACGGCGGCCACGGTGTCGCGCACGCGCACGTCGCACAGCAGGCCGAGACACTGCTCGTGCCAGCCCTGCATCTGCGCCAGCGTGTTCTCGTGGGTGCGGCCGACGGCCGTCACGCTGTCGCCGTGACCCAGGGCCTTCTTCACCAGCGAGCGGCCGATGTGGCCGGTGGCGCCAAATATCAGCCATACTTTGGGCGTTGGCGGGTTGGCTTCCGAGGGCGGATCGGTGCTGGGCGGTAGGGAGAGGCGGGCGGGGAGGAGGTGTGAGGAGGGCGAGGTGGGTTCTAGGGGTGAGGTGGCCGCCATTGCGGCGTGTATATTGTTGGCAGTGCTACATGTCGGGGTGGTGGGAGGAGCAGGAAGATGGTGCTGAGTGTGTTTCGGGAGTTGCTGAGCTTCAGTCAATCAACTTTGGTATGCTAATTGATTGGCTGTGAGAGGACCTCAAATGCCGAATTGATGGGCGACGTCATGCGATCTTCGCCCGCATTTGATTGAAGTCGAGTCGAATTGGTGATGTGGTTGCCAGAGCGGTACCTTGCATATTCCAGCAGTAAAAAATAATATACACAGCCCGGTAGTTGTGCCTCTTCCACTACCATGTCCCGCGCTAAGTTGCAGGCAGCGCAAAGTAGGACACCTCCATCGCTCACACCTCACAAAACATCCTGCTAACAATCCTCCCTGCAGACGCGCAGCAACAATATGGCACATCATCTTCCTCAGCTGGCTTCGCCTCAGGCTTCCTACTCGGCCAGCTCACCCTCGCATTGATCCTCTTCGTCTTCATCAAGTTCTTCATCTTCGGCGAAGCTCCCAGCGCCGATGCCCGCGCAACCCAAAGAGCAGCAGCCCGTCGCCAGCGCACTCTCTCCCACAGCACCCGATCAAGAGCATACAGCTCCGCCCTTCGCCCACAGCCCAGCTCTGCAGTCCTCAAGCCTCGCGCCGAAGGTGGTTTGACCGTGCAGAAAATACTGGAAAAGACATACTACAACGTGCAAGGACATCAGCCGGAGAGCCTGGACTGGTTCAATGTTCTCATTGCGCAAACAATTGCACAATTGAGAGCGGATGCTGCTGAGGATCAGGCTGTGCTGGGAAGTTTGACACAGCTGCTCAACGGCCCGAGCAAGCCTGATTTCCTGGATGAGATTCGTGTCACGGAGATCAATCTTGGAGAGGAGTTTCCTATTTTCAGCAATTGTCGGGTTATCCCTGTTGACGAGCATGGCACGCCGATCAAAGAGCTCAGAGGTGATCGTGGAGAGAGACTTCAGGCGAGGATGGACGTTGATCTGGGTGATGTCCTGACGCTAGGCATCGAGACGAAGCTGATGCTGAACTACCCGAAACCGTTCACCGCCGGCCTACCAGTTGCCCTGGCTGTGTCTGTCGTACGATTTTCTGGAACTCTAAGCTTATCTTTCTCACCTTCTTCGCAACCGAGCCCACAAAACGAAGGCCACCCTCTCAACCCAACAGGCCAGTCCCCAACAACTCTAACTTTCACATTCATGGACGACTACAGACTAGATCTCAGCGTACACTCTCTCATCGGCTCCCGAGCACGCCTACAAGATGTCCCCAAGATCGCCCAGCTAGTCGAGGACAAAATCCACGCATGGTTCGACACCCGATGCGTAGAGCCACGCTTCCAGCAAATTGTCCTGCCATCTCTCTGGCCACGAAAGAAAAACACCCGCGGCGGCGAGAACCGCGAGAACGAAGAATCCGTCGACAACGCTTCGTCCAACGAGCACGCTGTCGTAGACACACCCGCCGTGGAGCCCCGATCGAGGAAAGAAGGCAGCGTCGGCGAAACGATGGCCGAGCAACGCACGAGAGACTGGGCAGCGAAGCAAGGAACTCCCAGGCAAGCCAACGGTACTGCGACTCCTACACCTGGCAAACGCCAGGAGGGCTTGTCTGAGCTTGAGCTCGCGGGCGCTGAGATGAGGGAGGCAGATGAGAAGGATCGGAAGCGAGGCTTGCAGAGGCAGAAGTCGACGCTGGAGCGGACTGATAGCGATGGCTTGAGGATGAGGAACGGCAATGCCGTGCGTGGGACGAGCTAGTTGCTTGAGGTCCTTGATTGATTTGATGAATTAGCGAGGCGTTGGTGGTAGGGTTACTCAAAAATCTCAGCACAGATTGTGGCAATTTACTTGTTCAATAATGAAGGCATACATATGTGTACACATCGTGCAGTCACATGTAGAAGCATTCAATTCACATGCATGTTCTGCTGTGTTGCACTCGAAGATTGAACCGTGTTGTCAGTCGGGTTAGGGTTGGGTTTAGTCGAATGACCCAAACTATCAAGAACACGTAACGATTGATCCAGAATATACCTTATTGACCAGGTATATCGATGTCTGGGACAAGTATGAGCCACTTTCATTGGTTTTGGGTGACTTAACAGCCGTTCATGGGCACTGACATGCCATATGGAAGTTTTGGAGAGCTCATAATTCGAACTGCATAAGATATCAGATATGATCGTTGGGATTTTGACGGCACGCCGAACGACATGGCACACAAGCACTCCCGAGCACTCTCTCATTAGAAAACCACAGTAAGTAATCCATCTGTCCGATCACACAACACATGATCAAGCCACGAAGCACTCCTGCAGGGGGACATCTCGCGCGTATGTTGCTTTCAACAAGTTACATTTACTACATAAGCCACAAGTGCTTCCCCTTCCTTACCACGCGAAATCCTCCACAGACACGCTGGCGTCAACTGACCCTCTCCTCGACTCGATCCCGTCCCACGTAGGATCCTCGAACCCCCGTCGCCAGCCCCTGCACCCTTTGCAATATGGCGGCCAGCACGCGAGGGACAGTCTCCGCAGAAGCGTTCCCAGTCAATGAGCACTTCGCGATGAGGTCTCAGTGCGACGCCTCCTGATTTTGTGGGAGGATGCTGCTGCTCCTCTTCTTGACCAGGAGTGTGTTCGTCGTTATTGTCCAATGCTACTTCGACAGCAGACGAGTCAGGATCAGGTCGTGGTGTTGAAGCGAGAGTGAGCATTTTCGCCGCTCGAAGCAACCGTACCGTCAACGGCTGTCGGAGTTTCGGCTGGTCAGGTACTTGGTCTGGGACAGTTTCCGTAGCCTCCATTTCGCTTTTGCAGCTCACGAACGACGATGCCACAGAGCAATACTCCTCGTAAGGTCGAGCACCGCCCTCCAGCGAGATCAGATGTTGCAGATCATGCTGGAGCTTCTGCAAAGCGAGCTCTCCCGACTCCGTTGTGAACTTGCCGTACATCTTCAGCAAGTACGCCTGTTGACGAGGTGAGTAGGCGACACCGACGCGGTCGGGCAAGGTCCGGATGTCTTCGCGAAAGGCTTGGAGATTGGTCTGAAACTCCGAGCGGAAGTTGTCAAGCAGTGAACAGAGATGATCGACCTGGCTTTCCAGCGAGGCTATCGTTGCGTCGATATCGTGCTCGGAATACCCCTCTCGAGGATCAGAAGCACGAATGTCTCCCTGGCTGCCCGCGAGTGGAGGGATGTCATTCCCAGAAATCGGTGCGATGCGACCATTGAACAACGTATCCTCGTTCCCAATCTCAAGTCTGTCGGTAGAATCAGCCGCGCGACACTCTCGCTCATCCAAGGTCGATTCGCCACTATGAATAAAGTTAGCGATATTCTAGAAAGAACTTAAGGTATACGGCCACCCTGCCTATCATTGAGATCTGCATGCGATTTGTGAGCATTCGCGATTGACTCCATTGCTTAGGTTGTCTCTCGGAGGTAATTGTGACACTGTGGATTGGCGTTGAACATATCTCGATGGGCGAGAAGGTCAACTCAAGTTGTATGTAAGGAAGTCGCTCTGTGGTGTTCAATGGAGGCTGGCTTTGGTCAATATGTCCTTGTATATAATTCTTCACGGATGTGCGGTATCCCGGCGACTACAGTATATAGCTGGTGGTATAGATAAATGTTGGTCAATATATACAAGCGCTTGACAAACACTGCGATGAGTAAGATGAGTCGACGCATCGATGTGTGTGCTTGGACTGTTTGGGTCCAGACCGACTTACCTCTGTGACCACAGTTAACGCTTCCCCGTACGTATTACATGTCGCTCATGTCATTGTATCGTTGTACAGTTGGAGCAGATTGTTTCGGTGCTGGCAAGCTAATTTCGCGTCAGCCACCAATACCAACAGTGTTGTGACATCTCTCGCCCATGACACTGTATGATTGTCCATCTCAAGGTGTTTGTTTTAAGGCCAGCCAGGCAAGCCGCCCAATGATTGAGATGTAATAACATATCTCGGAGAAGACGAGTCACGATGGTTCTCCGCGATTCATGTCCCCATCTGAGACAAGACAGGTACGAAAGTATAAGCGGACCGTCGTGCCTATAGCACTAGTGTGAACATGCTTATCTAGCTTCCCAAGTATACGTGACCTCAGAAGAGTAACTGCAACACTAATGCTGGCGGCAGCACGAGAAGCGATGCTGTTGGTAACTTGCCCTAATGCCGGTGTACGGCTGATGCAGAACGGCA